>JAUBOD010000244.1:256867-278946 GCA_032353885.1 Nothura maculosa | reverse complement strand
GCACAAAAGAATAAAATAAATTGCCCATTTTTATTATAGGACTAGAGATTAGTTTCCTGGTTGAATGACAGCTTACAAAGCTTCTAGTGTATTTTGCATGGGCATGCATTTACAACTTGTGGCCACATGTGATAAGGAAGAAATTGTATATCTAGCTGATAATAGTATCATGCAATTAAATGTGTTTATAAAGTTTGTCAGTGTCATTTTAGAAATGCCAAAAAGCCAGGCAAGGAAGGAAAAAAAAACCCCATATATATATGTGTGCTATGAATGAAAAAACTGTTCCACCTAGACATTAAAATTTGTAGATTAGTTTGTGTAAATATTTTAGGTCTTTTATATAGAATTAAAATTATCTTTACTGTGCCTTTGTGTGTCTCCTGTTCTGATTTTTATGTCTACTTGTAACTTTGTGGTGTTTATGCTTTCCAATTTATATTTTCAACTGCAGATATTTTGACATAAATCAGTAAAGAAGAACTAAAAAGGTATGCTTTGGTGGCTGAATTTAAAAGGTAAGGTAATTATTCATTATTAATTCATAACAACTCTCTTCACTGGAAGAGGCGTATGAGAAATGAAAGTATAACATATATCAATTTAGAAGAATTTTTTTTTGTTTTAAAGGACTATCTGGAATGGCTTAAGTAGTAGACAAGTTAATGTTTTCTAAAATTAATTGTTTTCAATGTTAGCCTCTGAGCCGCAATGGCAAATTTGGTCAGAGGAATAAATTTTTCAAGGCCTGCTGTATGTCTCATCCAATTTGATCAACATTACTTTTAGATAGTTGGCACACCAACACAGTTGGGTCTATTTTTAAGCTCCAAAAAATAGAAATGTTGTTACTCCTTCAAGCTTGCTAGTTCAACCAGCCGATTTACTTTAGCAAACAGTTTAAATATAGCCTAAGACCAAGAAAAAGAATTGTTTTACAGCAGAATTAAAGGGAACCTTGCTGTAATATATATTTGGAGGCAATATCTTTATCTCACAAAAGGTCTACAGGCTCCAGTATTTTTGTTTATGTCTCCTCCAACTGAAGTGAAAATCTGATCCTCAAGAATCACTGCTTGAGTTCAATGAATACAAATTGTTGAGATGATGGCAGCAACATCTGTGTGTTGCTCAGTATTGGAGGATAAAGACCTTGAATTTCTGTGAAACTCAGTGAACTTAAAGTTCATTCCATTTAATCAAAGCAAAACATAATAGGGAAAGCTAACCTAGGTTTAATTCAACCTTTGTTAACATTAGCAAATCTGTGCAGGATGCTCACAGGAGTAAAAATAACATCATCTCCAGGGCACCACAGCAAGAGGTGGCAGCCGTAGTATAACCTGGTATTCCTGAGGTCCAAGGTAACTTCTGAATTCAAGCATTGCACCTGCCTTATCTTCTCTACAGCCTTAAAACTTTGCTTAACAGAGCTCCATGGGCATGAAGCAACAGTACAGAGACTAATTTAAACTGAAAAGGTGGAGCACTATTAGAAAAATATTGGCTCGTCTTGAATAACTCAGATCCTAACAGAATCATTTTGAAAAAGGGATAGGGTTGACATTTCCTGGAAACCAGAAATCCCCTTGGACACTTTAAATTCCAGCCCATTTTTGTCTTATTAGCTCACTAACAGTATCTAACCATGCATGTCAATATGAAATATGTGGAGTACATGCAAAATAACTTTTCATACTGTAAATAGGACCTTTTTCTAGGGCTTAACAGTATGTTTCTCTACAATAACCTATAGAGGACGTGGTGCCCAGTGTCCCTTTGCAGCTCAGAGATGTTACCAGTTGTACAACGTATAGGGCAGGAAAGGGCATTTGCTGGGAGAAAGGGGAAAAAAAAAGGTGAAAAACACAGGTAATGTAAATGTTCTGCTTTCATTTTGAGGTTATGCTGCCTAGCTACTGCCAGACTACTGGATATACTTTCTTTAAAAAAGGGCTTCCCTGTCTTTTCTATATCAAAACCAAATATTTCAGCCATATAAGGGGCACTCTGCCTATAACATAGCAAAGTGAAGCAAATGAGTGCAGAGGAACTCAGTTCTGCAATACGAACAATCCTGCTCTGCTACTTGAGCTTTCAGTGGTAATAAGAAGCTTAAAGCTTCTGCTTCAACTCCAATGAAGACTGAAGAGCATTTCTAAGTGCTCTGGAGATAATAATGTCTATGGATCTATATATGTCCTTAAATTCCTAGCAGACTTCCTCAGAGAGGGCTTTTCAGAGGTCTTCCCAGATTGAGGATATACCTTCAGGGAGGATGCAGATAGCTTTTGTGGTTGCTCCAGGTTACCAAATGAAGTGCAGAAGGACAAGGTGCAGCTTTACCCTCAGGCAGCCAAAACTCAGCACTTGGACAAAACACTGCCTGAATTAAGCCATACTGCTGCAGGATCAGAGTTAACTTTTTAGGCAAGGATGCTTTTAGCCAGCTTGAACTGTGCACTGCCAAAAAAAGAAAGTGCAACAGATCTCTTCACTCAGATGAACTTCTATGTCTACTCTTTTTCCATTTTAAATGTTATTTCAACATCTTGGTGATGTGTTGCATTTGCACGCTCTCTCTTAGCAAAGCTAGAGCATATTGACTTGGTTCATTGAAACATTGACTGAAAGAAGGCTGAGATCACTCTTCAGAGTTATATCAGATGGAAAGCACTAGCTATATGTTTTGTTTCCCAGTATTCGTTCTTCGCTTTTATCTAAAGACAACTGCATGTGATCTGGTCCTGTGCAGACTGATTTCTAACACTACAGCCTTTTGCTCATGATTTATACGTTCCTCTCTAGCACAGCAAACTTCCGCTAGAAAAACCCCTTTGTTTACCAAAATGTTATTTATTCATCACTCTCTGTGCTTTATCTAACAACTTTGTGATTTTTTTTCAGATAGCAAAGTTCATCAATGCATTTTAATTATTGATTTGGTAAGCTAAGTCCTGAGAAACAATGTCTGCAAGAATTTCAGTATTACCATTCTCAATTTTTAAGGATTTCAGTTTCCTTAGGGATTAAGGCTGAATTGTACATTGTTTTGTTTTCACTCTGGATCTATATTCTTCTCAGTCATTCCCTCCCTGAACCTGGTTTACAACCATGATGAATAGATCTGATTTATAGATGGATAATGAGCAAATAAGGCCTCCCTCCTGTTGCTGCCTGCTGGTTAGTCACAATTCCATTTGAGTCTTCCATTGAAAACAAATCCAGTGAGTTGCAGGGGAAAAAAAAGTTTCCATGAGAAACGCACAAGGAAACATCTGTAACAGAAATGAAGAGATGCCAGTAAATACAGAAGCTTGAGAGAAGAAGCTGGCTGTCTTCTCTTATCAGAGAAAGAGGCAAAGAATATCTGCTTCTATCTGGTCTGTTATTAAGGTAAATAAGATAAAGTGCCTTTATAAAGACATATCCAGTCTGTTTCCGTAGTCTTCCTTTTTTTCTGTTTACATACTTTCTTAGTTTCCAGAAGTTTCTACTCTCAGCCCACAGTGGTGAAAATCACTGTAAGAAAATATATATATATATAGTGTGTGATCTGTATTGCCAATCCTTTTAAATAAATGCAACACTGCCCTAATACTATACCATGCACCCCAGTGAGAGTGGACAGAGGTGATGAAGAGGAGTCAGGGTAAGTCATATCTGCGTGGTGTATCTGACATGTTGAGAGCACAGGTAGCAACGAACCTTTTGCTCCTGTTGGGCGGCCTGGTGGGAGGTCTCTGGAGGGGGTTGTGTGCCCATCCAGACTCCTGTTGGGTAGGGAGGAGCTCTGCAGTATGTGCAGGACTTACTAAAGACCATAGTACTGTCTGCTCCTGCATTTTTGGGACAAGAGTTATCATTTAATCACTAGGAGGGCAGGCAAAATGTCCCTAGATCTATAGAAGTAATATAAATGTGCTTCATAAGATAAAGATTTTAGGATCCCAAGTAAAAAGCAGAGCGCAATGTTGTGTTTCCAGACTTTGTTACTGTGTCTTACTAAGGAGATAAATTGGAGTTTCAATGCCAAGAAAAATCTACCAGGAAATTTAGTTTGGTCTCCTGTAACCCAGTGTTTGAAGAATATGATGCTCTGTCCTTTATTTTAAAATGATATGTTTTTCTTACTAAACACATAAAGTATTATTTCATCCTACAAGTCTATACCAATGTCAGAATAGATGTTGATATATTGGAAATGACCAGATTTTTAAAGTGGAAACAATTATAACAGAAATGGAGGTTTCCTCATAGGGTTTTATGATTCAGAACAACAATTCATCCCAGATAAACAAAATTATTTCCAGCTTTGGAGAATGTGTATCAGTTCTCTGTGATGATACCAAAAGGCCAAATGGAAATAAAAAATTATAGTGGAAATATATCTTTAATTTTATCCTACTGATAAAAAAATGTTTAATATGTAAGAATCATATAAATATCCAGTAAAATCTGTTTTAGTAGCTGCTGTATTCCGGACCAATGAAAGTTATATAAATAGTTTGTCTCAGCTAGAAAGAATTCAAGGCTGTTCTTGGAAGAATATTTGCTCTATGCAAATTAAACTGGGTTTAGAGAACTATAGTGTTGCTGTCTGCATCAATCTTGTTTCCTAAAACAATGAAGTCACTTAGCGATGTATGTGTCTGCCCCAGCCGCCAGGCGTGCTGGATCACTGGCAGACAGTCAGGGCACCGAGTCGGACACGGAATTCCGCAGTGGCTGCACCCACTGGCAAGCGGCGTCTCGCTCGTCTCCTCTCCTCTTGTTCTCGGAGCAGGGTCACACGAGGCCAGGAGGGAGCTGGCTCAGAAGAGGCTCCTGCCTCACTCTAGTGTAATGGGAAAAAGAGCGGAGAGGCACTTTGAAATGCTGCTTGTGTAGTGGAAACCAGCTGTCCTTCCACTGTGACTCCATGGCTTTGGGGAAAATGTCTTGTTTACATCCTCTCTTCAGCTTCTTCTCGTTTGGAGGAGCCAATAGGCATCTGTTCTTTAGCACTGCTCTTAACATCTCAGGAAAAGAACAGGGAAGCCTTTTTAGCACTTCTCCTCACTGTCTCATCTTATCCTCATGTATGTGTGCAGTGGTCCTTCAAGCTCATATGCTCCATCTGTTGGCCCAACTCACTTTTTCCATCGACATGAGATTCCCTCTTTATGGGAAAAGTGAGATCAGAAGTGAATAAGGTGATAATTCTGGCCTGGAATCTGCTCTAAGCGAACTTTGCACCAAGCCTGTGTTTTGTGCTAGATCTTCAACACATCTATAAGACACCAAATCTTTCTAGACAGTTTCTGAGGAATGGAACATGTCTCATAGCCATGGAAAAAAAAACAACCCACAATTTTAGTAGCTAATTCTTATTGCTCAGCTATCACTAAGCCTAATTCCCTTTTAATTTTTTATGCTTTAATCATCTATTGGATTTTTATTTTGCATTTATCTTAAAATGCTTTCCTGCTTTCTTCCTTACAGATCACGATCAATTTCTTTTTAAGCATGTATCTGAAAAACAAACCAGTGTGATCTGCACTAGTATTATGTTTTTCAGTTCTTAAACCATTGCTGTAATTCTTCTTAAGGAATAAACAGATGAATTTCACCTGCTAGTTTCACAATGGAGGGCATCATATCCAGCCACAAAAAAATCTTCCTCATACACTCTATGTCTCAGTGTTCATATTAACATTATTACCATAAGACTTCCTGAGTTATGCTTTTCCAAATGTAATTACCAAGCCATAGGAGTATCTTACCTATCCTCTTGTTTCCTAATTATGTATTTGGAGAATATGCTTTTGAAATTTTGTGCTGCATAACTTAGAATGAATTATTTTCTACTTCTGCTACTCCAGTAGCATTTGTGAAGTTGGGAGGAGATCCTAGGTTGAAAGAGAGAGAAAGCATTGGCGAGAAGTTCTTTCGTAGAGAGTTAAATACTAAAAGGATTTTGGGGCGAAGAGATACGTGAAATGTGTCACCAGGATAAGGTATAATCCATTTAGTTTTCAAGATAATCCTGTCATGACTAAATTGTGTAGTGCCACTAGAACAGTTTGTTATCTGTGAAATAAGGAAAAGAATAAGGAAACATTATCTTTTAACATAATTTACACCTCTTCTTGTAAGTAACGTGAAAAAAATGAAATTTTGAAAAACAGTTGGATCTGTATCTTATTATTATTATTCCTGTGGCCTCTATTGCTGTTTTCTCTCTCCGATGAGTTGACTCTTGCTGATTCACTCTGGATACTAGACATATATGCAACCTGTTCCTTAAAAAAATGAACTTAATCTCGTGAGAGAATCTCTAGATTTTGTAGCAAAATTTCTCTTCAATTTATTAGCATATTTTGTGAACACACAGGCCTTCATGGATCATACATGCAGCTTTCCTGATTAGGATGTAAAGCAAATAATTTACAGTATTTTTGTGGGGAACCTGATGTTCAAACTGATGACAAAATACAGTTGCTTTGATAATTGGAGTATCCTTCACTGAACGGGATAACCGCCTTTGGGAAAGGAGTCGTGTTTCTGGACGTACTCTGACATTCCCTGGATGATCCAGATCAACGTGCCCGAGGAGGTCTGGTGAGCAGTGATACAAAATTGACTGTGTAGGTCTGTAAATAACTAAGCTAAACAACAGTGAAAGTGCAGATGTTTTTCATACAGGAAGTCTCTAATCCAGTCTTTCCCTGCTCTCCCCTCACTGGCCTCATCGTGCTCTTTGCTCATTCTGAAACAATTATATACATTTGAATGGCAGCCAGGCCATTTACAGCCTGTATTTTCCAAACATTAGCCAATCTTTCTGATGATTACATCTGGCAGAACATTCAAATCAGCCAGGCTGCAGGTAGAAAATACTTGTTGTTAGGGAGTATTAGCATGGCAATCTAGTAAGCAAACTCAATTTCTTCCTCCAACTGCTTCCCATATCTGCATTCTTACTAGGTAATTTTCATAACTTTTTGAAAATACTGAGAATTGCACAAAATTGGAATGTGGCACAGAATTTCTCTGAAATATTTCTACTTTGAATGAAAATCAAGGTGAGCTGTGAAAAAAACTGTACAACACCTAGCTTGGGTTATTTCTTGTAAAGTACAATTCAACCAATTGATTTTTCCTAGGATAAAATGTTCTATTATTGACATAGACTGGCATGACATGAATTGCCTTAAGAATTTAATAGCAGTCTGAAATAACCCATTTTAAGGAACATTCCTCTTGTTTGCAGAAGAGGAAATGATGTATTCTTATAGTGCCATACAACACACAAAAGTGTATATAGTCTCTGGGAATCCAAAAAAGCCCTTTCAGGGATTTATTTCCATTTTGTTCTGGTTTATATTTACTGCTCTTTTTTGGGGTGGGTTTTTTTTTTTTTTTTTTTTCTTTTTTGCAGGCAGCATGGATCTGAGCTTGTGTTTTCCCACAATTTATAGTGTCTGGGCTTTCTTTCTGTGGGTGTGGGTGGTTTAGCAATATTTTCTTGATCCACAGAAGGAAAACTTTGCGCATATGACAAATTTTACAACTGCTTTGAAAGTGAAAAAGAACAAGCTCATAACCTGAATGATTGTCAAGATCTGTTTGAAAATCACTGTCAATCTTTTTTTTTAATACCAATTTTTACCACACTCCTTGTGCATGTCAGCTGAAACATCCTTCAAGCAAACTAATGATTTATTCCCAAGCAAAACTATCTCACATTCATCCCTTTCTTTTCATGTTATGTGCTGACAGAACAGTTTCCTTACTAGCCTGTATATTTAACTGATGTTGTGGAGATTGCAGGACACCAGGAAGAGAAAAACTACATTAAATCTGGGTCATAAGCAACGCTGAGTAAATCTCTAATCCAAGATTCCCTTTCAGATGCTGCTCTATCTGTGAGCTTTGTCTCTATTAGTAAGATTGAATGCTTGCAGCCGCTGGCACATTGATATCTGTGCTAGCAAACAGAACTTTAATTGCTGCACCCAGGCTGTTCCGGGGCACGTTTTAGTGCTTTGGCAGTTCAGCTATTTTAGTGGCCATTCCCTGTTGGCTGCCCACCTGCAGCCACGTGCTTTGGAGCCTAAAACTGTTGTCTAGCCTGGATTTAGGCCATTCTAGACCACTCGGCCTTAGGGCCCGATCTCATTCCTGGGCATATTTAGTTCACTAGAGCAAATGAAGCTGGAGGGACTACTTTAAGAACTATTAGAAACTGATATTTGTGGCAGCTTCTGCTATTGTGGAAGGATAGTTTGAAAAATTAGTCTCTTGGATAAGGAACATCTGCTCATTTGTGCTGTTAAAGACATTAACTATTACAGTGAACTAGAGAACCGATATATCTTCTGCTTTGTTACAGCTGGTCTGTCATTTCGAGGGAGCAGATGCTCTGTTGAAATACTCCCATCTCTGCCTCTGCTCCAGTTTGTCTCCATTTCCCACTGCCCTGCTCTGGATTCAGCTTCATTTTTGCAAATAAGGAATAGGAAGAAACTGTAATTCTAAAATTCTCAAAGTTGAAGGCAAGTTATTTTTGATGAAGAAACTTATCACTCTGACAACATACTGGACCTCAAAGGAGTAGCTTTGAGTGCTGGAAAGGTTGAAAATAACACGACATTTTTAGCAGAAATTAGGAGTTTAAATATATTGCCAGAAACCTTCAGGAATAAGGAATAACTGAATATTCTTGCAAATCAGCAAAGAATCTAGTCTTTGATATAGCAAGGAAAGGCAGTGGTAGAGGCTAACGATTTAAACTATAAACCACAACTAAGTAAAACTCAAGATAGTGATATGGAATAATTTGTGCTTCAAAGGTTAGAGACTGAGTAGAGAAGGTGGTTTTGGCAGAGCGTAAAAGCCAAAACATAACCAGAATAACAATAATTTACTAAGAAAAGGGAGCAATTTGCTCATGCCAGGCATCCTCCCAGGAAAGACATAAAGATTTTTTAATAAAAAAAATCTCAGATCATCAGTGGACACTGACATCCATGCATCTTCTATACAATGTCCAACTGCCACTTGCATGGCCTGTGCAGAGAGGAGGTGCAACGAGCTGGGACACCTTTTCCCAGCAGCAGCAGCTGAGGAGGCAACGTTCCCATTGCAGGCTCACGGGCAGGCCTTGCCTTCTCTTCCCATCCTTTCTTTTGGTGCTGGGAATGCACAGAAGCTTTGGGATCAGTACAACCATTAAAACCAGAAGAGTCTCTCTGAGTCTCCTCACTAGTCTTGCATTTGACTTTTGGTTTTTTTTGGAGGAGGGGGACGGGATTCACTTCTTTCTCCCAACTTGCTATATATTTTCAGCCTGTCAGCATCTTTGGCCCCAGTCCTTCCTTGTCTTCTTTCCTCTTCTCCTCACTTCATATCTTTTATTGCTCTTCTTATTTGTACCTTTTCTCCTTCTAAGAGGAGGATTTCCTCTGTTCCTGCTCTTCTATAAGCTATTCCTCCTCCCTCTTCCTCCTAACCCTCATCTGTTCTTCCTCACAGAGCTCATTATCCAGGTTTCTTTTTCAGAAAAAAGATAGCCATCAATGAAAAGAAATTGCAGAAAATCCAAACAGTTTGTCCTAGCATTTCATTCTACCTTCTTCCATGTTTTGCTCGCCTCTCTCTCACTCTTCTTTGCTATTTAGATCACAAGCACATGCATTTAATCTTTGCTTTAATTATGTTATGCACAAAATCTCTTTAGAGAGTTTCAATGTCCCAAAGGTGATTAATAACAGGATGAGATAAATCAAAGCTGACTTGGTGCATTTTGAAAAGCAGCAATGTTATGAATATGGTCTTGAGCATGTGGTGTGACCTAGCATATCATTTCTGTCTTAAATGTGGACTCTGTAATTCAAACTTGGCTAGCATAGGTTACTGCAATGTGACAGAGAGACAAGACATTCTTTAAGGACTGTAAGGGCCATTTCACAATAATTATCATGAGCTGCTTATTAAATAAAAGAATCTATTGCTTGTGGATTGGCTTAGTAGGGATTCAGTAAGTATTGTATGCTGTAAGTTTTGCTTTAACTGCAAAGGAGAAGTTGAAGGAACAAATTTAATGACAGCAGTATATGTGGCTTACTGATTATAAGAGCAGTCCTTAGCAATGTGTATTGCCTAAGGCAAGCTAAAATGTGACCTTCTTGAGCACAGACAGCAATTTGAAAAGCAGCCCTGTATCAATGAGTACTGTTGGACTACATTTGAAGTTCAAGGACACCAACCACCTCACAAGCTATTTTTCTGAGGACTTTGCTATGGATTCTGATGTCTCATTATCTGAGAAGCTGTTAGGAAAGTACAAGCAATTGTGACAAATATAATGGTTTGGATGACTATTGGCTTATGTGAATAAAATTTTTCATCTAAATCCTGAAGTTCTGCTAATCTTAAGCACATAGAGTAAAAGCAGCATCTCTGCACAATTCTTAATTGTTATTTGAGTCAAGTACTGGAGTAGTTACAAAAAAAGGAAACTACTTCAAAGGAAATGTGACAAGAACGTCCAGCCACAACTGTAACAGGTCATACACGGGACATTGAACTTTCATTTCTTCCTAAGCATTGACCAAGTATTCAAGTAGGCTATTGACAACTTCTCTTCCTGGTTTTCTGCAGCAAAAAAACGACGACAACAAAAACCCACCAAATCATTTATTAGCAGTTAGCTTAGTAAATAGCCTTCTTGTCCTTGGTTGTAGAGGCTGTATATTGTGAAAGTCATTGAGGTTTAGGGGTGATAAACTGAGAATAGATTTCTGTTCTGGCATTACTGAAAAGCTATAATGCCATCAGTTCTGGGGTTTTGGACTGATGATGCTTTCCAGGTATTTTTCACTCTCCAGAAATGTTCTTGGAGCAAAATGGAAAGAGTAAAATGTATCTGTACCTTAAGATGTCTGAATGAATCCTTAGGGTGATGGAAGCCTTAGAGTTAAGGCCATCTATACTCTAATTTCTGCCAAGTCTTGCATTGTTTTTCACTGGCAAATACTGAAGTCATGTATGTACAGCTTTGCTTCTCCTAATTAGTTTGGCTTCCCAAATAATTTGGCTTGACCATTGCTGTTTAAATTCTTTTATACTTGGAAGTGCTCTTATTCTTGACTTGTTACTTGAGTAAGTGAAGCTGGTTTAAGGATCCTACACCTAAAAGCTTCCTGTTAAACATGAAAACTAGCATTGTGTGTTCTAGGATAGGTGCTGTTAGCAATAACTATGTTTTGTGGGTCTCTTGAATAATTATTTACTTGAGTGTATTTAACATATTTTTTTACCTTTCATGCAGAATTAAGCTGTAGTGATATATATAAAAAAAGAAAAACAAAATACATCTGTGTGATTCTTGGATTGTCAATTTGAAATCAGCCTTCCAAAATGCCAGGATTGAGAGAGAAAAAAAAGTCCAGTGAGAACTCCCTCAAAGTCGGGTGGCTTCCACGGAGTTAGCACTTGGCAGCAGCTGCCTGGCTGAGCCCAACCATCTGCTATTATTCACTCTCTGCAAGGCTCTCTGCTGAGGCAAATCCTCTGCCTTAGCCAACAGGAACACGGAGAAAACTCAGAGCTGACTGAAGGGGCAGCTTCAGCCTGCTGAGATATGCTGATGGAGCATCATTCCAGCTAGATTCCCTCTGTCATTCAGCCACAGGTGGAAGCTGGCTGGCATAATGAAAAGTGAAAAGTTGAACGTAAACTTTTCTGTTTGCTTTTCACTCTGCTTATTTTGTTTATAAATTTCAGTCTGAAAAGCAGATCCTTCAAAACAAATAATTCTTTTCATTTGAGTCAGTTTTTCGGTGCTTTTATGAATCGCCAAGGATAAAGATGTTTAACACACATTGTTGAATGAATATAAATGAGATTTTGATTAGGTTTTGGACTCAAGCACAGTAATTGATAAATTAATATTATTATACAGGTCTAAAAAGAGGCAGTTATAGGTCTGGTGCTAGCTTATAGCCTGTGAAGGATTCCTGAGACAAGGTTCTGGCTGTGTTGGAATTAGGGTCAGGGGGATCAGCTCATAGGGTCTGTGAGCTGTGTTATTAGGAATTGCATTACACTTTTAATTTAGGACCCAAAAAGTTCATTCTGTCTGTGGCAGCAGCAGTTACACACTTAAGGCTAAGGTTAATAAGTTAAGGCGAAGATGAATATTAGAGTTAAATTTAATGCAAACCAGCCAATAAGCAGCTCTAGATTAAGCTGCTTTACTAGTTTTAACAGTGTCAAAAAGTTGGACATAAAATTAGGTCCACTCTCTAGAGTAGATGCTCTGTGGGTTTGAATTTGTTTTAGCTGGCAGCTTTAAAGGAGCTTGAACTACATACAATCAAAATATGTTTCACTCTCACAAGAAGAAGACTTAGTATCTACAGTAAAAAGGCCTAACTAGGTTACTTTAGTTGCCAAGGATTTCAGATTAAAGTCAGCTTGCTGGTGGGTTTAAATAAGGATTCAGACTTGTTGTGACTATACAAGGAGAACTCTATACAAGAGAGAAGTTTTAGCACCGATAAATCAGCAAGAACTCTTGACTAGATTCAGTCTCTCTAGCTTATGTTTAATGTTAGAGTTAAAGACTTAGGATGCCAATGACCTAAGTCATATTGCGAAAGACTCTGCGAGCCCCTGGATATGGGCCAGGACAGAAAGGAGGCCCCCAGCTTAGCACTGCTCTCATGACAGAGAGGAACTGCATTATGGTTAAACATAGCACACAGACGAGGGGCAGCACTTCATTTGGGGGAGAATGAGGAATTCAGTTCAGGGCTAGGAACACTGTGCTGCAGCTAGCGAATTTTGAAGTGGTTATTTAAGCAGGCTGATAAACACAGCAGCAGTAATGGCTGAGGCTCGGGTGAAAAAAATGTTCCTAGAGGAGGCTTAGTCACAGCATTCTTGTCTGTTCTCTTCAGTCCCTGGCTGAACAGAGATCCTGTGCTAAAGATAAGAGCAAAAGCAGTACAGGCACTGAGCCCAGAAAGCTCATCAGTTAATGCTACGTACTAGCCAGCAGCACGGGGGCTCTGAGGCAGGAAGAGGCTTCTCTGATGAACAGTAGTCCCATATATTAGGGGTTCAGCTGCAGAAAATGGGATGATTGGGATTAGTGTCAGCAATGGGTGAGAGAAAAAGTTTCAAGTTATATTCTTTTCCTATTTCTGGAAGAGAGAGAAACAGCATAGTAAAAATAGCAGCAAGAGGAGAGGAGATCTCATTATAATCCTTTCTCACAATAAACATACTTATCTTGCTTAATGAGTTAAGTTTGCACCAATAAACAAATGATGAGTTCCCACAAGAATATACCCAAAGTCAGTCCTACGTAGTCTAAAAATCATCCTGAAAGTGATCAGAGGATTGCCTGGTCTACAGGAATTATCATACAGGATAGTGACCTCTCAGCACTTTGTACTTGCCCTATAGTTTAAATTACTTTGGGAAAAAAAATATGATATACCCCAAATCATCATAATCAAAAGAGATCCCAAGAGATTTAAGCATCTAGGAGTAGAATAGCCCAGACTTTATTCCATCCTATCCCATGGAGCAGCTATTATGGGAAAGTTCATAAAGATGGTTTCTTTGAAGGTAACTCTTTAAGTGTGCCAAGTGAGTATGATATTGACACTAGGCTGCATCTAAACAGGGTACACATCATCTTGCAAAATCACACTGAAATAGAGAATATTTGCAATTTGTAACCTCTTGAAATTTGCCTTAACATTTAAAATATTTTCCTTCAATCTTTTCTAAAATGGACAGTATGACATTAGCCAAAAATATCTGCTTTCACAGTTGTTAGAAACAGCAGCCTATGCTTAGTTTAAATCAGTAATTTAGTCATTAGCACATGAATTTTATTTATTAGTAAAAGCGTGCTTTGAGTCTTCTGGGTCTTGGTGTAGTTTTAGCTGCAATGTTTCACCTATCCCATGTCTTGTTTGGAGGTCAAAGCAGATTCTGATACATGGAGCATTAAAAAAAATAATCTAAATGCCCTATACCTACAGAGAGCTTCAGTTTTGTTATTGAGTATGTAGATATAAGATCTGATGTAAAGTTTGTACAAGTGGATGTAAATGGAAGATGACAAATCAAAAGCAATCCTTATGCTGCTCCTTAAAAATGATTTTTTTCTTTTACATGTTTTCAAACCCTCCAATGACCAAACCTATGAATTATAATAATCCTGTAAAACTACACATTTTGTTTCACAATATTCTAGAACTGATCCTGTAAAAAATAATTGTTTTTAAAGGATGAAGGCCTGAAATATCCTGAAGTAATTTTTATTATTTCACACTTAGTAAATCAACATTATACTGCCATTGAGCTTAACAGCTGAGTTGGCTAAATAATAGTGAATGCAAGTGCATAAATATTTTCTAAATAAACAGTTTCCTTTATTTCATTTTTGCTATTCCTTAAAACATGCATAAGTAGCAAATATATGAAAGTAGTAGGCCCTTAAGTCTTTTAATCTTTCATATTATTCTGAAAGAGACCTAAAGGGACTGCAATGGTCAAATAATCAATCCAAACTAGATGATCTCTAGTGATCCCTTCCAACCTCAACCAGTCTGTGATTTGGTGGCCTTTAAAACCTTTTATAGTGGGGTCAGAATATAACTTGCCTGTGCTTGGGAGACCTGTTGAAATCCTGAATGTATACATTAATATACTATGGTTGAAGATACCAAGAAAGTAAGAATTTTCAAGATCATTTGGATTCTAGATAACTCAAATGAAAAACAGGAGACCCTTTTTCATGTCAAAACATTAAATCTGAAAGTGACTTTAGTAGCATAGCCTGGTGTTCCCATGCATTATATGAGTAAAAGTACAAGCTCAGCATTTCTGCCGAGTGTGGTCAAAGAGATCAGGGCGGAACAGTTTGGGGTTCATAAATGCTATTTGTAGCACTATGGTTGGGGAAGATCTTTGTGTTTCAGGGTCAGCTGCAACTGTTTAATAGAAGAAGGCTAAAATTAATATTTGCAATAATTTATGAAAGTATATGGAATCCATTAGAAAATTCTAGTTTGGCTCAGGGTTTTGGGTGAGGTCTGACTGTTCTATTTTTTTTTTTCCAATTGTGATAAAATTACCTATTTTGTTTCCTAATTATTTCTAATATGGCATTTCTTGATTGTTTTTACTCTCGTACGTCCAATTTCTGCATTTCAATTAGGTGTAAAGCCTGATTCAGATGATGTGAAAATAGTCTCCTCCTGACTTTTTTTTCCTTACCTTATTGCCAACCAAAGAAGTGCTCAAAGTGCAGAGCTCACCCTTCCTTTCTGAGTGATTTTGTGCTATTTGGCCTATCTTTTTTATTTTTTGCATTGTGGTAAGATGATGGCATGACTTCCATTTTTCCGTAGCCACAAAAAAATAGTATTTTTCACCAAGTTTAAGAGAGTTAGACCATCAAATTCAACTAAACTCCAGTGGATGCTGGAGATGTAATTCAGCTTAGCCACTTTGAAAAATATAAGAGGTTTATGCTTTGCTTTGCTTTCGTAAATAAATGTTATTGCCTTCTTAAGTGAACTGAAACTCCTACCCTGAATGGGCCTAAATAATTTAAAAATCTGGCAGGAGCACTCCTGAAGTAGTGTGCAACTCTTTTCCATAGTTCCTCCTTTTGTAAACTAAGGATCCAGGCAGCCAGCAACCAAAGTCAATGGAAAGTGAAGCTGCTGAGCAACTCTGTAAACAAAGTCTCACAGTTGAATGAGGTATTCAGAGAAATGTATCCAAAAATGCACTTCTTGACTGTATAATGTCTCAATGTTTGATCACCAATACAGACTCGAAATGGAAGTGCCGTACAACTCGGAGTGAACCTCTATATGTATTATATGTATGTATTAGCCAATGACTTTTACAGTCTGACCTCACAGATATGGAGTAGACGTGCCTATAACGTACTGTATATTCAGAGGCATAGATGTTAGCTGCTACGGACAGGCATTGCTTTCAGAGGAAAACTACAGCATAACATAATTCTTGTTTGTAGTATGTTTTGTACCTTTTTTTTTTAAGAATACCTATGTATGTGGTAGGTTACACTCATGTCAGTGTGGGTATTGGTTGATCTTTGTTCACTAGGTTACATTCATGTCAGTGTGGGTATTGGTTGATCTTTGTTCGCTTTATGGTTCTTCATTATGTAGGTGCCAAACTATTCTGAGGAGCCAGTTTAGAGGCATTGTGGGTGAGAGAGCTACAAGATGCCAGTGTCTCCCAACCCTCTCTTGTCTGCTGTGGCAAGGTTGTCCACCAGCTGCATACTGAGCAGAACAGAAAAAGTACATTTTTGTAGGTTTTTAGACCCAGACCAATAACAGAACAGATGATATTACTTTTTTTTTTTGTTTTCTGGTTTATTCAGGGAAGCTTGATAATTTGAGTTGGACCAGATGGCCCTTCCAGTATGTTCAGACTGTATGGACCCCTGTGACTCAGCTAACTCGGAACCCCTGAACTTTTAAGATTATCCAAGTACTCTGTCCCGCTGTACTGCTTATGCAGTAGTATGAGGTATGGTGTATATAGGTCCCTTCGCAAGCCAAACATTTTACTTAGGACATATGTAAAGTGCAGGCAGACACAAACCATCTGGGAATCTGAACATGTGAAGCCATTCCCTTTGGCATGAAGAGCTAGCTCTGTGAGGGTGAGGGTGCAGCACGTCTCTTCCATGGTATCCAAAAGCTCAGGACACCAGCTGAACGCCCTCCTAAGCTACCAGGGATCCAAACAAATGTCATGATGTTCCTTTTATCTCTCCTGTCACACAGTGGCATCACCAGAGGAGCAAAGAGCTTCAAAGACATCTTCTAT
Source organism: Nothura maculosa (assembly GCA_032353885.1). NCBI lineage: Eukaryota > Metazoa > Chordata > Aves > Tinamiformes > Tinamidae > Nothura > Nothura maculosa. The sequence goes on along the minus strand of JAUBOD010000244.1, from coordinate 262,059 downwards.
TTTAGTGTAATGACTTTCTTATTAACAGGACATATGCAAGAAATTAGCACTGTCACTGAGGGCTTTTCCTTTGACCAGACTTATTAAAAGGTTTCTGTCATGCTTTGCTGGACCTCTCACAATCCATAAATCTTACATCTCTCTCTAAAAAATTGATATATACTCAATAAATAAGTTATCATTAGATCTGCCTACACTAGAGCTTATACATTGAATATTTTTTTCTGCTACTGATTTTTTCCTAGGTATTACATTTTACAACTTTTTCTAGATAACTCTTATTTAGAAAATAACTGATGACAGTAATCACTCAAAATAAGTGGTACCCTTCAAAGAATTAACCTGAGGCTTCAGCAAAATCACTGCTATTTGAACAGCTGTATAAAACGCCATTTTTAACACATGCCTCAGCAAAAACAGGCATTCTGCAGAATGTCCAGGGAAATTAGTATGATCTTGAGAATCTGGCTAACACATTTTGTGCTAGAAAAATAATGGAAACTCACTGAGGAAAAAGCTATTTCTGAAAAAAAACCACACACACACAAATAGATAAGGTGAAGGAGCCAGATTTCAAGAAACAATCACATATAAATCTGCTCTATGGAACTCAAAGTAAAAAACTGTTAAGCCCTCTATGGAAAAGTGTAAGAGGAAAGGGAGTTGAAGCTAAAATGTCTTGGAGAGCTGGAGCTCAAGTCATGAGAAAAGGTCTTTCTTTCAGTTCATCCATTTCTATTTTAGTCCTTAAAAATACAGAGTAAGGATTCAGTAGGAGGGTGCACATGTGCCATTGTATATAGTAATCTAAATTGGACAAATTTATGAGTGCAGAACTAAACCTCAGAAGATAATTTCAATGTGCTGAATTCAGAAGGTGACATACAAATATCTGAAAGGAGAATTTAGCTCATAGAACTTAGGTATCATTTTATACATTTGTTTTCTATCACTCTTTTGTTTTGCGTGTTTATAGAGGGATGTTCTGTTCTGCAGTTAAACTTTAATAGTAAATCAGTGTTCTTCAACATCTTTCTTTAATAACAGATATAGCCCTGTATGTTTAACAGCTGATGCAGGAACCTTGGCTGTGGGAGCCGAGAGCGTTGCTCAATGGATCCTTCCAGCGTGGGTTTGATTCTGTTTCTCCATGCTGACTCAACAACCCATCAAACAAAACATCTCATTATGAAGGCTCCGTGGGACATGTGGGAGACAGAATACAGAGCATGAAAGGGTAGGAACGCTTCACTATTATTTTCTTATTATTTAGTAGTTAAAGAACTTCTGGCAAATGATGGTATACACTGTTGCAAGGCAGATGCTATAAATTGGGTCAGTCTGATATGCATGGCTGCCAAGGAGCTGTTTAAATATATTTTCCCTGTTTCCAGCAAAAATAAAAAGATGATAGAAGTAAAGACATCCTGAAGTAATTATGTCATTTGGAAGGGAAGCATGGCAGGGATTTTTAAAACTTACGTGCAAAAAAATCAAGGACAAATTGAACAAATACCCTATTTGAAAACCAAATGGAAAAGGATCAATTGATAGACAGGAAGCTAGAGTCAGTTGTTAGTTACCTACCAATGACTTCGTTTTGAAATCCAAATTGTATCCTCCTTAAGGTCACTAGCAAGTGAAAGGTAGGAACTACTCTCTTTGTTTTGGACACGACTTTCAATTTCTGCGCAAGGAGGACTGAATTTTGTAATTGCAAATGTGTTACAAATTAGGAATGAAGTGTAACAGCAGAGCACTGAAGAGAACATGAGCTGATCAATTAAGCTGTTACCACAGAGCACTTATTCAGTGTCTGAAATACACTTTAATATCCATATCTGAATATGCCATGATATAATCCATCAAATTGTATTTTAGAAAGGCCTTAGTCTTCTTTAAAAACAATAGACAATAAAAGACAAACAGTTTGCTTAAATGGGGCGGTAGGTGCCTGTTCACTGTGATTTCAGCTCGAAGTGGTAACTTACATGACTTCTTTCCCAGCTCCATCAATAAAAGCTCTGGGAGCTGTCAAAATAAAAAGTCAAGAGGCTGAAGAGCCAAACTGAAAGACCCATATGCTGTTTACTGGTAAAGAATTGTCCTTAAAACTTCTAAAATCTTTAAACATCAACAGTATGGAGACAATTTATACTGACACTGCTTTTTAGCACTGATGTCTCATAGCTATCCAGGTGACACAACCAGAGATATGTGCATTTACTGGCCAGCAGTAACTCTCTTAAACCTTCAGGTAATTACTTTCTATCTGCACCACTAAACCCACATCAGTTATAAAACTGTAATATTATAAGCCTCAAATTTTATGAACACACTGGCACCCTGCATTCCTTCCTGAATAAACAGAGGAAGTATCGACACCTCAGGATGCTTCGCTCTGAACTTATCTGTGTTTCAACTAAAGAATAACTTCTCATATAGCATATTAAAGGCCTCAGTTTTTTCTACCTCCATATGTATTCTGATTGCATTATAAAAGTCTTGGGCATCTACTGAAAACTGTGGCACCAGAAGACACCCTAACATATTGCTTATGAAGCAATGATTAGTCCAGAGATAGAACATGTTACAGTATCACAGAGAAGAACCATAATTTAAGGTCACTTTGAAATGGTCTGGACTGTAAGACTTCTGCCTATGACTAAGTCCTAAATGACTAAGTCCTTTCCATTTCTAATGTCTCCAGTAAAAATCTCCTCCCTAAAATAATAAGTAAATATGCATACAGAGGCAAAAAAGAGAGGAAGATGTTTCTTCTACAAAGAACCCAAGGATCTTCAGGATAGACATCTGAAAATGGAAATGAATTTAATTGTGTTTTGGAAAGAATTAAATTGTTATGGGCTATGGAGAAAATGAAAATCCCATAAATGAATTTAATGCCTAATTCCATGCATTATTAAGGAAAATTAGTCAGTTGCATGATTTAGAAAGACTTCCAAAACACCTCTTTAAAGAATCAGGCCCAAAGCTGCAGGTTATGGAGGAGATTTTCTACATTTTTGTTGCAGAGTGCTTTTCTAGCAGGTTTGTATATAGAAGTCCTGAGCCTGAGTGCAGTTGTTTTGAGCGGACTGAAGTGTCAATATTGAAATGAATGTGACTAGTTATCAGTCCTTCACAAAGAATAAATATTTCCTACTGTCTTTCCTTTGCATTTGTGTTGTATTTGCATTTGTATTGCATTTGTATAACTGAATTTTTTATGGCCACTTTCTGCACTTTTCATGCTATTTCTTTTTTGTTGCTGAAACTTTGAAAAAAATGTAGTCAAACAAAAACAAACAACCCCCCCTCTCTCCCCAAAATGAAATGCTCTGTTACTCCTGGCCCTCCTTCTTATTTAATTCATCTTCTGACACAGCTGTTTTATGCTTAGAACTTGAAGTGGTACAGGATTTCAGTGTCGTATAATCCAGTTTCTTGGCATTACAATGAAATCAGGCTCTGCTCAGGATCTTTCCCCATATTTTAAGCCATGAAGTCTTCTAAAAGCCAACAGTTTTCTGGATCTCTCCTTTTTGAACTTGAGTATCCCTCCCCACCCACTGCATGATAGAAGCAAATTTGGGGAGATGTAGAAAATAAGAAAGCTGCAAAAATCTAGCAAAAAAAGTCAGGCAAAATCTAACAAAAAAGTTTCACTGATTAGTATCTAAATTTGAAAGGTTAAGCTACTAGTAGGGATGGAAGAAGGAAGTAGGAGTTTGGGAACAGAAGATGTATGTATTCTTTTCCATTGGCTTGGCTTCCAGCTCTGCTTTTTTTGCTCAGGACTTGCATCCTGGTTATTTATTACATCCCGGCAGTGAGATGTGCTGTGCCAAGATCTCCACTGAAGCTCTGGCCTAGTCGTCCAAAATTAAGCAAGTAAGTAGATGCAAGTCAAGTTAAGGCTTTTCAGAGTTCAAATGTGAATTAAGTTGTCCTGTGGATATTGCCTTGGCCCATGTTGTTCTGCTTTCAGCAATTATTGAGATAAAATACAACGTGATATTGCAGGCTTAGGACGTGATCCCACACATCAATATTGTGTTCTTTTTATTTATGCCTGAGAGCTCCACTCTTACTTTGAACTTCTCCATGTTTCACACTGACAAGAGACATAGGCTCACTCAGCCTAAGAAAGCACTAAAAATTTTGTTGTGTTAGGTTTTGTTTTACATCAGAGCTAAGGTTTGCTCTGAGCAAAAGCGGTAAAACAAACAAGACACTTTTAGTAACTCTTCTGACAAAAAGAGCAAGCAACATTCTTGTCAGAAAGGGCACGCAACAAAATCAGTTCTGAGATTACAAGTGAACTACCTAAGGCATATGATTAATACTACTTTGCATTTATTTTCTTCTTCCTACTCCACATGGGAAAGAAAAATTTGCATACAGCAACTAGAGCTGAGAATTTTCTTTTCTTTTCTTTTTTTGCCTTTTTATCTAGTTTAAACATCTAAAAGTATTTATATCACTGTGAAAATATCTTACAGAAATATTCTGTAAATGCCCCTTCCAATATGGGGACGTGAATTGACATTTCCTAGTACTGTGTAAAGAGTATTGCTGTCGGGCCTTGAGTCTTGAGACAGAGTCCCTTTTGAGGTTGAACTTGTGTTTATGAGTAAGCTTTTACAAGAGCGGAGACAAGAATTCAGTAGACTTAATTACTAGGTGCACGGGAGGAGCTACCACTGCAATCAGTCATTATTGCTTTATCTTCCTGATCTCTTCACTGTAGCAGTCAAAACAGAACAGCTGCAGAGGGCGAAATGAGAAATTCTCCCTTCAGAAAGTGTGCAGCAGATTGGTGATACTGTGCTACCAGGTCTTGAATCATCAGCCCGATCCACCAAGGACCTAAGCCATAAATATCACTTGTCTATAAATGAAATTTTTGCTTACTCGCCTCTTCTAGCTATGCAACATTTTGAAAAACATCTATCAACTAAAGTTAGAATGACCTCTCAGACCACATTTATAGCTGACATTCAAACAATACAGAAAAAAACGACATCAATCAGAATTAACTATTCTGAATCCAACAGGGAGAAATGGCTTTACCAACAATTTCCAACGCAGAAAGGCCACGTTTTGTGGTGCTGGACTTATGACAGGGAACTTGAGTCACACATCTTTACTCCTCAACATTAGCTCGGAACAGTTCTGATTCCCAGGTT
>JAUBOD010000244.1:173747-211708 GCA_032353885.1 Nothura maculosa | reverse complement strand
ACTATGGAGAGACTATTGTGCAATTCCCAGAGCTGTGATCATCAAAGCATTTGTCCCTAAAACTACCCTCCTCAGGCCTACTTTCAGCAGAAGAGCTGTTCAATTATGCAGCAATGAGAGGCTGTCAAGTAATTTCTCAGGAATCTGCTTAATCCCAGAGGACAAATTCACCATTTCTGTGCAGAGATAGAGCAACATATGAGTAAATGGCAAATTCAAATGGAGTGTTTCAGATCTCTTTGGTGACGGTGGAGATAGCAACATATTTATGAAGGTGGACAGTTAGCTCTCCAGGAGTCTGGGTTTTGGTGGCTTTGCTTTGCTTTTAGCCCTTATCCTAGTTATTCAAGAACACCAACAAAAGAGCAAAACTAAGTGTTTATATCTAGTATAAGCAGCAATCTACTAAAACAATTTCCCAAGTCTGCTTGAATATTTTGTCAAAAATGTGTTGAGTCCTCAGGACCAGCACTTTTTATAGTGAACAATATAATTTCTTTATTTCTGTAGAATTCTCCAACTCTCTAATTCAATCCATTACTATGTCTGAATTACAACTGAAATGCAAAGCTTCTGGGGTGGAAGCCATGTCTCAGATGTATGCTAGTATAATGCCAAGCAGAATGAAGTTCCGGCAGTGGCACTTAATTAGCAGCATGGAAAGTCATAGTAGCTTAGTCAGGGTCAGGCAGAGATGTTTCCAAACATCAAAGTCTTAGTAGCAAGCAAAGCTTTGTCCATGATAAATAGTCAGCTCCATGTATTTGTCTGTTCATATGCTTGCTGTCAAATTATTACCATCTGTTAATTGTAAACTCCTTTTAGAAGAATGAAAAGGCATCTGCTGGGGCATCTGACTTAAGGGGGTTTTGCTCTGTGCAAAGTGACTTACTTCTGTAACAGATCAGTCTTAAGGTTAACGCAGTATATTTGGCAAAGAAATAGCTACGGGAAATGTTGAAATAACTTATCTAGTTTTCATTTACTTATCCTCCCACCATGCATCTCTGCAAAGGACCTGGCTCTGTCTTCCTGGTCCCCTTCTTATAGGCATCCAGGACTGCTCTTATGTCCATCTGAGGCTGTCTCTTCTCCTGTGTGAACCTGATCTTTGTCTCCCCTCGCAGCACAAGTGCTTCAGCCTCTTAACAGATGTGGTGGTCCAGTGCTGAACTCACTGCATCTTGTTGGAGCTGTTCCTGTGTTGGAGGTTCAGAGGTGCAAAGGATTCTAGCTGTGGTTATGAAATGCTGAGTAAGTGGGAAAAGTCGCTTCCTTCAACCTGCTACCTCTGCTTCTGTGGATATAACTTAACTCATTCCTCCAGCGTGTCTGAAACATATGGACAAGTTACTTCAGTTTGCACTGAAGCTAGTTAGGCTCTACAACTGCAAACTTAGGTGGACCAAGACTCTCTTTTTTAACACTAACACTTACTTCGGGAGTTACCTTGCTATTATACCTCCTGGAAATAGAAAATCCTAGATTTTTAGAGATCTGAGACTTTCTAGCTTGTCTTGTATGTGGTATAGTACAATTGGCGTTAAAATTATGGTGATCTCCCTTCTTCCATCTGTATGCTGTCATATTTGCACAAAATATTTTATTGCGTGGGGCAACTCATGTTATACTGCCATGAATATTCAAAATGAAGAAGCCAGAGTATCCATAAGATGATGACCCATTTTGACATCTATCTATGATGAAAGGGAAGCTTTTCTGTTAGTACAGCAGTGGGTACTGTCCCCTGAGCAAGTTTATCTAACTTGAAATCGGTCATTTTCTAGTTAATCTTTTATTCCTTCTCCCCTTTTCTGCTTTTCTGTCCAAAAATTCTCTTCCTGTGATTCTCTTCAAGTGTGACCTCATCAAAGTGGTCAGATTTCAGATCTCATCTGTTCTTCCTTTATTAATTTTTCCCTTTTCCTTCACTAAAAGGAGCATCGAAGTAAGTTATGATCCTCCTTTACTAAAGTAAGTTTTCCTAACCCACATCTGTCCTTCCTGTGCTATATCTTTGGCTTTTGAAATATTATTTGGAGGAACTAAATGAAAGAATTTTGGGATACCTATCATTAAAAGAGTAAAGCGTCTTGCACAAAACATACAAGGCTGGAGATATGCATCTTTCTTATTTTTTGCTTATTTTTTTTTTCTGCCTGAATGTACTGCTCAATGAAAATTCATTCCAGCAAAGGCAGAAAGCTCTGGCTAAACAGCATTAGTAGATGAGTCACTTAAAGAAAACTGGAAAGGAAAGGATAAAAACCCTCGGCTGCTTGATAAGAGCCAGAATATTTGCAGATGGTCTCAGTAAATCTTCCCATATTTGCCTGAAGAACAACTGACAACATCCAGGGCTGTGCTTGCATAGTCGGGAGATCTTGTTTTCTTAATACAAAGGAGCTTTCGAGCACGTAGGAATTCTCCTCTTCGTCAGGTTTCTGCACGAATGAAGAACATTAGGCCAAACTCACTACTACATTGCTGCTACAGAATTTGGAATTAATATCAGATTGAAAATAATGGCTATGAATTATCATTAAAAATAAGCTTTAAATTATTAAAGACCTCATTAATACTGATAAATGAAAATACAGGACAGAGAAGTCAATTCCTTTACCCAAACCTTTTATAGTCACATCAAAATCTGAACTCTATTTGAAGAAAATCCTCATTAAATCTTCAGCTAGATTTCAGGTTAGTCTCTAGAGATTTTAGTTATGAAAATGAGGCAATTTCAATAAACATGTGCAGGCTCTAGTAGGGCAGGTTTGTGTGGATTTTACATGGGGGAAAAAAAAAGAATTTAGGCCTCTTCCAGCCAAACTTCAACTCTCAGCTCTTCAAATGAGAGAGATATTAATGTTTTCAAAATAGAAGCATGATTTCCACCCCCCTCGTATCATTTTCATAAGTGGCGGAAGTGTTTTGTCCAACATTTTAGTACAGATTCTGTATCAGGGAGAGATACAAACTTACATGACAGTCTCATGCAAAGGAGTTAGAGTCATAAAAATGAAAGCAGAGTTGTGTGGTGCTCTACTTGAGTAAAAATGACAAATTGCTGCCTGCATGGTAGACATGGTAATGTGCATGTGTGTTTAGAGTAGCAGACATCTTGTGCATCATGCTTTCTATTCCTCTCTACCCTAATTTATTTCTTTTTCCTTTTTTTTTTCCTAAATATTATCTCATCAAGAAAGTACCCATGAACTTAAGAATTAAGAATGTTTTTAAAATGTGCCACGAGATGCTTGGAGAAAGTGAGGAGGGATGGTTATTACTGGAATACTTCTTTTGGTGTTCAGAATTGGCTATGGTGTTCTGCAGCCTGTGTGAAATCTTATGTATGTACTTTTAATTCCTATAGATTAGAGCTTCTTTGAGCTGTAGGTTGACGATTAAACTGTCAAACAAGACCCTTCAAGTAGGGTTTGTTGTTTTGCAGAGCCCTTGGCTACTATGATTGCCTTACATCACTTACCATGTACTAATCAGTCATTTGAAATTCAGTGCAGAGGAGGGGCAGACCAGACTACATTTTAGAAGAACAAATTAAGAAGCATAACCTTCTTGCAGGCCTCGGTGTGCAAACACAAATATAAGCACTTTTGAAACAGTTCAAGCCAGGGTCGAGTCAATGGGTTTGGGCCTGACGTTCTTGGCTGAAACACTCCTGCAGACTGATAGGAAAAATAAATTATCAGGTGTGGCCAAAATGAAATAAAACTGAACTTTGAATTCACCCTACTCAGGCCACAAGTCAAAATCCAGGATTGTAAGATACCTTTTCAGCTCATCAAAAAAATAATGAAGTCCTGGTAGGTTGGGAAAGTGTGGATGTAATCACAGCTGTGTAACCTTTCACAGATAAAACACATAAGGCTTGTTTGAATTCACATTATACTCCTGTGAACTCAGTTTCTAATTGTTGGCCACCTACTTTTTTCCACACTGTGTATAAGAGACTTTGACCCTTGTTCCACTTTCAAATAGACGAAGGTAGAGCTGTGACCTGAACATCATCATATGAGGATTTGTAGTGAATTATTTGCTCTCTCTTGCATTTTTTCCTGACTTTGCTGAAATAGAGTCTAGGAGTAATGGAGTTAAGCTTACTTCATTATAATAGAAGAAAAACTAAATCATTTCAGAGGTCAACACTGCTGGCTTGAAATTTCAAAAAGGGTGGTGTAAGGACAGTATACCCTTCTGGAAAGCATGTCAAATAGGATAATCTGCAATAGAGTTTTCTTTGGGTTTAGTCAGACTTTTTGATCTCAAAATGGTAAAGCAAATCCCACCTAAGAGGAAACAGAAGAAAAATAGCTCTAGACAATCCTAAAAAACTGCAACACTTTCAATGTCTCACTAATCACAATGTGAGGAGCACCACAGTAATACAAGAGAATCCTTTATATAATAAGCTTTTGCTTAAAAATAAGCTTTTGCTTATTTTTTCTGAAAAGCTTATTTCTGGCTGAAAATTTTGGGGGAAGAGGAGATTGGAAATAGTGTCAACAAAGTTAAAAATATTATATCTGGCATTAATCATGGTTGTTTAGTATATTTGTTATAGATATCTGTAGATTGGAGGTGTTTGACCAAGCTGATGTTTACATGCAGAGAGGACAAGAATTTTGACAATAGTAAAGAGATGTCAAGGTAAGGTGAACTTTTTTTCTCTTGGGGCTTCAATACAGTGTAATTTCTTTCTCTTCAGTTGTAGCTTAATTTCCAGGGTTGGCATTACTGTGTATCAAAAAATTATACTATACTTATACTATGATCACTTCCTTAGATTCTGGCAAGTACTTTGTCAGAAGAGAGACAGGAGGAAAAGTGAGCTAGACGTTTAAATTGTGCAAGGACAGCCAATCTGTAAATTCTCTTGTAAGTTCTGTTCTACTTTTTTTAAAGGATAAAATGGATTCTATGCAAGTTTTTTGAGCATTTATTCTCAATCAGTATTTTCTCAATCAGTATTTTGATCTCAGGATCAAATCAAAAGCTTTATAAATGACAAACTGATCTGACTCTATTTTAGCCTTCTTGCAAAGCACTTTAAGAGCATACTACACATAGTATGTATACAGCAACAATGAAATTTTGCAGTAAATTTTGTGAATAAATTAGGTATTTTATGACTTTGTTCTGCAATACCAGTGGTATTTGTGGTATATTTGGTATATGTGGTACTTTAATTTAAAGAAGAATACAACTCAGATTTTTTTTTTTTACTCCACAAAATCAATGTAAAACAGTTGTACAGTAGACCTGTATCTTCCTCGGCTACAGCGTAAAAAGTCTTTGGCAGATTTGTTGCATATACCTGGGGAAAAAATGACCTTATGGAACATAGCATCTTAAATAAAAGTGAGAAGAGAATTCCATCTCTTGAGTGCTCTCAGAGAGCAGTGAAATTCTAATTGGAGTTATTACAGTAGAGTTAAAAACAAAAGTTTATTATGTTGATTGCAACAAAATAGATTTTAGTGAGGTGTTTAATATTATAATATAAAATTGTCTGATTTTTTTAAAAAAAATATTTTCATCTTCGATAAAGTTAAATGCGTATTCTACATTCTACAACCATAAGTAAATACTGCATTACATGGGTGTGTGTCTATATATATATATATATATATATATATATAATATTATGTATGTTTAAGTCTACAATTTGTGAATCAATTCCTTTTCATAATGTAGTAACAGTCAATGGTTGAAACAGAAGTTAGGACACACATGCCCACTATTCAGATATCTAAGTTTTGGCATGCAGGAGGAGCCATTAATGGCATGTTGTCAGACACAATTTCCATGATGTTGAATTGGAAATTTTGATTTACTTCCCAAAATATTCTAACTGAAATGTCTGTAAAATATATACTGAAGAATCAGAAAGTTTTAACAGACTTTCTTAGAAGTGAATTACAGAGATCAAAATATTTACAATACAGTACAAAAAGAAACAAGGTTTGGAAAGAATATATACAGATATATGTAAACAAACCTTTAGCTAAGACAGGTCAAGAGGAAAGGTTAAATTTAAGGTTTATTATTCTGTAGCAGCTTTGCAAGAATGTTTATAACTTTCTTAGAAGCAAATTATACTACTACTGAAGATGAAAGACTATTTGGAGTTCTGACCTAGTACAGCAGTATGAGAAATCAAATCCTACTTTTTTCCCTTTCTTTCTCATCTTGGATAAAATGCTTATTTGTGACCAACTGACAAAATTTCCAACAATAACACAACAAAACTATGATATATTTCCATGAACAAAATGTAAATAACATAAATAAAAGGGAGGATGGTTACTATTTGGCCCAATTTTTTTCTGTGAATTAGAAATGAGAAAACTTAAGCTTGTTTAATTTTTGTAATTAGAAAATCTGCAAAGAACTTCTTGAGAATGGAGCTTTCTGGAGTGATAGCAGCTCTCCTATGACTAAACCATAGACTGATTAGTTGCACAGTAAAAAGTAAACATAATCTAAGCCTGGAACTTCTTATGCCATTGCAATTTTGTGTTTGCAGAAACTGCCTGAGAAAATATAAACAGTCCTGAGATACTACGGAGAAAAAAATTCCTTCTACTAGGGCATATAAGACTAAGTCCTAAAACATATCCAAGTATTTAATATTCATTTGGCAGTCCATAAGGCTGTAGACCAGCTTTCATTACTAAACATATAAGACTGGAGGGTCACATCAGATAAAACTTACCTTAGATAAAGCTCTACCTTAGCATATATTCTGTCTGAGAGGATACAACTCTTGCATATTCTTTTGAATGGTTTTGAAGACTAAAACATTCACTGCAACATCATTTATGGCATAATTTATGTTGTTCTTCTGTAGTTATGGCCTGTATTGATTTTTCATTATTTGTAAGCTTAAATAAAACTTACGATCTAAATGCAAATGGGGTAGATATTCTGCTCTGGTAGGTGCTGAGAGTGCTAAGTCAGGATTTGTACTGCATATCCTCAAGTTACCTGTATAAGAGCTAATAACACAAACTACACTGCAGATAGATCCAGTATCATTTATATAAACCCTTTATCTTTAGGAGTTTATTTTTCTTTTACTTAGGTAAATCAAAATATAGTATATTCATCCTGTTAGTTCCAGGAAATATCAGGTAATTGCATCTGATCCAGATCTTGTAATATTAATGTTGTTTTAATAGGTTAGATGACTGAAGTGAATGGTGAGTAAAGTATCTCTGAAGCTGAAAAAGTAATATAGGTTGAGATCTTTTTTGTCATGAGTAGCTATACTAGGGATAATCCATGGGTTCTTCAGCTCTCAGATGTAATGAATCTTGGTTTAACACTCTCTTTCCATGATCTAGAACACCTGAAGTTTCCATCATACCCAATGGTCCCATGTGTATGTAGTTGAAGGTGATAAGATGTGGTAGACTTTTCAGTTAAATCGTGAAGAATAAGTTTAGAAACACTCTTGTAACTGTTAGCCTGCAGCAACTGTTATTGGAAGCTTAAAAATGTGTATTTATTTGCCTTGTTTTAAATGAAGGTGCTCTTACTGCAGCTCTTGTTTTCTGTGCAAGAAAGGCTTTCTGTGCAATGAGAGGCTACTATAGCAATAATGAACTTGCAAGATGCCTGTGGAAAAGCTGACACTACTTATCCCTCCCTGAAGCACAGTTCTCTTCATTATCCTTTGAGCTAATATGCTTTCATGTTATGTTATAGACTTGACCTTGCGATGTGAAGGTTGTTGGCTCTAGGGCCTCTAACCTATCCTGAAATTGCATGAACCTTTCATTGCATCTTAAATCTTAGTGAATATTCCCATGATACTGTGTTTTTTTTTTCTCCAACATGTATTTGCAGAGTGTGATCCCCAACTGTGCTAGAAGGTGGGAATATGATTGAGGAAAACTGAGAGGCAGAACTTCCACCATTTATAGTATGCATGTGAGAAGAATCATCTGCAGCATCCTCCTGGGAACCTTGAGTAGTAGTTGCCTTCCAAATCTGCAAGAGTTGCTGTTGTACAGATGCTGCACAGTGTTTCAAGTTTCTAGGAAGTTTAATAGAAGTTCATAGAAACAGTTGTTTGTTCTGTATCTTCTGGAGCAGCTAAGTACATGTTCTACACATCCTCCCCTTTAGGGCAGATGTTATGGTTGGTAATGAGTCCTGTAGCTATCCTTCCAGAACCACTTTCAGAGCATCATTGTCATACCTGCTCCCTGCTGCTACAAGAAGGCGAAACAACCTTATAAAATTATTGAAAACAAAAGATATTTATGCATGAATTATTTAACACTGCATACTGGTGATATGATAGGTGTGCATCAAATAGGGCAAATTTTCATTAGTTCATTCAGATTTTCAATCTTTACATAGGAAATTTTCATTTTATTTCAGGAGAGTGTGACTAAAGACTGAATCAGAACTAAATAAGCAAAAAAATCCTTGTCAAGTACCTTGACTTCTGTGCAGCTAAGTCCCAATTTTAGTCAGAAAGTTAGAAAATATCTTGAACCCACTATTTGATAACAGCACAGTAGAGGTAACAGGAGGTACTGAAAACATTGACTAAGGTATCCCTAATATTCTGCTGGAGATATAGAGTCCCTACTAGGCAAAGTGTGATTTAGCTTTATACTTGTTTTGTTATTGGTTCTGTTGTTGTTTTCATTTTGCCCATTATTATTAAAAGCTTTTGGCAAAAAGAATAAAACTGAAATCGTTTTCCACCCAGTATATTCCATATTCTGGAGGCCATAGAGAGGAAATAAACTTTCTGTTTGCACAGTGGTAATCAAGTCTGCACCAGGTAACACATTTAAATATGCAATATTATAACCATTGTGCCTTGATTATAATAGAAAATATATATAAATATATAAAGCCAGCATTTTTACTATCTTTGTTTAAAGTATGGATAGATAAGAAAGCTGAGAAAACCATCTCTATAACCCTTGGAACCCTTGAGGGAGTATGAGTAGTTTTCCATCCTTTTCCATAAAACATAGATTTAATATTTTTTTTCATTTAAATGTGCAATTTGACTCACTGAAAGTAATGTAAATGAAATCTGAATTACAGCTGTGTTGTGTTTTAATGAATAACGTCTGCTTAGTAAGACACTGAGTCAAGGACCTAGTTTTCTGTGGAAGGAAAATATTTGTGAGTTTCACTGGAAAAGCTGACAGATGTACATCTGTGTTTCTCTGCTTCCAATGCTGAATGCTAGAAATAAAACAAATTGTTGATTTGGCTAGAAACAATAAAAATGTGGTTCAAGAATCATACGATTTTCTGCATGACAGATTTTGAGAAGCAAATGTAAACTCAATTTTTTTATTTTTTCAACTTTTTCCTGTAATCTTTGGTCTCTCTGGCTTGCCTTTTATATTGCTTAAAATGTTCCAAACCAAATTTAATGAGAAGAGCTGCAAGTAACTCAGCACTTGTTTTTGTCTGCTAATTGATTAGCAAAGCAGGATATAAAATAGGGTATTCCATCCTGGTCTAAATTTTTGACATATGTACGTGCAACTTTAAATAGACACTTCAGCTTCCTGAACAAGTAATTCCTGTTGCAATATTTGAGAGGTTGGTATGATTTATATGGAGGCTATTCCAAGGGAAAAAGTCTGGTTTTCATTTTCACTGTGATGTCAGCTCTGATGTGTGCAAATTTTAAATATGACACTGAACTTTCTTCCATTCATATGTTCCAGTTGCATAGGTCATTTGGATTTGATGTAAGAGCTCTTTGAGAACCACAGTAATTGCATATAAGAATTTGTTAAGTCATCTAATGAATGTAGACTATTTTACCTCTTTCAAACATATATACACACACACACACACACACACACACATATTTATATATCTACTATTATCTTTAAAATTGCTAACAGGTAGAATTTAGAAGATATTTGGAAAAACATACCAAAATATAGAAAAGTTGTATAATCTTGTAATTGATAGTGAGGCAATAAGTTTTTCAGTACTCAAATTCAAAAATGAGAATTCAGGATGAAGAAAAAAATTGTAATTAAAATAGTATAGACAGAAGATTCTCCAGTACCCGGAATATGGGTTCCTAGAGACTGGCAAGGACTGGAGAAGGCCAAATTTTCACCAAATCTGATTATAAGCAGACCTGAAAATTTGATTTGAATAGGCTCAGAATTGCTGCTGGTGCTGCACTTATCTCAAACATTGTTTAACTGACCATGCTGATGGCTCAGGGTAATGCATTACGAGAACATGAGTCTCACTTTAAGAAATGCACTCCTTGGAAGACATATTAACTGAGTCATCTAAGACCAAATCTCCAGTTTGAAAAGAAGAATCCAAGTATTTGCCAGCAATATTGACCAAGCACCTTTTTGTTCGATTTTTAAAAATCACTTGCTTGCCCAGAGCATTGGTCTCATGCACATGCAGATTTGCTTAATCTGGATAATTCAAAGCCTGTTTTCTACCTAGACTTGATTTTGATCAGAAACTAGACAGCAGGACAACTAAATATGAGGTAGCATCAGTGTAATACTTGGTGTAGGAGCATGTATAAAACATAGTTACAAGACTGAGAATTCTGCAGTTTCAATAGTTTGCGGTATTTTAATCAAGGCCAGAAGAGGTACCTGTCATTAAAGGAAGCATGCATATGTGAATACATATACATGCTGTCATGCAGCTATGAATCTTTCTTAGTTTTTTTGCATACAGACTAATTTTAAAAAGCTGTAAGGAAAGCTTAACAGCAGTAACTCTTCAGTAGACCCTTGCAGATGTGATTTCTTTCTCCTTATCAGCTTTAAATGAACCATACTTTAAATTCCCCAGTGATAAACTTTCACATTTAACTTTTAACTACTTCACAGCCAATTCCCTTTTCTTTCTACTAGGAACAGTACTTGAATGATTCTTGTAGGCAATTCCTAAACCTATAAACTACACATTGTTTATTATTTCTCCTTTGTTGATGAAGAATAGCCTCTCTGGATAAGACTTTCCCTTCCCAAAAGAATATCTGAGTAGAAAGAGGAAAAAGTCAAGCTATTGGTATTCCCTGTAACACAGTGACTAGCCTTATCAAAGTCTATTTGATTCTCGCAGGAACATTCTAAAATCATAGAGCACATGGACACTAGTCTACACCCAAAGTTTCTTGGTTTCCTACTGCAACATCTGGAACTTTGACATTTCCTGAAATGAAAAGACTTCTTTGGTTAATGTATCTTGCCATCAAATTATAACTTTTTGGTAAGTACTCTCTAACATTGATAGAGAATGTACTTGCAACTATTTTACCTCTGTTCAGATCTGGATGAGTCACATTGGATCTCTAGCAGAAGCAAACAGAACATTTGGTTGCTGCAGTGTCTTTGCTCTATGCTCTGTGCTAATGCCAGTGTTGAAAATTAAAACCACAATTTTGTCATGGTCCACCTGCCAGGCTTTTGAAGTGAAAATAACCGAAAATCGATCTTAATCTGGAGACAGAGCTTTTTGAGTGAATCTAGTTTTAGAATATTTGTTGACTTGGAAGGAAATATTGATGCAGTCCATATATATGGATAAGTAATCCCTTTTGTAAATAATATTGTCATCCAAAGTTTGTTACAGCTTTCAAGATGATGAATCTTTCTTATTTTTCTTTTTTTTTTCCTCTTGCATGCTTTATAACTTCATTCAAATTTTCTGCAGTGTAGTAGAGACCTAAGAAATTTTTCTGCTGAAATGAAATTGTTGTGCCTTAAAATAGGATTTAAAGTACCTAACACCAATTTCCTCACTCTAGGAGAGATTTTTCTTACCTAGCAGAGAGCAAGGTGTCTTCTTAGATTCTTTATCATGTATTATGTTGTTTGATCTGAGTTAAATTATCAAGTCTTTTTCATCAAACTTACGTATGTCATATTCCTGCCTTTTTTATATGTTTTGCCTGAAATTATTTTTTCTGAAATCTATGCTTCCTAAATGAATTTGGGAGAAAAAAAGCAACCATTTCCTTTTATTCTTTAACTTGAAGAAAATTTTTTCAACAACACAACACTTATTTTTTTCCTAGAAGTAATAAATACTTTAAATCTCTTTAGCTTAATATTTTGTTATTTATTCCCCTTGAAATCAAGTCTGTATTTTGTAAGTATATATTTGAAAGCTGATCTGCAGGAGGCAGAGATTCATTCTCTCACACCCTGCGGTTTTTAAAACAAATCAAAAAAATTTCTTATTTACTTATTTTAAGCAAATTCTGTTGCTACGTACTTGGAACAAAAAGGTAATTTCACTGAAATCTTTTAAATAGACTTTAATATTACATACAGGTTAGATTTTCAGACATAAAGCAGGTACAATTGCAGACATTTAATGTAGTCCATTATTTGGTTTAATTTCTTCCTATCTGTATTTTCCTTCCTTTCCTATTCTTCCTTTTCTGTTTTCTGTTTACCCAGCATTTACAGTTGAATCATTTTTGGTTCAGTAGTTTGTTGTGTATTTTTAACACATATAGATGGTCTTTGGACAGTATGACCAAGGTTCTTTTCCATTTTCAGTTCCCAAACACGCATACGAGACATTATTTTTAGCTCAGCTGCATGTATCAATTCTGTTTTATCTCATCTTCTAATGGTAAGTTACTGAGGAAAGAGTAAAAATCTAAGTAGGAATGTAACATAACATTAAAAACTTTGAGGAATTTGACAATTTTGGTACTTGCTATACCCCAGTAGGTCCCTTAGCACAAGAAGTCTAATATGAGCTGAATTTTCCCTTTCTCTACAGAATTCTCATAAGGGAATAAGACATGACCAGCAGTACTGAAGTGGTCTGACTCAGAGACATCACCTCCTGCTGCTGCTGGCAGCTGTCCAGGGAGAGCCCTATAGCCTACAAAGTTGTCTGCAGCTCTAGTTGTGGTAGGACAATCAATCATGCTATAAAAACAAGGAATGAGATAGAACTCTAATAATGCCCCTAGGGAACCTTTTTGAAAGGATATATCCAAATATCAGCAGCACTTACTTGGTGTGCAAACCCAATCTATCCCTTGGGCTATGGTTATATTGCCTTGATAGTAGTTTGACTCATCAAGAGTCAACATTGTTTAGGAGAATCCAACTGATAGTCACCCTTGCTTTCATATGAGAAAATGCAGCAAGTAGAGGAAGAGTTTCTGCCTCTGGATGGTTTCACTGAGATAGTTCTATTACTGTATCTGAAGAGACATTGCAAGGTAAATTCATATTGCTGGTTCTTTGGAATTTGTTAAATTAAGAAAAGGATTTTAGTTTAGATCCTTTCAGCAGTTAAAATTTATCTGGACACTCGAGGTTGCCTGAAACCAATAGGATTTGGTATCCTAAATCCTCAGAGCCTAAAATTGTTGAAAATTCATTTCAAAAAATTCTCCTAAAAATTGTTTTTTAATGCACATTAACAGCTGTGCTTTCTTGCAGTAGCCAGTCTTCATGGTATCACAATGACATTTTAAATGATGCTTCTTGATTTATGCTGGCCCTAGGCAGACCCTGTGAAATTTCCATGAAGCAAAATGGAAGTAAGGCAGAGACAAAGCAACAATTTAAAAATGTTTCAGTGAAAATAGGCAAAAGGAAAAATAGTTCAAGGAGTTCCATTACTTTAAAAATATCATTTTCTCTGAGACCATCACAAAAGAAATCATACATTTCTCTAAGGATTTAGATAACCAACCCTTTTTTTATATCTGAAGTAACTTTACCAGTAAAATGGGCAGAAGCAACAGTTGCTACTTTGTGAAAAATAGTTCTTTGAAATCTGCAGTTGGCTTCATCCTTTCCCTCATACTGCTATTGAGAACTGGCCTTTGTGTGAATGCATTTCTTTACAAGATTTAAGTGTCCTCATATGTGGAGAGAGAGAGAAGGAATAGTTATTAATTTCAGCCTTCACAATGCCTGCATGATCAGCACCACTTTAATTTGCACCAAGAATTTTTACTGCAAATGGGATCAAGATGAAAATTAGATTTTGATCTGGTATTGACTTTTGCATTTTAAACTGATTTCATGATTCTCTTCTCCTCTGCTGTGAACTAAACCACAGAGCTAATATTCTCAAATTTGTATGGAAAGGAGCTGAAACATAAAATAGGCCAGTATCCTGTGGCTTAAGTCCATCTCTACGTGTGATTTTTCATTCACTGCATCTTTTATTGCCTTCCCTCTCTCTCTCTCTCTTTCTCTCCCTTCTAAGAGTGACGATTGCAGAGGTAAAGGAAAGCTCTTACATCAGCCAACTACAAGCTCGGATTTTCAACAGTTATCAAGACTGGATAGTGACAGACGTGTTTGGCTAAGTGATGTAAATACAAAAAACATGTTTTTACAGCACAAAGTTTTGCTCTGGCAAGCTGAGCCTTTGCAACTCCTGTGCCAGATAGGAATGAGTCAAGAACAGCAGCACTTGTAGAAGAGGAGCAATGACCTCGGTGTGTGCCAGCGGGCCAGTGCTGCCACAGTGGGCATGAGTTGCTTTGGCAGTAACGTCAGAGGGAGCATGAGCCTCGTTACAGAAACACTCCAGAGGAAGAAGTCACGTAAATTCAGGCACTTTATTTCTTCCTGGTTCAAAGTAATCTACGTGGCCTTTGGAAGATTGTCAGGAATCAGTCAGGATGTCCATGAATTCCAGGGATATCATTTCTTCAGGACAAATGTTAGGTTTGGCCCAATACGCATTGGAGGAATGTACAAGGATCTGTGCCACAGAAGATGTCATGCTGAATACCAGATTCTGATTATCTCCCAGTGACTTTTGTCCCTAAATGTCTGCAGATACATAACGGAAATATATGAATTATATTACTATTCTTTAATATTCTATTTGAAATTGTTAGTTTCACAGTCAGAAACTCAAACACACTGTGGTGGTTTTCTAGTGGAAGAGAAACAAAGCACTCATTGCTTAAGAAATAAACTTTCCTCTGAAATTGCTTAAATCAGAAGATTAAAATACAAGATGTGGAATATAGAAGTGATGTACTTGTAATGAAAAAACCAAATTTTCTAAATTTACGAATATCATTGTATTCTTGTTTTAAATATTTTCCTTGTCTTTTAATACTGCTTATAGTCCTACTGTAATATGGCCCAAATCTATGCCTTTTTTTTAACTAAGCACTTATTTAAATATGGTATATAACTTAAGTACGAGCCACATCTCTGCTAATTCCATCAAATAATTTGGACTCCTGTAACTATCTTTCCAAGTACCACATCTCGATCTACTGCTTCATTGGAAATGTAGGAAGAAACAATAAGAGTAGAATTTATTTCAGGACTCCCTCTTCACAGACATGAGGTCTAGATACAGAAAAAGGCTTAGTAGCATGTATTGATTCTCTCAATTTGTTTTAAAAAAAAATCTGAATCTGATTTTAATTCTTTGTGTTCATGTATTTCTCTTCCTTTCTAGGCCTAATCAAATTTTACTAGAAATAGAACAAGGCTTATTGTGTCTTATTACACAAAGTGTGACTTTAAGAAAGTGTTAGTCTCTCTGTTTTTCTCTCCTATATTATTTTTCTCCATTTTCCAGAACAAGAATTCAGCAGTCAGTTGGAGAGACAAACGAGAGGGGTAAATTTCTGGTGACGAAGAAAAAAATTTTAAAGTTCAAAGCTGAAGAGATTCACAGATGAATAAAAGAAGCCAGATACCCACAGCTCTGGCCCATAATCTGTAGGTAAATCTCTTTGTATGGACAATTACCTGCCCAGTTAAATGATACCAGTGGTAATCCATACAGAGGTATGCATTTAATTTTTTTTGAAAGATAGGCATTAGATGTTTACTGCAATATCATACTTCTAAAGTAGACTGTAATTCCATAGCAAGCTATCCCGAGTTACTAGCTGTCACATTGAGCTGGGCACTATGCTCATCACTTGCTATTGGGAAGTTAGCTGCAGATTTTAGACAAGAGCATGAATGAAAATATGATATTTCGTCCTATTGTGATAATCCTTTTTTACTCTTTTTTGATTCAGTATTGCCTAGTTTTTGATCATGCCTGAGGGCAGACAGAGAAAAGATAAACCTGCACTATTTGCAGCATTCCGTGGGACATTATCTGAAACAATGATAATGTAATTTGTGTACTTTCATGAGTAATCTATTTTCATGAGTAAACGAGGCCTGTTTATAAAAGCTATAAGTATTTTCTTCCACTAGTATAAATCACCAATCATTTAGGAAATACAAGAGGAGAAATGTTTTATTCGTTTGTTCCACCATGTTGATATTTTAAATGTAGATATTTATTTTAAGCTCTTTTTACTTCAGTTTCTGCACATTGTCCCTGTGCTTTCTTCTGTCCTGATTTTTCAGATTCTAGCCAAAATTAAGATGTTCCACTGATTAAAAAAGTGAAAGATTGAATTTACCATCAGAAGTGTTTAGAGGAAAATAGAGAAGTACTCTAAATAATTCAGATTTTCTTTTATCCTATCTTTTGCTCTTTTTCCCTACAGATCACTGTCTTCCTTGAAAAGAGCTTTTTCTTATTATGTTCAGAATACTCTTTCAAAAATGTTTTCTCATAGACATCTTAGCTAGCTGAGACTAGCTTTCAATGGGTTAAACTTAAGAGATACTGAATGCAATAACTTTTCTCTAAAACATATCTGTCAAGCTCAGGTCTTATTATTCACTTAATTAGGTTGAGGTTTACCAAAATGACTCTTGACGGACTTGTAGATGAGAAAACTGACATACTTAGCGATGAATGGAAAGAATTACTTTTTCTCAATTATATTTTTTACTTATGAGATATCCTTCTAGTATCTTGAAAATTCTGAATTTATAAAGTTGTTCAAGAAGCACATAAACTTTGTTCTTTAAATATTTTGATCAGTCTATATGTATACAGTTTATACTTTTCAAGGATACAAAGGCAACATTCATATTTAGTGCAAATTGAGGAGTAACAATGGTCACATGATTTTTTTTCTACCCCAAAGTCTTTCTGTGACTAGTTTAAATAAATTCCCATTTCTTATATCTTACATATTTATAGTTTCATTTTATTTTGTCTTGCCTTTGCCAGATCAGAATGTCCAATTCATCACCTTTCTGGTTGCAGGACTGACAGATTCCATCCATTTTGATTATGAATATATTGGGAGAACTGTCAGCTTGAAAAGATATTTCTGTCTGTATATAAATAACTGACTACCCTAAACTCAATCTGTGACACTTGTATATACTTTCAGCTGAGTTCCACAGACCATGTCGTAAGTAATTTCATAGGTTTTAAGACCGAGTTGACAAGGAACACAGTGCATGACTGAGGGGAAGGAGCTCTGGCATGTATTCCTGTTATTCTGCTTGACATGTTGTGTTCATGCAGACATGTCATCTAAACATCCTGGATCTCTGAAGTAGGATACTGTCTGTTTCTACCTGACATAGATGTTTATAAGAATTATTGCAAGGATGCATCTATATACACTTCGAGATTCTACAATGAACACATTTGGAAAGAAAATGCAGTATCATTGTGGATGCTCTGGTCTTTCAACTTTTGTCTCTACTAAAACATTGAAGGCTAATGATACTGCATAGTTTTTAGTTCGTTATTAAATACTTTTTTAATGGATTAATTTTACTTGTTATCTGCAATGCATAAAAATCACTCAAGGAGAACCACGATACTGGTGGCTAGAAGTTCCTGTATTGTGTGACAGAGCCTTACAGTTCCACCTCAACAAGCTCTGAGCCTCCCCAACACCTATTTCACAGCTTGATTCACTTTTTTTTTTTTTTTTTTTTTTAAAAAAAAAAAAAAAAAACCCACTCCTCTGATTTTGGCTACTGCTTTTCTCTGACACAGCTGAATTATTTTATAGGACATAAACCTTTCCAAACAATTTCAGTTCATGTCTTTGGCAGTTCAGCTAGACCTGTTTCTGTGGTGACAGAGTATTTGGAAGGCAGCCTGGCTGCTGGCATGAGTTCCCTTACCAGCCTATGCTCAGGTACTGCCAGCTGAACTTCCCCCAAAATGAGAGGTTCTCAGAATAGGCAAATGACTGATCTTTCCATCCCTTCCCCTTGATCTATACTGAGAGCATCCTGGTCTTCACAAAACGTGCTTGCAAAACAGATAGAGCCATATGGAAAGAAGAATTGCAACACATACTTGTACAAGTCTCTTTATTATGTTTTTGCTGTAGATGTTCATTTGTAAGTTGGAAATCTGTAATGTTTAACTTATTTGCCACAAATTCTATGTGATGTATCTAGTACTTACCAAACCATAATGTTAGGTAAATTCTCAGAAGTTGTAGATCAGACTATATGCCATTTGTTCATGAATCACAACACCAATAGTGTTGTATATTCTGTTCTTTATTCCAACCCTTTGTTAGGATCTTGTTACCAGGATATATGATAATAATAATAATAGATATATGATAATAATAATAATAGTAATGTAAAAAGCTATATTATGTTTGTGAGATTATGTTCTTGTAGTTTATTGCTTTTGGTTGGGGAAATACATAGCAAAAATTTTTCATGAAAAATTCTGGTGTTTATTCTGGTGTTTTTCTTCTATGTCCATTTCTGACCAAAGTTCTTGTCATTGATTGAGATAAGTTCAAGATTTGTTTTAAACTCATGGTGTAATTTTCATTCCTGGCATGATGCACAACTTCCTGTGTACCAAATAGTGACCAGAAAGATGACAAGGAGAACTCTTTTGAGGGAAAAACAGAAGGGAAATATTCTGTTGCTTTCCAGGTGCTTGTTGCTTGAGAACAGAGCATTTTCATATTTCTGTCTCCAAGCTGCAAGAGGAGATTGTCAGAGTGCACATTGTGAAACGCTGATTTCGTTGGCACTTCTCAGCTTGGAGGAGGACGACTGGAGGTGGATGATGTAGTGAGTTATAACGAGTAGAATGGATGAGATAAATGAGGAAAGACTCTGTGCTGCCCACAGTTAGGAGGCATCAAATTAAACTAGCAAATAGCAGTTTCAGACAAAAGTATTTCTTCACATAGCTCAACAAAGCACAAATTATCAAGGCCATGGATGTTGCCATGGGATTTCTGAAATATTAATATTTTACATAAATTTGGAAAGCTCTAAGAAGATTCACAGGAAGAGGGAGAAAAAGAAAAGGAAAGAAAAATAAAGAAAGAAATAAAAGAAAGAAAGAAAAAAGTAGGAAGCTATTAAGCTATTAAACACAGAATTCCACATGTGGCTCAGGAAATCCCTTAGCTGTAAATTTCTAAAAGCAATTTTACCCTGGGAGAGTATCATTTTATAATTGCCCTGTTCTTACATTCTTCCAAAAGGATCTGCTATTGTTCACTACTCAGATTAGAATACCAGGCTAAGAGGCCATTTAGCCTGATCCAATGTATGCAAAATAATGCTCTTTTAATATGGAAGGAATGCATATTGTATGTTGTAGAATAATCTGCAATGCATCATGTTCATCAGTAAAATGTGTAGAGTTGGTTATATTTCTGACTGGATAATGGATTTAGTGACAGAAAAGAACCTGGAATATGGAGTGGTGAATTAGTAGTTACACAGATTAACTCAGTGCTAGAACAAAACTGTGAAATTCTGTAAAAACGTCTCAATGCAATACATGAGCTGGAACTTTTGTGTCACTTCGAAGGATTTTATCTATAAGAGCACCACTTTGGGGTGTGTCTGTCTGTTTGTTTTTCAGGTCTATGACCTAGATTCCCTGCAGTATTCACTTTTTCATGAGGTAAAGCTACACTGAGAATGCGCCTCTGTTTATGTTAGTGATAAGTGGTAGGAAATATTTACGAATTAGGTAATTTGTACTGAAAATTGTAGGCATCTAGTATTTATTGTTTGCTTAACTTGACAAAGATTAATAGCTTTCCTTGGGAATTGATAGGGTTAGATCAAAATAGAAATAAAAAATAATTATTGTAAAAAAGAAAATTATTTTGCACGCACACTGAAGCTGTTTCATTACTGAGTTCTTTAAAATTGGAATCAAAGTCTCATGGTAGCAGATGATTTTGCAGAATACTTTGAGGAAAACAAATGAATAAAGGAAATCAGCTATATACTATTCAGTATATTTAGTATAGAATATAAAAAGCATATAATATAGCAACTATATCTATCTGCTACTGCAGAGATGGAACAACCACCGGGTTTATAAGCTTCATAGGTTCTTGTGTACAGCACTGACAAAACTGACACCACCTTCAAAGGTTCATTATTACTTGTACTCGAGTGCTTAGATGTAATGCATAGTATTGTTTTCCATAATTATGTTTGTGAATTATCACAACAGAATAAAAATTAAATAGAACATATTAAAAAACAAACAAAAAATAAAGTAATAGCCATTTCTCTTAATAGAGAGGTGAATCACTTTTATTGATGACTTCAGATCATCAACTTAGGTCATGGACCAATAGTATGCCTGCAAAGAAGCCAAGAACAGATGAAATTTGCTATAGAGACAGAGACAGTAAGAGACAGACCACATGAATATGCACAGTATGTTTTTCTAATTCATTCCAAAGGCTATAATTCAGCAAAGACTTTTCAATCTGTTATTTTAGCTTTCTAAATGGGACCTATTTTATATTCTTCATTCTGCACAGGAGTAAAGTGCTAATGATGATTTACTATAATTCATCTGCTTTCTTTGTTTCTGACCCGCAGTCTTTCGGTAAATGATGTGCAATTGAGAATATGAAAGTCTTCAACTTCTTTAATTTTCCACTGTAATGTATTCTTTTTCCAAAGCTTTTGGAAATACATTTAAGCTGCAAGTTATATGTCACTTCTGCATTTCATGATCTCAAATTCCTAAGTTAGTTAAGAATCTTTTTCTGTTTACTTACCAATTAACTCATCAGTACATTTTGCTCTAAAACTTCTATCTAGCCACATTTAATCTAATCTTCTGAATAGAAGATACTGAAATGATTCTTTTTGTTCTTTATATCATGCCTTTCCTTTAAAGGCTATTTAGGTTGATGTAAGACAACTGGTTGAGACTGTTAACACAGATTGTGGCAAATTATTTTCAAAGGAATAGATTTTTGGGTCTCTGCTCTTTCGTGCTATTTTTGTAATCTCTTCTTCCACTGTCCAATTGTTTATTTCACCTAAGAAAATGAATTCTAGTCTGGAATTGTTTACCTCTCTTTTAACCTATCAGTACTTACTGTAATATTGCTTGGAGCAAAGAGAAATGAAGCATGATATCACCTTTCATTTTCTTACACTGACACTCTATTTAATGTTTTTCAGTAATAAATGCCTTACTGCCTGTTACCCTATTAAAGAACATCGGACATGTAAGTGGCTGAGAAAGTGGCTTCAACCTGATGTCTTCCAATCCAGAATCTGTTCCCTGAGGTGCAGTAAACCATAGAAAGTTTGAAAGAAAAGATGTTTGGATGTTAAGATCTGTATGAATAAACTCATTTATTATCTTTGTTGAAGGTGATTGTAATTGAAGGTCACCAAGCTTGCCTGTAAAATATTACACTAGGTTATTGATTATAGTAGTATGAAAAAATAAACAAGTAGGATTTGGGAATGGTACAGTCTAACAAGTCCTTTACCCATTTTGAGCCATATCATCACAGAAAGAGCCATAGCATATTCTATATTGGTATCTCTTTTCTTCTGGTATCTCCTTTCTTCTCTGCTCTTTGAGAGATGAGAGTTCTGATTATTACACCATAAAGTACTATACCATTCAATTTATGTTTCCAGTCCTATCTATATAGGCAGTAAGAAGTAGCAGTATAATGACAGTAGAATGTACAAGCAATTCCAAAGCATCTTATTTTGGTAAAACTCTAGATGTTTGGAACAAAGTATTATTTTCCCAGCAGCCAAACCTTCCAGAAATATATCTTTCAAATATAAGTCTTTGATGAAAGAAGTTTTTGTTCAAAGCAGCCAGGACAACATTCTAATAATTAACTTCTTGCTGAAACACAAAGTATTCCCCTTTCCAAGTCATTTCTCTGTCTAATGTTGTGTGCTTGAGTAAGAACAATTTCAATACTTGTAGACACGTAGAAAAGCTTTGGAGAAACAAAATATCCATGGCACAGAGTTAGGCTGAGCTAGAGCATATTTACTATATGCCTTAATATATGATTTGCTAATATTTTTTACTATTAAAAATAAATACAAACACTGCATTAATTTACCATTCTGTACTGTACTGTTTGTTATATTACTAACTAGTGTTTTTTACTACAAACATCACTTTCTCTGGCTATATTTTGAATTCTGTTGCCCACAAACTCTCTCAACACTGATTTCTAGGTTGGCTTGATTGTTTTCTCTTGATGAGAGCAAGTGGAACAGATCTGGAGGGAAGAACTGAGATTACTGTTCTTAAATACCTTGTTGGCCTTGAGCATGTTTACCTGGAAAGTGAGAGGCTTTAGTTCAAATATTTCCCGTGAATCAGGAAGAAAGTAACTTTGATCTTCTAATATATTAACTATAATAATGGAAATGTCTTATGTTTCTATTTAAGTTAGGACATAAATCTAAGAGGTCAAAGAAAAAAATTGATATATTTTTTCAGCCTCTGGGAAAAGAAGCTTGAACTATCTTGCATGGGAGTATATTTTTGAAAAAGCACAAAATAAAATTAAATTAAAAAATTGATTCAGAGAGACCTAATTTATTCAACATATGAAATTTGTTTACCTTAATATATCCATAATATCTATTTTATTGTCATAGCAAATGTAGGAAACTTAGATAGTTACTGGCAGTGTTTCTGTGTTTTCCAGAAATAAGAACTCAATTGTTCATTTTTTTTCCCAGGCTTTTCCAGATCTTTTTGCTATCTAATCTAATGTCCACAAACCCATTGTAAACATATTGATGCAAAGTAAACACTGAAGCCTCAGTAATAGATAAACATAACACTGCAGATCCAAGTTTTTTTATGCATGGTCTTCTCAGCCTAATTAACAACAAATTTTTCATATGTTTCAATTTTCAGGGATTTTATAAACTTTACATTGTTTGCTTTGACGAAGTCTACAGTTTTAGTGACTTTGCTGTGATTTGATGGTGCTCTGTGCTTTCAGTACATATGAATTCAGAAAGTAAAGGACATACTCTGTACAATAACAAAATGTGGAAACAATGCAGAGGGCAAGGATATGCTTACTGGGAAAATTTCAAATGTGCTGGAGAAGTTGTGTCTAAATATGGTTCTTTTACTTAATTTACACAGTTAATACAAAAGCCTGGAAAATGATTTGTGATGAACTAAAGTTGCTAAAAGGATAATTAATAATTAAAATTTTCATAGAGGAATGTAATACAGTAAAATGTTTTGTGTCAGGAAAAAAAGGGCTCATGGCAAAATTATTTAACTTGGCCATTTGAAGATTATTGTATGAGGGGAGACCAGTGCAACGAACTTTGAACAAAAGTCTGAGGATTTTTGTCTTAACTTTAGATCTAGATATGGGTGTTATTAGGCACAAAGAAATGTTAAGCTTAAAATAATTGATATTTCTGCATTCGTCAGCATGGACAGAAGCTAATTTTGCAGATGAAGTATGGCTTCATCCAGAAATCTCAGTCAACCATATTATGAAATTTTCCAATTAGAAAATACCAAGGATATTTTTATAGAAAAGGTTGCAGGAAATGGTGAGTTAGTGGTGTTTTCTTTAATAATATCAGTTACATCTTTACTTATGTTATCTGAATAGAGAGCATAAAATAGGAACACAGATGACAGAAATGAAAGGGAATGGTGTGTGAAGCTCTGCACAAAATGAAAAAGGCAGCTGTGGATGGGATAATGCAAGTGCAATCCAAACATTCCAGAGAAATGTGCAAGAGATTTTGCAATCACTTCCCCGCTTCCATATGCGATGGAAATACTTAGTGCAAAAATATTAAATCCTGACATGAATATATAACTCACTTTTACCCTGATTTTAATTAGACATTCAGTTACTAGACATGAACTAATCAATCAACACATTAGCATAAGTAAAGAAACAGCTGATTAAAAAAAACAGTTTATCTAGATGCATTAGAATAGTTCCTGACTGCATATACATTATTTCTGTCCCTGATAAATTTGTGAAGTGGTGTTTTGTTGTTAGTTGTTTTTTTTTTTTCATTTAAGTGCCCTGTAAAAGAAATCTCCATCTATTTTTTTTTGTTAAAATTTGAGAATAAGTTTTCCAAAAATATCATAGGAACCTTTAAGACATGTTCTTCAGCAAGATGTTATGTAGGAAACCAGATTCACTGTAAAGTCATTCTATTTCTAGGCAGGCCTGGAAATTGCTTATATTGTAGCACTGGCTGAAACTTCAGAAGTGGAAGAACATACTAAAATGATAAAATGGTCTAAGTAGGTGCCTAACACTGCATTGATATGTAAAGGTGTTATTGACTGTTCATAGGAAAAAAAGATTATCTGTTCAAGTATATAACTATCATTATAAAACTCAAAGGGATTGAAAAGTACAGCCAATATGCGAGTTATTTTTTTATTAAGGAAAATATATTAAAGAGCTTAGGTTTTACAATTCATAAACTTCTGTATGCAATAAGTTGCAAAGCTTGAAGTCCAGAAAGTATTTTCTATCCCAGGGTTATTTAATTCCCAAGATGAGAGCAGAAGGGTCTCTGCCTCCTCCAGTGCCTCCCTAGTGCTGGGACTGATGGGACAGCAGGGTCTGGGACCAGTCCCACTATGTGCCTGCCATGTCCCTGCTCAGCCTGAGGCTGCAGTTCTCTGCACTCAGAGAGTCCATAGCTTGGATTTCATCCTCTGCTTGTATAACTCTGATCCAGTTCTTGCTGAAACTTAAGAGTCTCATAGTCCCAGTTCCACCTTCCCTGGTCATTGCAATAAGATCTGTTCCACACCACTTGCTAGCACAGAAAAGAGCTGACACTGCCTGCTGTGTGCTGTGAATATATCAAGTCTGATGGCAGCATTCTACAGTATTTATGGCCCAATAATTACAACAATTAAAAACAGAGATATTTATCTCTGAAATTAATAGTAAAAATATGAAACTTAATTGGTTAAGAATTGAGCTAATTGTCAAAGAAAAAGGCAAAGAAGAGATACTGTGAGCTTTTTGAGGCAAAATTTTCTTATCAGGCTACAAATACATTTGCAAAGGAATAGCATCATACACGGAAACACCAATTTAGCTGTCTTAAAATTTTTAATATATTAAAGAGTAGGAGAAAAAAAAAGGGAGGGAAGAAGAACAAATCATTATTGTCATGACCTTGAGTGTCTGAGAGGTTAAAAGAACAAGAGCGGCTTCTATTTATTGATTCCCTCAAGATAGCTGAGTGACTGTAGGGTCAGCCAAGTAGTGACTTGTTGATGCAAAGTGTCTAACTTGTGCCTTACTGGTTGACTGTGGAATTGCTTTTCATCCCTCTGGGGATGAGGGAGGAGCGACAACAGCTATCACAGCTCTGAATATCTCTCTCTAACCTTAATTGTTGTGGGTTTTTCTTTTTCCCTCCAACTTGCTCTTTCTTAATCAGCTGATGTGTAAAAAGAGTGAGAAGCAGATCACAGTCTCTAACAAAGGAAATGCAATGCAAATATATGAAATGCAAATATTAAATCCAAATATTAAATATGTTAAGTCCAAGGCTTGTCTTTTAGAAATGGCCACAGGTTCCTGTTGTTGGAAATTAGGAGAGATATGTAGAGCTGCTTTTACTCCCTCCAGGTATCCTGGCAAGGGACAGAGTAATGCAATAACTTTTTATTTATATATTTATTTATTTTTCCTCTCAAGAGAGAGTCTTTTGAGGGCAGAAAAAAGAAAAACAAAGGAATGTTGGGCATAGGCATGATCTGACTGTCCAGACTGAGGGAACTTTTTGATACATGGAAAACAGGACATGCATAAAAACTATACATGTGGTTCTCAATGAACCTACCATCAATATATAATTTGGATGGGTCTGAACTCATATTCTCAGAAAGATCAAGTCAGCTTTGGTACAGTAACTGCGACTTGGAGAGGCTCTGATGTGACTCAATATTAAGATAAAATGTGGTAGGTCTCTTTGAAATGACATAATTAGTCTTATGATGTTTATATTTGACATATTCAGGAGTTCAATGCCCATGTTTATTCAGTTCACTGAGCAATGTACTGATTTCTCCAAACTTCATTTATTTTAAAATAAGGATTTTCTAAAGGTTTTGAAGTGCTTTGTCCACTAAAATGACCATGTTGTAAGTTGGCAGATATGTACACTGCAAGGCTTAATGAAATAAGCCCATTAACACTACTATTTGCTATGAACCTATGGAGAGCATGTCAAATAATGCTGTGTACATTAACTCTTAACTATTATCTTGACTATTTATGTGCTTGTAGTCATTTCTGTTACAGTAATACAGTTCATGTAATAGACTTGTGGCAAAACAGCGTGCGTCTCAGATATGCCAACATATAACAGCAGAGGCAGCTCTTAGTGATGACAGACAGGTCTGTCCCATCAGAAGTTCATGATCCTGTCTGTGCTTTCTCTTTGCTATTAATTTTTAAGGGACACATAGTGGGGGCATAAACACATTGGAGTTTTTTCACCTTTGTGCAATAATTTACAATCTATAAGATAGTGCAAAGGATTTAGAAGAGGTGTCATGTTGCAGTAAATTACCTGAGCAGAGACTATCAGAGTATTTTTCACTTGCTGGCCCCAACTGGCAGAGATGGGCCTGGTGCAGCTTGCCTCTGTATGTGAAGTGCCTGCTAGAGAAGGCTACATGGCTGCTGAAAGGGTAATGAACTCTTCTGTTGTGTAAGCTAGAACAAACATCTTCACAAAGAATAGCCTACAGTTTCCTTTCCTTCGCTCCTTCCCTAATGTCATGATCCAGAATCATGGAAATGGAAGGAACACTCATTGCTGAGATGAGGTATGGGGATAGAAGGTACTATCCATTTTTATTTTTGTTTGTTTATTTTTATCAGTCAATGAAATCTGTTATTTTGTTGATTTCTTTTGCGTTTCAGTATTTGATTTAGCTGACATCCACAGAAATACAGCTTGCTGTACATTGTACTCTTGCAAATTTGTCAGTATTGACTACTTTTAATAAGCATGTTAAATGTATTTTCAGAAAATTTCTTCTCTCTGTCCCTGTATTTGAGAAATGTCATGTTTGTCTTTAGAAGTCCAGCCAAAAGCACAGAAGGTCTGTGAAACTGGTGATCTTCCCTGTTGGGCATTATCAGAAGAGCAATGAATCAGCAGCATAATATTTTAAAAGGATTTACTATTTCGCTTGTTAGGGGCCATCTGTGGTTGTAAAAACATTAAGAGCTTGACAGAAATGCCAGTTATATTTCTAAGCGTAAGTGTGAATGTCATTTAGCTGGTGAGGGTCAAACTTGAGATATGTGGCAAACTTTATACATTCTAATTTAGTAAATATGACACTGGATCAGAAGACCATGATTCTGTTTATACCTCCATTTTATATTCTCAGAATAATGTCCTTATCTTATAGTTCTCTATTTTCAAATACAAAGATGAGACTTTGTAAAGTTCTAAGAGGCTGAGAGATTATATATATAAAGGGATTATATATATATCATAAATATTATATATATAGTCATTCTAAATCTTGCTTAGTTCTTCAAAATAAAATATTTCCTCTACTTAAAATATGATTCCACCTCTTCAGTGTTGAAAAAATAGCAATATGCTGTGATTTTGTTTGCAGTGGCAAAGAGACACAGTAAAACAGCTTATGGGAAAGATAGTAAAATAATAATGCTGACCTCTGGCCTTTATAAATTAAGAAGTGCAATTTCTAAATCAAAGACAGAACCAGAAACTCTGGGAATGGAAACAGGCTTTATTTTCTCTTGTGCAGAGAATCTAAGACGAGCAGCAGGTCAAATTGTCAGCCCTGCATGTGTGTCACTTTTTTTCTTAAATTCCAGGTGACTGTAAACTCTGCAAGACTTTGCAGGGAATGAGAATGAGCCAGAAGGGAAGCTGCATGGGAAATCTGCACTCATTCCATGCCAATGAATTGCTCAGAAAAAGGGGCTTTTGACAATTCCTGTATTCTTACTGAGGAGTCTATCTGCAATCAAAATATATCTTCTTTCCTACAGAATGTCTACAGAATTGACTTGAGTAGAAAAAATGCAGAAAACAACATACTTTTGTCATCAGGAAGGAGTGACCCAGACTAAGTCTCTAATCTTAAAATAAATACTAATCAGATAAGTTGGCATTCACCGAGACATGTTTTCTCCGTTTGCATCTTGCTATATGCAAGATGTTCTTCAATGTTGTGGTCCTGGAACTTGACTAATCTCTAGCAAGAGTTTGATGGAATATCCTTTGAGGACATGGAGTTCATTTGTGGCTGGGAAGGTGGGATTAATCATATCTTCATTTAAAGGCATACTAACTTTTTTTTTTCTCCAAAATAATGGCTATTATACTTTTCCAAAATTACAGTATTGGCCTTATAGTCAAGATTTTCAGTATATCATAACTGACTATTCATTGTTTTCCTTTTTGGAAAAGAGAGGTGTTATGTTTGTTTGCTTGTTTCAAATGTGGATTTATTTAATTAAAAGACACTTCTGTTAATTTCCTTGTGTGTAGAAAGTGATCTTCTGAGAGGAATATGTTCTTATAATCAGTAGTATACTCCAAAGCTGTTTATTAAGGAAAAAGCTAAAACATATTCCACTAAAATTTATTTTTATTTATAATTACTTCCACTTTTCCAGAAGACAAAATGGTTAGGAAAGGAGATAGACACTGTCCATTATCTTTAAGAAACAATTACTGGAGTAAATGGATATCAAATTAGGTGTAAAATTTTTGTGTTCAAAGAAAGATGGCAAGAGTGTTTCAGTTAAAAAGACGTACCTTGAGAATAAAATCAGTATTACAGATCAAGAGGGAGCTGTACAAGGGAAATTATACATGGAAAGTTGAACATTCTGAGCATACTTTTCCTCTTTGCTATCAGATTCCTTTCAAAATGAAAAGATAGCTGGACTTTAAGTATTGTTGAATGATAGAATATATGCATGTATATACATGTGTTTTTTAAAGTGAATGTCATGTTCATGGACCCTACAGGTGGATATGTAATAGGTCAAATTAACTTCTTCTTTAGTATTTTTCCTGGAAGAAAATAAATTTGTGCAGCAATTGCCATGAAGACTGCTTGAGAGCAACCCAAGTCTGGTTTAGTGCACTGCAAATCTGGCAACATTGCTACTAGTGGAAAATGAAGTTGTGTTAATCAATTGGGATGTATGGATGTTGTAAATCTATTAAATTAAAAAAGAATGATATCTGCTGTAGGCATAGCTCTTTAGGGAGATGGGAGAGAAAAGCAGAAGCTTTAGGGACAGCCTAAGGAAAAGTATTACTGAAAGTGATGATTCCCATTCTGTATAGAAATCCCATGTTGTGTTACAGCGTCGTTGGTCAGTGATGAGGATATGCTCATAGGCTGGTGAAATGCTGGAAAGATAGGGGACAGGATAATGGTAGGTGTTTCCATACAAAAATAATGAATGTCAATACTGGCTGGATTCACATCACTGCAACTGTTCTTGGTGTCCCAAAACTGGTGAGGATGAAAAAGAATGAATGTGTGATTATGCAGCATTTCCATCTGTTTTCCAGATGACTCTTGCTAACTATGTGTCTTGATCACTAGAGCACAGCACAACTTTGTTATTACTCCTTTAGGCTGTTTATGTGGCTGCTTTTATTTGGCACATCTTCAGAGTGCTTAATAACACTTTCCTAAATTTACTTATCATAATCCTAGCAGTCTCTGTAGGACATGAATGTTACCTGTGGTCCAGAAGATAACTTCATACCTGCTTAGTGTGATCAGGAAGTGAAAATTGTTCAAATGATGCCATTCAAGACTGAGAGTTATTTCACTGAGATTTTGTTTTCTGTGAAAAAAATCTGGTATTATTATATTCTGTGATCCATTTGCACATGTTCAGTTTCTTAAAGTTTTTTCAATAGATTTGTTTGAGTTCTTTTACTTTGAAAAATGTTAATTCTGAACAGATTAAGAGTTAAAGCGCTTAATCTTGTGGCTTTCTACTTTTTTTTCTAAAGGATGAGTCATGAGTATGGATGGCCTTTATTTATGATTTAATAAACTTGAACAAAAATGCTTACTGACTCATTAGCAAAACAGCAGAACAACAACAAAAAAGCAAAGAAGCAATCATTTGAAATAATTCTTAACTGTACAGTTTTTTTTCTTTATTTTTAATGTCAAAAAAATAAGCATTCATAAAATGTGCTGGGTTGCTGATCCTGAAGCTGGAGCCCTTTTTTTCTGGAACCTTTCTGTACTGAGGTCTTAGATGAATGAATAGCTGAGATTAGGCACATCGGACTTGTGCTGGGAACTACACGTACTCCTGCAGAACACAGATCTAAAGAGATGCAGCAGTAAGTCTGTGCAAAGCCAATGGAGTGGCAGTTGAATCTGTGATGCAAATTTTCTGCATAAACTCGGGGATAGAAGAGAAGCCCACTTTTTAGGTTAATTCAATTTCAGACCATTTTCTTGACAGATCTAGCATTTTTTTTATTTATTTAGCGGTAAAGCAGAATATCACTCTATGTGATCATGTAAAGCTAAACATAGGTCACCAATTCCCAAAGAAGCTTGTTGGTAAATAGTCAAAAATATGTTTTTAATGTTGGGTATTAAAAATGCATGATCTTGCAACAACGACAAGTCATAAAGAGTGAAAGCTTGTAGCTGGATAGGACTGTGATATTTCTTTAAAAAGGGAAGGTCTGTTTTTTTCAGATGTGCAATGGAAATCTGAGTTTGAGACAAGCAGAAAATATTTCTTGCAGAGTAAGCTTGACACCTCAGTAAAAAGGAGGAGCATCTTCCTAAAAGGTTTGTGCCAATGTTCTGAATTAACACATTTCATCATTGGCTAAGAGAGTAGGTACGTGTCCAATACAAAAATCCACACCCTGTCCACAGATTTTGAATTCCCCAGCATTCGATACACCCAAAGGTCATTAAACTAGTTTGGCTTGTGTCTTTGCTGCTCTGAAAAGAAAATGCTGTGGGTGCTGTCTACTTCACCCGTGTACTGTCATATTCTTGGCTCTGTTTTAAGAGTCTTCACAGCTGTGCTCTAACACAGTTAGTTCCCAGTGTGACTAAGATGAAAAATTGTACCTTGTATCTGCAGGAGTTTTGCAAAAGGAGAATTTTCACTCATGAAAAACACTGGAGGTGCACAAAGCTCAAAATAAAATCCATGTGAATAAGAGACTGTGTCTCAGTTTCCCATCCTCCTAGGAAATAATTTCAGAGAAATGGAAAGTTGGGAGATAAATAGAACAATTCCATTGATATGACCACCTTAATTCCTGAAAGTGTCCTATAAATCATCACTCTTGTCATAATTTGTTTTAATTCTATCTTATAAAGATATATGGTTAAAAACTAGTTCATCTTTTTCTTTAGTGATCGTGCATCAACTTTGTTTTAGGTCAGAATTTTTTAACGATTTTGAAGGGAAAAAATGTCATAGATACATTAGCTAGCAATGTGTCTGCTTTCCTTAAAAGTGTAGTGTTAGTGGGGAGAAAAGAATTTCCTTGAAAGATTACTTTGAATCCTTAAGACAGACTTCAGTGATGGGATATTTTGGGGAATTTATCGAAATGCATATATTTTTACTCCTTTTTTTCTATTTTAGCCACTATTTTCAGATTTATTTCTGTGAAACTCTATGCCCCTTTTTGAATTCTAAAGTTATTTACTCTGATTAAAATCATGTAGAAAGAAAGATAAACATCATGTTCCTGACATAGGTGTAATGACAAATACTGGATATTGGAAGCCAGCACTATAGCCCTAAGGAGAAATTGGTAGCTGTTTATTGTCTTTCAGTATATGCTGGACCACAGCAAACGTACTCAAGAAACCAAGGAAGATACAGTCCATAGATTGTGTTTTATGGAATTTATCCATTATCCTATATTGGCAATTTTTATATACAAGAGTCTCAAAATTGCCACTAAGGTGATTTCCATTACTCAGATTGACACTGCAGTGCTTGCAGAAATTATTAAGTATAAAATGGATAATTCTGGGCTTGTACTCAAATTAAGGCCTAGTTTCATGTCCAAGTTGAGCAATCCAGAACTGCTTTTAGAATTTAAATTTGAATGGAATGATCCAACATATTAATTTCTTTTAAATTAAAGGAACACGTAGTTGAAAACAAGGGGGGAAAAACTAAAGATATATTGAAAAATATTTGGCAAGGTCAAATAGGTTAAAAGGTTTATTCTGAAGGTGACTTTAAGGCAAAGATTGTCATCTAATTTCTCTTATTTTTATTTAGTCATTTAAATGTGAACATTAAATATTCATTCATTTTTATGTATATGAAATCATTGTTTAGTTGTAATCATTAATACGGCAAGCAGAGTTCTAATAAAAGCCAGCTCTAAGGCAATTTTGATAAGTAATTAAATCATTCCATTGCTAAGAATGGTTTGGATACAGTCTCTTGGTTCAACTAGTCTCACAGACCAAATATTTTGAATCTGGGTTCAGTCTTTCAGTCATTTCAGTACAGTTTTGATTTAATATTTCAATCTTTATGCATAAAAGAAAAAAAGAACAAACTGGCATATTTTTATATCAAGATAAAACCTTTTGAATACCCTACAAGAGAACTTACTACAAGCAATTATATCGCTTCAGTTTAGTCATAAATATGTTCTCGTACTGAACAGAAATACTGCTTCCTCCCTTCCTCCTGAAGGAAAGCAGAAAGATTCTTTCTGGTCATTGGACAAGCCTACAAATGCCTCCATTTTTCTTGGAAAGCCAACCAAATCAGTCCAGGTATTATTACTTGTATTACTGTTATAATTTATATTGTTAGCACCATTTTGGGAAAGAAAGTAA
Source organism: Nothura maculosa (assembly GCA_032353885.1). Taxonomy (NCBI): domain Eukaryota; kingdom Metazoa; phylum Chordata; class Aves; order Tinamiformes; family Tinamidae; genus Nothura; species Nothura maculosa. Next base: position 178,663 of record JAUBOD010000244.1, on the reverse strand, counting down.
ATTGTAGGTATATGTATGAAAATCTAAAGTATTTTTTCTTTCATGGTAGGCTATCTTAATAGGAGAGGTTTGTCCATTTGTTTGTTGTAGCTACTTGAAATTTATGAACCAAATAACCTGACTTGTTAAGTAACACAATACAGGTTATGAAAACCAAAACCACCAAAAGTCACTCTAGCACCCTACATAGGCAATATGGAGAATTAGAGACTCTTTCATTCATGTGAAAAATGGTATGTAATTGTCATAGAAAACTGTAATTGAAATGTACCAATCCACGTGCACCTTACAAGTTTTTAAGACACAGATGAGCATCTCAGAATACAAGTGACATCAAATTAACGAAGACATCTTCATACTTGCTTTTACCTCAAATGACCCTAGAAGAAGAGTTTTCCCATTTAAGGGTACATGTGTTTCAGATAAGTAGGTTTTGAAATGAAGCCCTGTACCTATCTGATATAAAGATAACCTCAAGCTGCTTTGATTATTATTTTTCTTTCTTTCTTTCTTTTATTTTTTTCTTTCTTTTTTTCTTTTCTTTTCTTTTTTTCTATTAGTTTTTCTTTTTTCTTCTTCTTACTATGCATTTTAAATGCATAGTATCACCTTTCTGGCATGAGGGTTCTAAACATAAATTTATTATAGGAGAAATGACTCCCTATGTAACTGTGATTTCAGAAATACTTAGGAATAAATGAATGAGTACTCTTACAGTCCACAAGTTGGACCAAATCCAGCTCTTTCAATTAATTGAATGAGGAATTAATTCAATTATTATTTTATCAGTAATAAACTCTGTGAAATATTTCTAAATTGGTTTTGAAGTCTCACAGGTTTTTAAATAAAGTATGATCACAAAAAATTCCTAACAAAACCTGCTTAAGCAATCTTATTTGGAAGATAAGTTTGTGTTTTGATCCTTCTTATTCTGAGTGAAGTATTGCATGGCATAAAGAAAGAACTCAAGTTAAATAAATAATAATCTCAAGAGTTTTTCTGCTTGAAGGTTAACTAGTGAAGGAAAATGTAGTACTTCTTCTGCATTTAATACTGTAATGACAGTTTTAACTTCAAATATTTGAGGGGAAAAAAAAGTAGTTTGTGAAGGATTTGGGATCTTATCTTCTGCATAAAATCTCTCATGTTTACTTTTTCCTCAGGTCACACAAAGTCAATAGGTGAGGCAGACCTGGTGAGAAAAGCCCTAAAACAGATGTGCTGCAACTTTAATGCCTCACTTCCATTATTGCTGACTGCTCATCAGCAGAAATATCCATGATTGCTCTTCAACTTCTGAGAACCTTTCAGTTTCGATGGCCACATCAAGTACCTTTTAGTTTTCTTAGGAAATCCTAAGAAATATAAATGTTATTTGGGCCATAACTACTCATTCCTCATTTACTTCAAACATGCTTTACCATGGAACTACTTTTTTTAAAATTATTTTATTTCACATACATGTAACTCTCACACTGCATATGCTAACTGTTCATATACGGTCTCAGTGTGCATTTCATATACACATAAAAGTTCCAGATGTGCTGTTTATCTTGTGTAGTTGACTTTATTCTTCTTTAAAGCCAAGAGAAATATTAATCATTCATTTACAGTTAGGGGATGGGTCCTCTTCTCATATTTCAGTAAAGGGGGTGGAAAAGTAAAGGAAGCCAATTTTTTTCCTATTTAAGGCCAAAGCTAGGGAATGCTTGTGGCTGAGTTCTGTACATGGCCCGGTGCTGGAAGGGCAGGGAACACCCGATGTTGCTACTTTGAATAGATTTTTCTTTTCCCCCCCATTTTTATTTTTGCACAGAGAGTCTCATGTCTAATATTTAGACATGATGAGCTTTGTGCAAAAAGTAACTTTGCTCATTCTTGCCGTGTTTCAACCCACAGTTATTTTGGCACAACAAGACGGTGAGTAATTCAAGCTTCTTATGATTTAATGCTTTTATTTTATTTTTGTTTTCACCAATCATTTAATAGCTTTTAAGAAATGTATTCACAAATCTCACCAGAACACTTTTTCTTCACTAATACAGCAAAATAGATAATGTTGAAGGGGAAAGTTGCAGGAGGATGTATTACTATCCCAAAGGTTTCTCTTTGCTTTGCTTTTTCTGTGGTTAAATGGATTGTACAGGGCTCTCTGCCTCAGCTGCATTCATTCTTGTTCTTACTTGTTTTCATGTTACAGACTTTGGAGAATTTTTAAACTATTTATTTAATATCTTGGGATAACATCTTAAATGTTAGTTCTGCACAGTCTGGAGGTTATTTGTCACAAACAGCAACTTTTTGCTTTTAGCTCTTTGATCGGAGTACTCCTTTAAACTTGCAGTATGTTTTTCCCTGGTGGTATGGTTTTTACATCTTTCTTTTTTTCCCCTCTCTCTTTCTTTCTTACTGTGTGGAAAACAGTCTCAAAATTCAAATAAGTTTTGATGAAATAGTTTTATGAGTGCCACGTGAAAATAAGTCAGTTTACAAGAATTTAGATTTTCACTTTTGACATAAAACAGGAGGGTAAATTAATTCCCCCAGCTAAAATACTTTCAATCATGCATCTGCAGGCTGTTTTCGTCCCTCTTGAGACTGGTTAACAGCTGATGGTATCTGTGAGTCTGTGTGAATGTGTGTATGCATATGTTTACAGAAGCAGAGAGAACACCAAAAAAGAAGAAAAAAGGAACATTTAGAGAAAAACAAAACTTTGTGTATAATAATGGGCTGTGTATTCAGCTTCATCTTACAGTGAAGATAAGTGTGTTATGCATATTTAAGTTAAACAGATGACATTCCACAAGTACATCTGACCTTTTTTGGACGTGCTCTGTTCCTCCTTGCCAGACCTTCCTTAAAATACAATATTTTTCTGTCTTGTAGATAAAAAAAGATCTGTAATGAATTTATTCATTTATTAAAAAAAAACTTCACAAATAACTTGAAAAATGTCAGCCTAACAAACTATACTGCAGTAAAACAAAGCCAAACACATTTAAATCCACATCTTATTCTACCTTATATAATAAAAAACATGAAAACAAGTACTTCAGCTATTTCATGGTAAATATGTTTGCCCAACCATACCTGGAAAGGAGCTTCAGCCTAGAAGATTACTATGGTTCTACTAGCAGGCTTTTGGTAGGGGCGCAGTCGGGGTGAGAATACTCTGCTCATGAGCAAACCAGGTAACATGATCTGCAACAAGAAATAAAACAGATGAAACTGGAAAACCACTGTTTCTCACCAAGAATAGACACAGATTAAATGCTGAAAAGTGTCTGAAAAGAGAAAAAGTACATGGAGTGTTATTCCTTAGAGAAAAAAATATAACTGACTGTAAATTGTAATGCTATTCTGTTTCTGCTTTTTCAATATATAAATCATATCTTCAGAAATACTCAGTGAAAGCAAAAGCACAGAATTTGATCAAATGGATGCTCTTCTTTCTCTGCTTACAGAAGTAAATGATCTTTACATACATATAAATATTGTGTGCATATATATATTCAGTGGAGTGAGAAATAAAAAACTCTGCAGTAAAAAAAAAACTTTAGTTTCATCTGGCCCAACAAGCAAAGTCTCTGAGTGCCAGGTCTCTTTCCCCTCACTTTTTTTGGATCACTGAACATTTCTGAAGTGCAAAATGTATTTGACTCAAAAAGAGCTGAATTTGGAGTGGTAAAACAATATACATGCAAAGTGTGAGGGAGTATTCTCATTTCTCTGCCACATTCCTGATTCATGTTGTAGCAACATTTCCTTACTGGGCTAGTTTCCATAGTACTTTACAGAAACAGAGTGAAAGGGTGATAAAACATAAGTTACCCCTTAACATATCATGTTCTGTCCTCCCTTTGAAATGTTCCTTTCTGTGCACTTCAATATTTTTTTCTCACAGTGAAGCTAGTAATCAAAGGATTGACTATTAATATTGCTAATTTATGTACAGTGCAGTGATGGGCTGGGAAGCTGAATTTTCCATCAGTCAAAAAAGAATTTCCAGACATGCTAAAATGTTCTCTCTTGTCAAGAAAAATGTTTATATGGTTCACATCAAATGTAAGTCAATATAAAATTTTCCTTGGAAAATCCTGCCAGGAGACAAGATTTGGCGAGATATTAAGGAAATGGTATATGCTAAGTTTAGAGTAGTCACATGTGCCTTGGAGTTATGTGTTTCTTTGTCTGCTATAACAGCGAACAGCAAAGCTTGGCTCGATTTACGTTTTCTGATTTGTATGAAGTCTTTTAGTGTAAGGTACTGCTGAACCTTGATCATGTTCAAGATAAAATGCCTCCTAGTGGCTGACAGTTGTGTTTCAAGAATTATCGACTGGAGAGTTGGATATTCAGTTTCACTGTTTGAGAGTGTATTTTACATCCTGCAGATTAAACTACCAAATAACGTAATGAATTTTGAGAACTTCCTTGGGAAAGAAATCCATCTGCTCTGCAGACAAAGCTATCTCCTATGAGCATTTGCTAGTCGAACAGCCTACATTTATCCCATTCAACTGAAATTCATAGGATTGGTAGAGAGATGCTTCCTGGAAGGAGTGCAAGTTCTATGCAGTCTGGTGGTACTTGTCAGGCAGCCCCACTCACTTGGGCACCCATGTGGGACTGGGTCTGTGCTGTGTGTGTGGTGTGTGTATGCTATATTAGTGGGGTTCCAACCTGGTGTTTTTACCATTTACTGATAAGAAACACTGTGCATATATATTTTTAATTGATAAATTAGCTAGAATAATGGGCTAATGATGATTTCATTAGATATGGGAACTGCTTTTCCTCATGTTTCTTTTGGTGATATAGACAACTCCTCCTCCAGATTCTTCTAGGTTAAATTGGATTATATATGTTTGCTACCCTCGCTATGTTCCAAAAGATGGTTACGCTATCAGAGA
>JAUBOD010000244.1:143997-160109 GCA_032353885.1 Nothura maculosa | reverse complement strand
CTTCTGAAGTATCCTTTTTTCATTGATATCTGCACCATCTACAGACTGTGCCATGCAGTTCTTTTGAAGTAACCTTTTTACCTTCAATAGATCTGTGAAAAACACAGAAAGAAGAATTTAGACCAAACTGTGTTTCCTGTTACCCTTTTTTTAATATTTCTCTCCTCCATGGACTCTATGGACTGTGAATGTATGGAGTTAATTAACAGTGTTAATTTCACATTCAGCAATTGATCCCTTTATTATTTATAATGTGCTCAATCCAATATCAGCAGGAACAAAGCTCAAGCAGCTAATGAGTATTTCCTTGTGTGAATTTTGTCTACTGTCTTTACCTTTCTTGAATAGTTGAGGTATGACCTTAGGTAGGTCTAATGGGGAAGGCTGTCTATCGCAGGCTTGCATGATTTGTTTAGAATGAAAGGATGTATCCCCTGTGTGCTTCCATTAGAAGCAAGTGACTATGTCTATTTTATATGTGTCTTTGCAGGGTTCTCCTGGTACTCCTGGCAGAAATGGTGCCCCTGGCCCTCCTGGACAACCAGGGAGTCCTGGTACTCCTGGTCCCCCAGGGATCTGTCAGTCATGTCCCAGTGTAAATGGAGGTGTAAGTAATTGTTATATTCAGCTACTGTGTTGTTTCTCATAAGCATCCAAAACAATGTTGTGAGGTACAAAATATTCAGAGGACATCTCACCTCTTTCTCAAAGTACAAATATTGGCCTCCATTGCGATGATACTTGCAGTGCTACAAAGCAGTAATGAACTTAGTCCTTGTATCTCCTCTACACTTCTCTCTCAGTGGCATCCATCTCATTTGTGCCTTTGACAAACATATCTGAGTAATGTGGGGTGGGATTTTTTTTGTTGTATGTTTGTTTGTTTATTTTCTATATAATGTTTGGTTGGAGTGCAATTAAATATCTGTCTCATTTCTTAATCTTTTGGGGCGAATGCTGATAAAACTTAATATTACTCAGGCTTAATCTGACCAGAAAAAAAAGAAGAAAAAAAAAAAAAGAAAGAAAGAAATGTGCAAGTGTGCATGAGAAAGTATTTCCACTCAAATTTAATCATTAGAGAACTTACATACTATATTTTATCCAATCTGGTTTAATAAAGAAACATTCTAGAAGACTAGCCTGATACTCAGGTCTTCTGCCTGTAGACAAATGCCATGTAAGTCCTATTTATTGTACACCTCCTTGTATTTTGTTTCTGGCCCACTGGATCTTGAATCGTCTTCTGAACAACTGGGCAGCATCAGCAATAGAGCTCATGAGTTCTCGCTGAAGGAGTGGTTGGGTTGTCATTCTGGGATATCTGTGATATGTTTAATTCCTTCATATAGGTGAAGGACTTGAACCTGGGTCACCACTTCCTTGCCAATTTCTATGATCACCACTCTCACTACATTTTATAGATAGCTGAGTATGTTAGGTAGTTCTGGCTCTCCGATGAAATTTATATAGAGGATATAAGCAGAAAAATGCATTTATTCTTTTTTTCTGACAGTGGATAGATATATATTAGGCACTAAGCTATTCATTGTTTCCTTTATTATTCACCTCCTCTTCCTAGCTTCTGCGTAATAAAATGACAATATGACAATTAAAAGGCTCAATGAGGAGTTTCCTGAAAAAAAATCTGCATTTTCTATTTTTTTTGTGAAGAATTGTTTTATATTAAAAGGGATATCAGAAATGCTATCTGCTGTCACAAATCCCCATAGGAGATGTTTCCCATTCATGTTTTCAAACAATTTCTTATTCATTTTGACATGATTTGTCAGAAGGAATGAGGCTTAGTTTCTGGGGCTCAAAAATAATGAATGTTTTTGGTTTATTTAGAGTGACATAATGAATAGGAAAGGAAAAAAAAGGAAAGATAGAAAATGACAGATGTGCATGTTGTCGATTAGGAGGTGAAAAGTTTTATCTGTAACTGGAAGCACGTGTATATGTATAGGTGAGAGACCTTCTGGTACAAATGGCTGTGAAATGAGACTTTCATTAGACCTTCATTCGATGAGACCTTCACAAGTAGAAGAGATGAAGAAACAATAAATTTTTACATTGCTTAGACCATTGCCGCGAAAGATAAATATTTCCTCAGTTTCTTAGAGAGACTTTGTCAGATAGAAAAGAGATCGATAAGGAAATGGCAAGGAAGGAAAGCTTAGAAGGAGTTCAACAGGGAAGAGAAGACCATTAGTTGGCTCACCTGAGGCTCAGCTATCAGTATAAGAAGGGAATTAATGCAATGTAAGGAGCTAAAATTACTCTAATTGTAGAAGAAAGATATGGCTGGCTTTCTGTCATGGATAATTTTGAACTCTGGCAGTTATATGTTAAAAAAAAAGTGCTACTCAGTGTATTTAAATGAGTTATTTCCATTTGTTTGTCCATTTGTTAGAAATGAAGCAAAACCTTTTTTTTTCCTTTTCTTTTTTTTTCTCTTTATTTCTGTTACAGGGCTATTCTCCACAGTATGATTCTTATGATGTGAAGTCTGGTTCAGCTGGTCTTGGTTACCCTCAGCCCATTGTAAGATGATAGTCTTTTCTTTTTCCATTCTTTTTTTTTAAATAACATTTTTTTCTGGTTGTAGATTATACGTTGGATGTCTATCTGTATCCTGATTTGAATTTAACACATTAATTTTTAATTTAATTGTTACCTGAAAGTGGAATGTGATGTAAGTCAGCAATTTGCTTGGCAATATCACTCCAGAAAGTAACTACAGATGATGTCGTTTCAGCTTTTTCTCCCTTTCTTTTCTCATCTTATTCTTAATCTTTCTCTTGTGCTACCTCTTCTACCTTTTATACCTTCCTTGCTTATTAGCTTTTATATTTTTTCTGATAATTGTTTCATTCTCCTCCACATTTTTACCTCTACGATTGCATCTAATCTTCTTTTATTTGTTCATCTGCATTCCAGTTTTTCTCATAATAAGTTCATATATTTTTATACTTCCACACCTCAAATTTGCCAGATAATAAGTGAGTAAACCCCTTCATCCTAGATGTAGCCAAAACTTTTCACTCTTTATATTATCATTATACCTACAGCTATCCAGACTGTGTACTAAGTATGCTAAGTATGCTACCTGACAGCCTGGTACAAGCTTTAAACAGGCCTTTTAGGGAGACACAACATGGGTTGTCTGAACAGTTATGCTTCTTCTATAAAGCACGGGTAGAACATGCACCTCCTGATTTTTCTCTTAAGTGCTGGAGTTTCTAGACAGTAATCATCTAATCATCACATGGAGTGCCCTTGCCATAATGATGTCATACTGATACATAAAATTATTTTTCTAAATTCAGAAAATTTGCTTTGCAAAGGATGGGCTAAACTACTATCATTTGTGATATTAAGTATAATTGTGATTTCTAATCTCAAACTGCATAACAATATGTGAGTCACCCATTTTAACATATGAAGGTAGTTCCAAGCAATTGTTATACCACAGGGTTCTACAAGATCATCTTATGGAGTAAGTAGTATTTAATCATGACAACTGTTTTGCTGAACAATAAGCCATCATTTTTTCACCCTTATCTTCATCCATTTATTTCTACCTCATTCATTTCCAACTATGTCATTCATGCCTTGGTCTCATTCAGCTATTATTTATCCATTTATTAATTTTTCAGCTCCTCACAGTTTTTGCCCAGAGCTTATCATATCATCTGCATTTTGCTACTAGCATCTTAGTATCAGATGTGCTCAACCAGGCAGAGAACAGCAATACCTTTCAATTTGATAAACAGGGTTGCTCTGTATTTTGGCATTTTTCCCTAAAACGCTTCTGTTCTGATCACTGTGTGATGGTTAAAAAAAAATGGGGCATGCTAGAATATTTTCAACAAAACTGTCTATATCATATACTCTTTTATACTTTTCATGTCAATTTTCTTATTTTCATCTCATATGCTCTTTTGTAGATCATGTATTGCACTCTGCAATACATGAATCCAAAGTAACTAAACTTTATAGGACTAAATAGCGTTTATGTTTAATGTTCATTTTTAATGAAGTACTCCAAACTGAAATAATTTGGAAAAGTAATAAAAAAATAGCTATAACATCAAAAATTTTCCATAGGTTGTTACCGTGCCTGGTATTTCATTACTTGCACATCTCTCCATTACTGTATTTACAGTGTCTTTGCACTCCACATACACTGGTTTTGAGTTTCAGTTTCTCTTCATTTATTCTTGTTACCTTCACATATTGACTTTACCTCTTTCTCCTAGGGTGCATATTCTGACTAAAGTATACTTATTTATTTACAGTCTGGAGACACTGCCAGCAAGCAAATGCCATTCCTAACTCTGAGTTTACCTCCTCAGTGTACACTTTGAAAAAAACAATGTCTTGTTTGTTTAGCCATATATTTAATCAATTGTTTGCATTGTTGAGTTGGCAATTCCAAACCATGTTGAGACTGGGTTTGGTTTGTACCAACTGAGCTCTTTCCACTTTCTGAACTTTCTTAGAAAATTGCAACTTCTCTGCTGATTCTGTGTAATTTTTCACCATTTTTTGACAAAAGAAAGTTGTGAACTATTATTAAAATAGTATATAGATATACTATGATACTATGCTACATATAGTAGTATGGTTTTGCTCTTCAATTAACCTTATATTATGAAAATTCACTAAATGTATCATCTGTAACCAAGAATTCTGGTTACAACAACATCTATGAAAAATATGATTCCCAATATTCCTGTATTGCAGCACATAAAATATTTCTCACATAGCTCATGTATTTGTTTGTTTTGGCTGTATCAAATCCATGAGGAGTTTAATTTATTAAAACATTTTTAAAAGAACTAAAGGCATGTACAATAAGCCACTGTGCTAATTTTCAAATGTTTTCTGTTTTGCAGTATTAAATGTTTTTGATCTTATTGTTAGTACAGGTAGAAATACTAATCTTTTTTTAGTTTTGTTTTATCAAAACGTAGAATTTCCTTAGTTATGTTTTATTCCAATTTTACCAGCTAAAACATGGAACAGTGGAACAGTTATACTGATTTGACGTTTTCCATATATAAAATGAGGTTTCATCCTCTGAGTTCTTTGGTGTATTTATTTTTTATGGCTTAGTACTGTACAAATTCAGAAAATGAGTTAATTAGTGAAAACACATGCCTTGCTGACAAGTAGTAAAAATATGATCTAAAGTCATTATACCTATAAGTCCTAAAAAATTAAAGGTTGTAAACCACTTACAGGAAATGTTGCCAAGACACATCTTTCTCTAAAAGGAGAAAGTATTATGGCTACAGGAAGCAAAAAGCCTCACTTTTTCTTCTGCAGATTTTTTTAATGACTTATACATGTATATGTAATGTAACTCCTAAATGCACATGAGAAATTTTTAATTAGTTTTAGAAAGCAGCATCTGGCATCAGTACGCCAGCATGGAGTTTTACCAGCACACTTTAACGACACCATTGAGGGTGGAGGGCTAGGGTAATGGTTCCATGGTAAGGAAACAGGACCTCATTACTCTACTTGAAATATTAAGGTTTCCAGATATCTGTTCTGTCAGTTAAGCTAGCTGAAGATCCCAGCTGCAAGTAGCTTTTGCAAGGTCCAGAGAGGTGTAACAGTGAGCAAAAATAAAATTTGCAACTTTGAAAAAGTCTCCTTTTGGAGTAGCAAGTTATATGATACTGCAAAAAGAAACTCAATGGTCTGTTTATATTTGTATCTATATTTGTTTATTTATAGTAGTCTATTTACAAAAGGACTGTAAGTAATAGGCAATATATTTAATAATATATATAACATCTTTTGACTTTTTGCTATGCCAAGTATGTGTCCTTGTGGATTTTTCTCTGCACTAATAAGCATTTACATTGAAAATTGTATTTCAAGATTGCTGGTGATTATTGCAGTTATTTTAAGCATCATATACATAGTACACTGATATAGTAACTGTATTTTTAATCCACAATACAGAGTGGCTTTCCAGGACCCCCTGGCCCCAGCGGTCCTCCTGGCCCCCCTGGTCATGCAGGTCCACCTGTAAGTAAAATCAATTCTTTTACTATCTCATTCCTTTTTTATGAACTTCTCCTTTTCTTTTTCATAAATACTAGATGCATCTTCAACCCCAAAATCTAGATACTGTGAATAAGAAATGTGTGGTTAAATATCATATTCTGTTTTGGAGCTGTATTATCTATGTATCACCAAGAATCAATGACTTAAGGCCATATGCTATTTAAGCACATGTCCGTGTGTCCCTCAGCTCCACTGAGCTCACTTGGGATGTCAGCTGAGGTAGAATTTTGCCTTTAGAAATCCTTAAAGCATACTGCTGTTTATGAGAGTCTGTTAAAAACCGTAAATTCATACAAAACTGGGAAAGGGAGGCTGATGAAGGAAAATGGAAATCCCAGTATGCATTCTAAGAGCATACAGAGTTTGAGGTTTTCTGATGCACTTCCCTTTTCAGAGAAGTGATTTTTATTCTTTCTTTTTTTTCATAGAACTTTGATTCTGACTATTTCACCTCTTGATCATTTCGTGACAGTTCTGAATAATTTTTCCTTATAATTATGAAATCATTATAAGATGTGATAGCATCATGGATTGATGCATAGAATTAGTTGTATACAAGCTGTTTCTTTCTGCATTATAGGGTGCTAATGGATACCAAGGTTCCCCTGGAGAACCAGGACAACCTGGCCCTACTGTATGTATACCTTATATGCCATTATATATGTAAAAGGCTTGATCTTTCAGATATGAATTTGACAATTTATCTTGTATGTTAACTACAGTGTGCAGCAAATGTTCTAATATTTTAATATCTAATATGTTATTAATTTTAATAAAATTCAAGAAAATTAAAATTTATTATTTTTTTAAAGGGACCTCCAGGCCCTCCTGGACTGATAGGCCCGTCTGGTCCACCAGGAAAAGATGTAAGTTCACTACTGTTCATCTAGTGGTAATGAATGGGTAGAATGAAAGTTGTTTCAATTATAAAATAGCAGCAGTGATTTGATACTGTTCCACTTAAAAGTTTTCTGATTTCTTGATTTGGCTAAATGACTATAAGAAACTGGATTTTGCTTAAACCAGATATAAATGTCCACTCCAAGATAACTTCACTTTTAGCTGGCAATTTAATTTAAACTTTTTTTTAAATGTGATCTTTTGATATGTCACAAATTTAATCAGTAATTAAAAAGGTAAACAGATAGTAGTAGTAGTGGTTGACTGCTCCCTTCAAGTCTTACTCTGAAAATTTTTTATGAAAACCATCTTTTAAGGCACAGATGAGTGTCCTAAAGGACAGGCACTCTGCATGTCTCTTATTGGTGTTTCACCATGAAAAAATAGTTTTCTGTGTTGCTATTTTTTCTTCTAAATATTGATTTGAAAAATACTAAAGTTATTGAAATCTTATTAAAAATAGACTATATAAATTGTGACAAATGTTTTGAAAAAATGTAGTGAAATTGTCTTTAATACAATTTTCCCATTGTCTGGTTGTGAGGGTCTACCCTACTTATCCCAACTCACCTTTAACTGTCAGCAAATTTACTTTCTTTCCACAGGGAGAACCAGGAAGACCAGGTAGAAATGGAGATAGAGGAATTCCTGGATTGCCGGTATGAAAAACTCCCAGTAACAATGATCAAAAACATGGAAAGTTTTGTTTTTCAAGTTCAAGCTAGTTAAATGAACATGACATGTAATGCACATTGGTTTGCGCTCTTGTGTTATTTATGCACCTTCCTATATTTGTATATTTAGGGCCACAAAGGACACCCCGGAATGCCTGGAATGCCTGGAATGAAGGGTCAAAGAGTAAGTATTGATAAAACTGTATCTGAATCTGTCGCTTGAATTGGAGTGCTCTTTTTTGCCATTTTTTTTAATTGCTAGTCCCCAACTAAAGAGAGAGAATCAAAAAATTAGAGGTCAATTTCTCGACTACATAGTCTGACCTCCCACAGCACAAACTGTTGAATTTCATGTAGTTAGCTCAACTGTAGATCCTCACACCAAATGCTGGATTAAAAAAAGCCTCCCAGAAAAGCATCCAACCCTAACTGAAAGAGATGGAAGATTCAACATTTTCTTTGAAAAAGTATTCCACTACCTGGTAGCACCCAGAGAAGGTGCTCTAAAATCACTATTTCTACTTCTACTATAGAAGAGTTAGATTAGAGCTAGAAAAATGGAGCTGAAATCCTTATTACTAATTTCTTGGCTGTGTGGACAGGGGCTCACAATTTAGCCAAAACACACAATAATCTTTTGTAACTACTTTAGTCTTCTAATATTGGTAAACAATCATAAGTTCCTTCTGCAATTCTGTAAAAATACACATAAAATATATTCCTACAATTTAAAAACATTTATAATCGTTCATATGTAAGGTAAGAATAAGAAATGGTTCCCTTTAATTTGAGGGAATTACCAAGGTTGAATCAAGAGTGTGAGAAAAATAGTAATCAGAGATATATTTTTTGTATCCCATAGGGTTTTGATGGAAAAGATGGTGCCAAAGGTGACACTGGTGCTCCTGGTCCAAAGGTAAAATAAATGTTAATAGCATAATCTTTGTAGAAGATAGACTCAGAAGTAAATTGTTTGATATATAGTTATGCTTTATGTATTACAATATTATAAAAATCTCTTAACACAAATTAATTTACATCTCATACATCTCATATAAAGAATCTCTAGAGCCAAAGGTATTAGACTATGAGAACCATTTCTCATCCTCTTTTTCTAATTGCAACAAATACAAGATTCTCCAATGAAAAGACATGTCTGATCGTTTGACTTTATTGCATAGTAGAAAAAAAAAGACTAAGTCCTCCTGGCTTTCTTTTTCCAATGTAAATATTTTGTTCTGGATTTTTTTCAGACTTCTCAGATCTTACTGACCTCAGTACACACTAAGTGCACTCAATAGCAGACATAAAGCCCGAAGAATTGGGACATATTGTTTCTATAGATCATCCTCATGAATAAATCAAAAAACACTCTCAACAAAGATCATTCTCTCATTGTTTGGTGTATTCTTTATGCTACAGGGTGAAACTGGTCTTCCTGGCGCAAATGGATCACCAGGCCAACCGGTAAATATCCATATTCTGTAGTATTTAAAGGGAAGTGCCAATGGTACTTTCCTGTTAACAGACTTGCTCGTCTTTCTTTTAATTGCCTGACTATAAGCAATGAACAATACTGACTAATGCAAATGGCGGCAATGTCGGTTTACTAAACCTTATGTATTTAGGCAGCCATACTACAAATTAGTTTTCTTGTGGTTTTGTAGGGGCCAAGAGGTCCATCTGGTGAAAGAGGAAGACCTGGGAATCCTGGTGGACCTGTAAGTAACTGCAACTGTTGTTGTAATCAAAAAGCAACATATATTAAAATATGTTGAGAGTTTTCTTGCTTATACAATTTATATCCTAAAACGGCTGTAGTCTACGCAAAGGATTAGAAAACTACAGATCATATATAAAATCACATGTGAAAACTTATTAGCCACAGTTACACATGGCAGTAGATAGCACATGACATACCTGTTTTAATATCACAATTTGTTCACTGATTTCTTCTCTATTTTCTATTTACATGAGTGAATTAACATGAATGAATTACAATTTGAGTGAAAGTTCAAGATTTCAGGGAAGGCCTAGAGAAACAGGGAACTTCTAAATTAATATGAAGCATGCATTGACAAGCATTAAGATACAGCATCTATTTGTATCTTACATATTAGACTTCAGGAAATGATCACCCGGCTGTGGTTTTGTAGCCATTATTTACTTAAGAAACCTGATATGAATATGCTTTTATGTCATGCCGTCTCATCATCACAGTGTAAGAAATCGAAGGTGATGGACATTCCTTCAGTAATATTTAGTTAATTATTATTTTAGAATTTCATAGTTCAAGAATCTTTATGACTTTGTAAAGTAAGTTGGAATGTCCACATTCAAAAGCATGAGAGTCAAGGGCATTAAAATGTTCAAGGGGAGTGCTCTGAACTTGTGTTCTTTCCATAGGGTGCTCATGGCAAGGATGGTGCTCCAGGAGCAGCTGGCCCACCTGTAAGACTTACTTTTTTGACTATTTATTTCTAGCTGGTACTCTTTAATGGCAGCAAACCTGGGACTTGACAGGCTTTGGTTTAGGAATAAGCATTTTCCTAAATTATATTTTGCAATGCTATGTCGCAAAGATACTTGAATATTTCCAGGAAAATAAAAGTTTCAGAAAACTCATAAATGCACAACTAAGTCATTTTCAGAGAACTTACTGATGAAGAGAACAGATATTATCTATAGTAGCATTTTAGATGGGCTTATTAGGCACCTATCTGACATGGACAAAATATTTAATATTCTAGGTGCCCAGAAACATGAGTATGTTCATGTATTTATGTAACAGCTCTACTTGATTTCTTTTTTCTACTGTGATTTTTTTTTAATAAAAATCAACTTTGGTCATTTTTTCCTAACTTTATCTCTTTAATGATGTTTTTTCATGTTTTAAAAATTTAAATTTAACTGAACACATAAAAGTAGCTAGTTTGCAGGTGTGATATGTCAAGACTAGCCAAACATCTTATTCCACAGAATGATTTATATTTGCTATTTTACCAGGTGCTTCCATATTCAGAAAAAAAAATCTCATAATAAGATTAATTCCATATGGCTTTTACCTCTTGTGTTAATAGTATTTCCTTCACTTTTTAAGGGTCCCGCGGGTCCCCCTGGAACTGCAGGATTTCCAGGCTCTCCAGGTTTTAAGGTATTCAAGCTAAATATGTGTACTAATATAGGGTTTGCTCCTTTCTCTAGTTAGCCAGATTAAGATACTAGACATCTTAACTAGATGGATTTTTTTTTCAGGCTATAATTGCAGTGCTTCCTGTGTAACCTTAGGCAAAACTTATCATCATAGAATCATAGAATGTGTAAGGTTGGAAGGGACCTTAGAGGTCATCTAGTCCAACCCCCCTGCACACGCAGGGTCACCTAGAGCACATCTTCATGACCTTCATGAGCAGCCACCCCAAAACACAATTAAGTCGTAGATCCCAGGCTTTAAGTCACATCATGGGAGGGGCTCAACTAAACTTTCAGCAGTTAGAGGAAACATGCAGCATGCATTAGTATCATGTACCTCAGTGTCATGAAAGATTGATCCTTGCATTCAGATGATGGTAGTAACAGTGCTTTTCCTGAAGCATCCAAAGATATCTCAGGAGAAGAAGAAGAAGCAACAAAGCTAACATTGTTTGCTCTGGAAACAAGATTAAAATGCATTTATTCTCCCTTTACCCTCTTTTTGTTAGGGTGAAGCTGGTCCTCCCGGTCCTGCAGGTGCTAGTGGTGCTCCTGGAGAGAGAGGAGAACCTGGTCCCCAAGGTCATGCTGGGCCACCTGGGCCTCAGGTGTGTAAACATTGATTGAGACCTTGGTCAGCTTGCCCTTCACAAAGAATTATGAATCTTTGCTTTAAAGGCATTAGTTTAACAGCATCAATTTTTTACTCCTTCATTTTTCAGGGTCCTCCTGGAAGAGCTGGAAGCCCTGGCAACAAAGGTGAAATGGTAGGTACCTTTTGAATCACTGTCTTTTGTGTTGACATCCCTGTGTTGGCATCACATCAGGGTTACCATCCTGAGCAAGCAGAATTCAACAATTAACTCTGTTCATCTCAGTGTCTTTTGGTTCCCTGCAGGGACCTTCTGGTATTCCTGGTGCTCCTGGCTTGCCTGGAGGTCGTGGTCTTCCTGGTCCTCCAGGTACAAGTGGAAATCCTGGAGCAAAAGGCACTCCGGTGAGTCACAAATACTCATTACCTGTTTGTACAAACAGATACAGTGGAAGAAGTTCAGGCACCATTAAGAAATACCATTGAATCTGCCTATTCATTTGAGATGGTCTAATAAATTATTTTAGAATAATAATATGCAATTGTTTTTATGAACATATACCATACTTGTCTTTCACCTATGACAATTTTTTTTTCTTTCCTCTGTTACCTAATAAATAAAAAAAAATCAAAACTCTTAACTTGTCCAAAATATCTACTTTGAATACAGTCTGTTATTTAAAGATCTCTTTTTTGACTATTTCAATTTGCAAATTCCCATAGGCTTGAGCCTATAGCCTCCTAGACCTAGTGAGTTGTAAATATTGCTGTACTGCTGTTTACCCCAGTTTGCTCTATTCTGACAACTTTACACTGCATGAAGTTCCTTCTGAGATAAACACTCAGGGACTTCAAGCAAAAGTCATATCAATTCCTGAAACTACTCAAAAACATACCTAAGGTTTTACTCGGTCAATATATTTAAGCTCTCATCCTTTCTTTACTAGACTGGATTTTAAAAGAGCCCAATACACTCCACAACCAAGTTAAACTAAAGCGTGTAGGAGACAGAAAAAAACAATAAAAATGAGTTGACGTTTCAAAGGATATTGCATTGCCTTCTTGGTATATGAGCACTTTATAATAGCTTTACAATAATATTCTGATGGAATCCATAATTTCATGTGATTTTTCTCTTGTTAAGGGAGAACCTGGTAAGAACGGTGCAAAAGGAGATCCTGGACCAAAAGGAGAGCGTGTAAGTGATTTTTAAAATGTATTCAAAAACTCCTTCCCAGGCAATCTAAATCCTCAGTCACTCCTATCACTCCTCTGTGCAAAATAAAGAGCTTAGTTTTAAAGACTTCTGACTTCATTTGTTTTTGATGTTGCCAGGGAGAAAATGGCACCCCAGGTGCTCCTGGACCTCCCGGTGAAGAAGGCAAAAGAGGTGCCAATGGTGAACCCGGCCAGAATGGCGTACCTGGCACACCTGGAGAAAGGGTGAGTTGCTATGCAGGATGCTGCACATTAGATATATTTTGAATTAAAAGGGAGATATCAAAATCTGATATTCAAAGTACTGAAAGGAATAGTTAGCTCTATATATGTTCTGAACCAATTTCAGATGTGAAACTGCTTTACTAAATTTGGGAAAAAATCCAAGTTTTTTGACAGTTTTGTCAATAGTCTTTTATAGCAATATCATCTTTACTGTCAACCATTTTTGTCTGATGGATTCAATAATGTTGCATGGAGTGTTATCATAAATTATTTTTAAATTGATGTATTGAACAAGATAAATAGCAACAACCTCAGTAGAATTTTAATTTTCTGTTCTCATCTGAACCAAATGAAATGAAACTGACTTATTCATAACTTCTAATGTAATAATTGGTTGCAGTATTTGTAGAAGCTAGTAGGAATGCAGAGATGCACAGTAAAGAAATAAATAATGTTAAATATAGAGTACCATATACTGTAGTATATTAGCAGTGGTCTGCAAATTAAATTTTATTATTAAAATTACTTTTAGCAATTAGTAAAATAAATATAATTATTAAAATAATATTACAGATCCAATTAGTAAAATAATATTACAGAACCAATCATTAAAATAATATTACAGAGCTACTTTTTATATTTTATTAGAAGAAAATATTTCTTCAACATTGAATTTTTTCCTTGGTTTTTGGTATGAATTTTAAGAGCACTTATGAATAAAGTTACCAACACTGTGCTGGTTGAAATAAAATGAAGGATTATATCTGATTTTAGCAGAAGAGTTATATCCCAAAATAAAAGCAGGTGTTATAACTTTCTCTCCAAAGCAAAACCTCATTTCCCTGCATTGCTTTCATTAATTCTCATAAATTTACTTAAAGTTACATCATAACATTAATTCTTGTAACTCATAGCGTATGTCTGAAGTAAATTAATTTAGAAAAAATAGTTGCCGTTAACTAAGGTATATTTTTTATATTTATGTATTTTATTTTTCAGGGCTCCCCTGGTTTCCGTGGCTTACCAGGCAGCAATGGACTTCCAGGTGAAAAGGTATGAGTCTTTCTCTAAAACCATATCAAATTTCTGTGGAATCCGTGTTAAATTGAATGGACAATTTCACTTTCAATATGATGTTTGTTTACTTGCATGTTTTTTAGGGTCCTGCAGGTGAACGTGGTAGCCCAGGTCCTCCTGGCCCAAGTGGAGCTCCAGGAGAACGTGGACAAGATGGAGGCCCAGGTCTTCCAGGAATGAGAGTAAGAAATAGTTTATCTAAGCAAGTCTGATAAATTCCACTAGAGATTTCTCATGTGAGCTAATACATCAGATAAGTCAGATGAGATTTTTCTTTTCTAATGATAGTATTGGCTTCTTTAAGGAAAGTGCATATGCTCATAGCGTAATAAATAACCATACAGTGATAAGGATGCTAAAAGGACAATGAAGATTGTTTCATTCTAGGTTTTACCATGTAAAATGAGTTATCTTCTCACATAATGAAAGAATAGATTTTTTGTTGTGATTGCCTTGATGGTCTACAATGAATCTAAGAGAAGGGAAAGAACTCCTAGTAAATTATTTTACTGTCTTTTTCCATTTTTTCCTCCAGATAGGAGGATTTTATTGAAGAGCTTTAAGCTAGACATATAATTATAATATAATAATAACCTAATAATAATATGCATTTTAAAATTAATAATATATTTTTTTCTCTTCAACTGCAGGGTTTGCCTGGAATTCCAGGAAGCCCCGGAAGTGATGGGAAACCCGGCCCTCCAGTATGTACACTGCAAATATTTTATCCTGCTCCTTCTAATGACCTTGATCTCACATTTTCTGTATGACAGCATGCTCTTACAGTCAATTTTATTATCTCTTTTTTTTAATTATCAAAGATTTTTATATGCTTTCTCATTGCACTAGCATTGTGTAAATCTTGTCATTTAATATTCTTTGAAATATGAGATATATAAAAGAGTGTAATTGAAATTCAAAACACATAATTAGTTCTGAATGGAAATGCTGCTAGCCTGACCTTAGTTCACTGAGGCTTGTGTATTCATTTACTCTGCCTAATGGATGCTCTGTCTTCATTTATTTCCTGCTTATCCCAGGGTTCACAGGGAGACTCTGGCCGTGCTGGTCCACCTGGCCCAGCAGGTCCACGTGGTCAGCCAGGTGTAATGGGTTTCCCAGGTCCTAAGGGGAATGAGGTTAGTATGATTTCTCCACTTATTTTGTGTTTACCCTTGATTTAACAATTGTTAAAATAAGTTCTTGTAGGTGTACACTGGGATAATATGGTGTAGCAGCTTTAAAATACTGTATCTTGACTAAAACAAGTATTTTAAATATGATCTTTCTCTTTTTTAAGGGTGCACCAGGTAAGAATGGAGAAAGAGGCCCTGGTGGACCACCAGGAGCACCTGTAAGTTTCATTAGTCATTTCTTTTCAATAATATTGTAGAATATCTTTTTTTAGTCATTCTCATAAAAATGATATCATACCATAACTAGATTCTATTTTTGACTTTTTGTAGGGTCCTGCTGGGAAGAATGGTGATGTTGGGCTGCCAGGTCCTGCTGGACCTCCTGTAAGTGATGGATTCAAACATCAGTTATTGCCAACCTGATCTATCACTTATGAAAATGGACTGTGAATTATGCTCTTTTTTTCTGATATGCCTTTTTATGAGGATAGAAATAGAAGAGAGATTCCTCATTTTTTGATAAATACTTGCTAGCTTGTTATAAGAAAGCCAGGGCATAGATATACCTGGTGTAAGCTGAAGTGAAATGTCAGTTCATAGCTTCTCAAATTGAGATATATAATGCTTCCTTTCAACTTTGTCAGAGCTAGCAGTTCAGACTAGTGTCAAGTATTCCTGTGAGATAAATGTCTTGGATAAATTACATCTAATGGGTAGAGTAAAAACAGCACATACCACTACACCAAGACACATTAAGATTGTGAAATGTTGTCTCCCATTTGAGATAAGAAGCCTTCAAATGCAAGTGACGTGGAAATGTGAACACAGCAACAAGTTCAGAAGAACAGCTGAACAGTCAAAACAACTTTTTTTTTTTTGCTTTCCTTGTTTATAGCTTTCTTTTTTTTTAATCTTTTTTTTTCTCTTAGGGTGCTTCTGGGGAGAGAGGAGAACCAGGACCCTCAGGTTCACCTGGCCTTCAGGTACTTTGTTGTTTACTGCTTTCTG
>JAUBOD010000244.1:109217-143897 GCA_032353885.1 Nothura maculosa | reverse complement strand
CCTGGTGGACCAGGACCAGCTGGAGAGAATGGAAAGCCTGGAGAGCCAGTAAGTAGTACATCTCTTCTACACACACACACAAAAGAAAAAAGCGTGAGAGAAGCAGAAACACCTGGAAGACAGCTCTTCTCAGATTGGCTTTCCAGGTTCAGACAGCAGTCAGCACTCTGCAGAGCAGACAGCAGAGAACTCTAAGGGATAAGAGAAGAGAGGAACAGGGTGCCAACTACAGTGCAATTTTATTATGATGTGAAGTGCATAGATGAATTGCCTTTTTTTTTTTTTTTAATAAATAGGGGCCAAAAGGTGAAATTGGAGGACCTGGATTCCCAGGCCCTAAGGTAATTTATGCAACATTTTTATAAATCTGTGAATGCATTAGTAAACTAAGAACCTGAGCACAAAGAGTAATGTGTTATATTACTGCAGGGTGAAAATGGTATTCCAGGAGAACGTGGTGCACAGGGGCCTCCAGGACCTCCTGGAGCAAGAGGTGGGCCAGGTCCTGCTGGCTCAGAAGGTGCCAAGGTACCAACAGACATACATACTTTTCTGAAGCATTCGCATTCATATTCTGTTTTTTGGAGGGAATTCCTAATTATTTTTGTCACTCTTTAGGGTCCCCCTGGACCTCCTGGAGCTCCCGGAGGCACAGGACTCCCTGGCCTACAAGGAATGCCAGGAGAAAGAGGAGCTTCCGGAAGTCCTGGACCAAAAGGGGACAAGGTAACGACCCTCATGTACACATGCATGCGCATACACAGACACACACCTGCTGCTGATTTTATGCTTTCTCTATTTTAGCCTCCCAAAATGCACCAAATCTGTTAAGTTTTTCTTTTGGTCAGATTTCAGAAGTGCTGATTATGCAGATGTATCACTGGTTTAGCAGTGATACATGGGCTATATATGTTCAAAAACAGATATTAGCTCAGATTTAAAAAGCTATGGTACATCTTTGCTATCCTACTTCTTTTGGGGAGTAAATCAAAACAATTCTAAAGAATTTGATAAACAGCAATAGTTTATGTCATACATCTTTAAGGACATCTTTATGATTTTTTAAAAATTATTGAGTATACGACACTGAATACTGTGAAGAATGTCATCCTCAATTTTAGATCTGCATGACCACAATAAGAAATTCTAGTTATTGTGATACTCTTAGGATACTTTCCTCTTCATTGTTTTAATTCTTTCTTTGTCTTATGCTTGATAGGGAGAACCTGGTGGCAAAGGTGCTGATGGCCTCCCTGGTGCAAGAGGAGAGAGAGTGAGTAGTTTTTAAGGTCTAACAATTCAGGAATTGGTTTTATATACTACATATTTACAATATGGGTAAACTTGCAGTGAATAAATATTATCTAGTGATATAAAGTACTAGTTCCATTATATTTCAATTCAAGAGTGCCAATTTCATTTTGCAAACCAAAACAAATTCAATACTAGTTTTCATCATTTTATCTGCCTGAGTAGCTTTGAAAGCAGAAGGCTACAATACAATGGGAAAGTCTTTTTGGAGAGAAAATATCAGCATAAAAATTGGAAAGATGCTCTGAGTTTCCTTAATCTAGGTGACTGAAGAAAATGCTGATTGTAATGACGGATATCCAACAAGTACATGCAACAAAGTATCTGGAATTGCACTGAAATATTTAGGGACAACAAATATAAAAAAGCAGCTTGCTTGAGTTGAAGGACAAGAAATGTGTTGCAAAGTATAAGATGCATATTAAATTTTCAAGGAAAAAAAATCACGTTTAGTGAAGAAATGTCAAAAACATCATGAAGAAATGCAGAGCATGTTTTTAATAAATAAAAATGTCTAATGTATGTATAAAAAGTTAGGGCAATGAATGACTTCCATTGTCTCATTGAAAGAGACCTAATATCATAAGATGGGTTTGAGTCAGCTTTGTATGGGGAAAAAAAAGAATGAGAACTCAGAGAGATCTCACATCACAAAATGGTGAATCTCAAAGTGACAAATCAAAACATGGAGTGGAATAACACAGTGGCACTGTATTACTTTCCTTTAAATTTCTCTAGCAGCATGTTCAAACTGAGCAAACAGATGAAGCAACATTGTCATACTTGATGCAAAATATGTTATTTTCTAATTGTGTAGGGTAATGTAGGACCCATCGGCCCTCCTGGTCCTGCTGGTCCACCTGGAGATAAGGTAAAGTATCTTCTATATTAATGTATGGTGCTGCACAGTTGCATTGGTGACTGTCTCCTTGGAAGAGACAGCAGTGAAGGAACATGTAGTAAGCGCTTGTGTTTCTTGCAGGGAGAGACTGGCCCAGCAGGCGCCCCAGGTCCCGTGGGTGCCCGTGGTGGTCCTGTAAGTAAGAGTGCTTTTGTTCCATCATATCTTACTACAGCTCCTCTAGCCTGGCACAGTGTTCTTTATTCCTAAATTATTCCTATCAAGAACATATGCTTTCCTATCAAGAACATATGTTCAAGATAGACAAAGCACATGCTGTTCTTGTTTATTCTTGAGTTTTACAGGTGTTAAGAACACAGAAAATCAATGCTTTTAATGCTGTAAAGTGGACAGTGAGATGAAATGCCAGTAAAGGGCAAGAATTGGACATAGTAGTTCACAAACACAGCATTTCTGTCATTTCTGTCTTACAGTTAATTCAGCTTTTAATTATATCATACTGCTATATTTATTCTTTAGACTGGTAAAACAGCAATATCTGAGTTGTGTATGGGAAACACTATACATTGTAATGAGACTTTATACAATTGTAACTGAGGTCAGTTTGTCACATGCTAGATGATAATCTGTTCAGTAATTATTTGATAACTGTAGAGCTCAGGAGCAACTATTCCTTTATTTTTTTCCTCCAAAGACAGAAATGACCAAGAAATATGAATGAGAATGCGCTTAGACGTCATATGCAAAAATTGTTTTTCTAACATTTTTCATCATTGGTGTATTGCTTTTTATAGGGTGAGCGAGGAGAACAAGGTCTCCCAGGACCTGCTGGCTTCCCAGGAGCTCCTGTAAGTAAGAATACTTAAAGACCAGTAAATATAATTGTTGGTTGTATTTAATTTACTCTTAGATTCAGTTGCATCTTAGAAAGATTGTCTGTAACATACTTTACCTTACATATTTACTACATACATTAACAATATTTGCAGTTCTTTCTCTTCTTTCATTCAGATTTAATGCTATGGTCAAATATGAGAAGAATGAATACGTTTGCACATCATAGTGATATTTTCACATTTTTTTGAGTCATTATAGGTGATATTAAAAACAAGATAGCACAATCTCACTAGACTTTTAGTAGGCTATAACCTCTATGTGTTTTCTTTTGTTGACAGGGCCAAAATGGAGAACCTGGTGGGAAAGGAGAAAGAGGCCCAACTGGTCTAAGAGGAGAGGCTGGACCCCCTGGAGCTGCAGGTCCCCAAGGTGGACCTGGTGCACCAGTAAGTCTTTGCTGTGCATGTGAAGAGAAACTGTTTCAGTCCTCTCTCAGGTCTCTGCCATGCCTGAATACAAGCATTTGAACTACCTGAAATGTAAAGACTTTTCTATAATTCTAATTTCTATAATAATCTGTTTTCAAGTCATGTTACATTTTCTACTTCATTTGTATAGGGCCCACCTGGTCCTCAAGGAACAAAAGGAGAACGTGGATCTCCTGGAGGACCTGTGAGTATCTCTGTAACTTAGTCACTGATATATGGTTCTGTTTATTACAGCCAACAGGCTGTGAATGAAGCATAAGAGCTTGAGTGACTTTAATCAAGAGTATCAACTTTAATCAAGTGTTCAAGAATAATCAAAGTATTCCATAAGGAGTAATTAAGGTTGAGGTATTTAGTTATCTTGCTTCCACTGGTTTGAACACAAGTGAGGTGCCAAAATAGCTTTTGTGATAATGACCTGAAGCTACAAAATGGCTTATCTCAATGTGTGTTATTAGATTTATGTACCATCCTTGCCAGTTTTCCTGAGCCCATTAGCTCACCTTGAGGGATGTTTAAAACCACCTTTTGAAAAAAAGTAAATTAGTTTTCAATTTCATATTCAGTTCCAAGAAATGCAATTCAGGTTTTATGCAAAACAACTAAATATAACCTACAGTCAACTTTTGTATAGAGATGAATTCGTACAAATTACTTTTTTTCCTGACCTTCAGAACCTGACAGCTAATAACACTGATATATTGCAGGGTGCTGCTGGTTTCCCTGGTGCTCGAGGTCTGCCTGGTCCTCCCGGTAACAATGTAAGTTGTCTTGGCATTCTTCTATTCTTACCTTACAGATCCATTTAAACATATTAATCTATTAAAATTTAAAAAGCTCTTGCTTGTACAATACAAGCAAGACTATCCTAAGTATACTTGGTTGTAGGGAAGAAAAATGTGAGAGCGCCCTTACTCTCCT
The DNA here is from genome assembly GCA_032353885.1 of Nothura maculosa. Lineage (NCBI taxonomy): Eukaryota > Metazoa > Chordata > Aves > Tinamiformes > Tinamidae > Nothura > Nothura maculosa. The sequence goes on along the minus strand of JAUBOD010000244.1, from coordinate 139,478 downwards.
CTTCTCTGCAACAGCAAATCTTTCACTTACTATCTTGGTAAACCTTCTTCACACAGGATTAACTTTCCAAAGTCCATGCAAACTAGTATCAGCTTCCCTGATCAGGTCCTACTGTGTTTATATCATCAGTCACTCCCATCCTTTTTCCTTCTTGAGCTGTTAGGGTGCAAGAAACATTCACGTTAGAGACTTATCTTGTTATAGTTTTCAAATATTCAAAACTACCTTTTGTAGGTCACTGTCAAGATTGATTTTAGGTGTCTGGAGAATGGAAAAGCCCAAAATGTTATTAGCTTGGGGCAGAAGAGTTGAAAACTAAGGTTTCAATGTGCACCTACTTTTTAGTTACACAGTAAATACAAGAAACTGGTTTTTGATTTTTTTTTTTTTAAATTAAGACAAAGAGCACAGTGGTTTTTCACATTTTTACATAAAAAATGTGATATAAAATAAGAAAACATTTCAGATTGGAATAAACAGTATATTTTTCTGTCTTATGGTCCCAGACAGATGCAAATTTAGAATACTGATGAACAATAAGAAAATTATTATTATTCATTGCAGTCTTTCCATGGATTGGCAAAGCAAAGAGTTTTCATGAAAAGCTTTTCATTGATTATATTCTTCCACACTTCCACACTTAAGATATAACCCTAAAAGTGTGTCTTGGTTAACTAGGAGTATCCAACATGAATGAAATCATGGAACTTCTCCTCCAGAAATCTTCTGGAACTTCTACTATTTGAAGTTTATTTGTCAGAACCCTGGATAAGGAATTTCCCCTGAGTGGAGCAATTACAAACATTGGGCATCCCAAATGTGCATTTGTTGTGTTATGAAAACCATGTATCCACACATTAGGAAGAAAAAAATAACAATAATAATAATTCTGATCTGATTTAAAAGGAGTTCAAAAACAATAGGTGAAAAGATTAATTCTTCATACAAAACCAAATCAGATTTGAGTGCATAATGGTTGGGTCCTAAATGCACCTTTACTCAATGAATGAAGTCTGGTCTGGCTTACTCTCATGGGGAAGATCAACACCAGTGAGTGATATGGATTCAAATGATATTGCTCACTCTATTTTTGTATTGATTTGTTTTTTAATTTAGGGTAATCCAGGTCCACCTGGCAATGCAGGGCCTGCAGGCAAGGATGGGCCTCCAGGACCCCCTGGCAGTTCTGGATCTCCCGGTAGTCCGGGACCTGCTGGAATAAGAGGCGAGCCTGGTTCCCCAGGAGAAAAAGGCCCACCAGGTGCACGAGGAGAAAGGGTATGAACACATCTATCCAGTAACCATCATATCAGTAGAGTGTGATGTCAAGAACGTGAATGTAAAAGAGGCTCAGCTGACTATTGATAGAAGTGATATTTTCTTAAACAGGGAGCACCAGGTGAACCAGGTCCTCAAGGCATCGTTGGTGGACGTGGTAACACAGGCTTACCGGGTCTGCGTGGCCCAGCCGGTCCAGCGGGTATGGCAGGTGCAAAGGTGAGAGCACCTTTATTGAAGTAATTATCCTCAAAGCTAATGTAACAAATCTCATTCTGCTGTTAAAAATGGTCTGGAGTTACAAAAGTAATGGATGTGCAGCACTTCATTAATGCTTATAATCTTTCTTTACAATTTACATAAGTACAAAATTGATCACTCTTCTGAACTATTATGGCACACTGTCCCTTCATAATACTGGGTGGCCTTTGTGATCTTTGCTATTTAACTAGAACTGTGTAGTGTAATAGCATGTATATAAACACATCATTGGCAATGAAATCCTTTCCTTTTTTCTCCAGGGTGAAGATGGTAAACCAGGCATCAATGGTGTCCCAGGAGAACGTGGTGCTCCTGGACCACAGGGTCCTATGGGACAAAGAGGTCTACCTGGAGAACCTGGCAGAGATGTGAGTGGATATCTTGGATCGTCCTTCTTTCCTATGAATTATATACAGGACAATCAGTAAATATGCTTTGAAGTAAGTTTGCCAAGTCTCCCTGAAATGCTTGGTGGATGAGGGCCTACATTCTCATGTAAGATGGTGTAACTTGCTCTCTCTGCTATGCCTTTTACAACCTGTGAACCATGACTCTGTTTCACTTGTAACTGAGCAAGTGACTACCTTTTCCAAATACCTACAAAATAGCAGAAGTTTGATGTATAGATGTCTCCTCATACTCCTTGAACTCTTCTCTCTTGAATACTGTCTTGTTTTGATGAGCATTATTTCAGCTTAGTGGCAAACATGCTATCTATTCATAATTCATCTTACAAATTAACTGTACTACTCTCTTTTTTCAAGGGAAACCCTGGCTCAGAAGGCTCACCTGGACGTGATGGATCACCAGGAACCAAAGTAAGAAACCATCAACAATATCTTAATATTGCCAAATAAATCTTACAACGAGATATCTAGATATGGAAATAATTCTGTGCCATGTGACTTGTTCCTTGCATCTCTTAAGAGCCACTCATTGTACATATTATCCTGTAGGTCAATAAAATACTAATTTCTTTTCAATGTGACTCTATCTGCAGGGTGACCGTGGTGAAAATGGCTCTCCTGGTCCTCCTGGACCTCCCGGTCACCCTGGGCCTGCAGGTAACAACGGTGCACCTGGAAAAGCTGGTGAAAGAGGATTTCAGGTAGGAGCAAAGCAAACGACTTGCTACTTATTTGCATATCTTTCATCTGTGCAATCCATTTCATGTAGTACAAGTAGGTTTGGAATAGTCTGCTACCATAATTTGTTACTGTCACAGTTTCTTGGCACTGAGGATCTCTCTTACAAGACTACTATGGGAAACTAATGGAAAAGATGTCACAATTTCATTGCTGCTATATATAGATTAAGCTCAAAACCCACATGCTGTTTAGGATACCAAAAAAGACATAATTCCACAAGAAGACCTTATCTTAAATTCCTTCCCATCTGATGCCCATGCAGCACAAGCCATGTTATGTAATTAAGGGAGTTAAGCACTTTGGAAGATTTCAAGTTATTTTGAAGGAATGCTGACATGAGCACAGTCTGAATGCTGAGCACCTCACAGAAAGAACAAGATGTCATGCAACTGAGGTGTGTTTTGGAGCATACAAAAAGCTCAGTAAAATGAACACTGATTTAAAAAAATGAACTGTCTAAAGTTCTTGCTGACTAATAAGTACTTGAAGTGCACTCGCATCTCTGAACAGCTGTAGACTTTGACCATACTACTTATGAGAAAATAATAATAATAAAAAAGTGGTCTAGATAAAAGCAACCTATCCATACCATCTTATCCTTATTATTTCACAGGGTCCACCTGGCCCTCCTGGCTCTGCTGGTCCTGCTGGTGCTCGTGGTCCTGCTGTAAGTCCTATTTAAAGTATTTGTGATATAGTATATTCACCTTTTCCTGCTATTGGGGCCTTTACATATTCCTTTTATTACAAATTTATTCCTTTAGGGTCCTCAAGGTCCTCGCGGTGATAAAGGCGAAACTGGTGAACGAGGTAGCAATGGCATAAAGGGACACAGAGGATTTCCTGGTACCCCTGGCCTGCCTGGTCCTCCTGTGAGTACTTTGCATAAAGATGCCAAAAAGACAAGAGTTAACTGTAAAACCTACCTATTAAACAACTCAACATACCTTGTTGTCTTATTTGTATCATGAATAAAATGAAATCTGATAAATTTTCTTAATTTATATCATGAAAGTAATATGATTAAACATTTTAGTTTTTTTTAATGGTGCATACATTTATGAATAAACAGCAATTTTTAGTGCACTTTGAAAATTATTAATGCCTTGCTAAATTCTTTAAATAACTCTGAGGCCATTACAATGAAACTGGCAGCATTTTAGGATTGTGACTATGTATTCTTATGAAGATTATATTTATTTCATCCAAAGGTTGCTGAAGTCAGTTGGCTTTCTTACTTTTTGCATGGGAACCATCATTAGTACTTTTTCATTTAGAGAACATTTGGTAATTTTTCTGGTTAGCGAATAGCAATTATTCTTCCTCATATCTGATCCAGTATTTTACAACTTTGTGTTTTATATAATTTTAAAGATATTTTCATTGTCTTTATTTAAGGTTCATCCAGCTAGTTTTGAAGTAGCAAACTGAGAAGTATATGACTTATCTTTTCTTCACAGGGACCTCTGGGTCCACAAGGTGCAATTGGAAGTCCAGGAGCTTCAGGTGCAAGGGTAAGAAAAGTTCTCTACTTGGTATAACTGTAAGATTGGCAATGATTGCACACATAAAAATATGGTGATTTTAGCAGGAAAATTCTGAAGAAAAAGGAAACACCTGATAAATCATACAGAAATGTTTGAAATCTATCACAAATCATTTTTAATAATTAAACTTAATTAAACATTAATTCTATGCTTATTTAATTAATTAAGCAATAATTAAGCTTTTTTTTGATCATATTATATATGTTCACCACGGTTCTAGGGTCCCCCAGGACCAGCTGGCCCCCCTGGAAAAGATGGTACAAGTGGTTACCCAGGTCCTATTGGTCCTCCTGGCCCACGTGGTAACAGAGGTGAAAGTGGCCCTGCGGTAAGTCAATTTTGTGCAATTCACTTAAATAAATACTTTAGATATTACTCTCTAAAAATAGGACTCTCTCCCTTTTAAATATCTCCCTCCAAGTATTCTGTACTCAGAGAGCAAATCTGTAGTAGGAGTTATCTCCTCATTGTGTCCAAGCCCCCAAAAATACATATCAATTCTAGGTTAATGTAACTATTGATTTACTCGACTTTGTGTTAGCTGCACATAATCACTGGCCTTTCATGTGTAAAATGGAAAAATAGAAACTCTTAAGTAACTTAAGACCACAGATTCCATTTTGTCTCATAAGTTACAGAAAGGATGTAGAGTTCCACACTCCTCTAGGGAAGCTAACACTGCAAACATCATTAGCATAGTTCATGGTTCTAGTTTTAAAGCCAAAAAATGACCATTCTCTGGAATTTGATGAAAAAGGTTCTTTTTCATTTCAAAAGTCAAGAAAGAATAAGGCCAGTCACAGTCTGAAAAAAATAGGAAATGAAAATTCCAAGCTTAGGGAGACAGGTTCTCTAACAATGGTCCATACATAATAAGTGGCATTCTTCAGTAAGAAAAACAAATATTTCTGTGCAAATTCTCATGTGTTTTATTATTAGGGTCTACAAGGCTGTTAGTTTGAACTTTACTCAACATCACATTCTTTATTTTTCAGGGTCCACCAGGCCAACCTGGTCTCCCTGGTCCTTCTGGTCCTCCTGGTCCATGTTGTGGTGGTGGTGCAGCTGCCCTTGGTGCTGGTGAAAAAGGTCCAGTGGGCTATGGGTATGAATATCGAGATGAGCCAAGAGAAAATGAGATCAACATGGCTGACATTATGGCTTCAATGAAATCAATTAACAATCAGATTGAAAACATAATTAGTCCTGATGGGTCACGGAAGAATCCAGCGCGTAACTGCAGAGATCTGAAATTCTGCCATCCTGAGCTCAAGAGTGGTATGTTAGCTTTTTATTTACACAGAACAAGCAGCAGAACTTGATTTTTGCTTAATACTTTTTAAGTATTAGGATGTAGGGACATGCTATTAAAAAGTTATGGTTTTTGAAAATGTTATAATAGCAATTAAAGGCATAATAACCATTTCAAGTGAAAAAGTGACTATGCGTAGACACAGGATATGCACCACCTTCAACACCACCCCTCATGTGCAAATAAGCAAATATATGTCTAATTTTTTTTCTAGATAAGAGCTATAAAAGGTAGAAATCACTTATTTCTACTCTACTCAAAGGATTATATTTGTGTATCATCTTACTGTTTTGTAGCCTCTCTTCTGCCAAAAATAACATGCTTCCTAATTTGGATCAGTAATCTGTAAGAGAAATAAGGCCTCACATCGTATTTGGAGAGAAATTTATACATGTAACAAGCTTTTCAATGTTTTGTTCCCCCCTAGGAGAGTATTGGATTGATCCCAACCAAGGTTGCAAGATGGATGCTATTAAAGTATACTGCAATATGGAAACGGGTGAGACATGCCTCAGTGCTAACCCCAGCACTGTGCCAAGGAAGAACTGGTGGACCACTTCAAGCAATGAAAGGAAACATGTTTGGTTTGGTGAATCTATGAATGGAGGCTTCCAGGTGAGGTCCACAACACCACAGTAAGCAGCTCAAAGGGTAGTGCATATACTCTATTTGCATACATTGTAATTTACCCAGAAACAAGCAATATTCTAGACTCAAATCATGCTAATATTTAGTAGGTGAAATATTTACTACCCTAGGAGTCCCCAGACATGACTACATTAAAGATCTCGCATCTTGTAATTTGCAGTTCAGCTATGGAGATCCTGAGCTTCCAGAGGACGTCTCAGAAGTTCAGCTGGCATTCCTCAGGATCCTCTCTAGTCGGGCCTCCCAGAACATCACTTACCACTGCAGGAACAGCATTGCTTACATGGATCAAGCCAGTGGAAATGTCAAAAAGGCCCTGAAATTGATGAGCTCTGTGGAAAGTGAGATCAAGGCTGAAGGAAACAGCAAATTCACATATGCTGTTCTGGAAGACGGCTGTACTGTAAGTAAACAAGATTTTAGAATGATAATCTAAAAATTAATTCCTCCTAGGGTACTAGACCCTGAATAATGGATGAGAGAGCTCTGCATGACCTGAGTAAAGGAAGGGCAGAGTTGCATCTAATTGGATGAATTCAGATGTGTTATAGCAAAAGTGTGGCTCTTGTAGCAAGTATAGAACATGAGGTGAGCTTTTATTTAATTCTGTGCTTTATAATTATCTCCACTCTTTGGAGTCCAAGTCAGTTAGAGGCCTACAATGAAGTCAGTAACCAGTTTTTGATCCTAACTCCATCTCAGCTAAGAGAAATAAGCAGAGTTGAAGGTAACTAAACCCTCCTGTATAAAAAAAAAAAATCAAAGCTAGCTGATTCAAACCACTCACGTGGGGGATGATTATGAGAAGGGGCAAAAACAGTAATTTTTCAGGCCTGAACATTTCTAGTCTGTGTGCCTTGCTTACAGCAGCAGAGAGTATCGAAGAGGAGCAGTAAAACCTAACACTTTGCTTGTCAAGAAGCATCTGCAAACTTTTTTGTTTAAAAACAAAGCGCAGGAAGCAAGGATTGTGTTGTATAAACTTCAAAAGCATAAAAGTCACTGACATATATTGCAAGATCTGCATTTTCAGATGCTTGAATGCTTTGCAGACCTTTGTAGACTTTGTAGATATTTCTTTAATATGAACATGAAATTTTACCTCATTACTGCTAATACTTCTTCCTGACGTATGCTGAAAAAAAACAGCAGTGCAAAGACAATAACCATTTCCCAGAATACAGTGTTTCAGCCCTATATCGAGTGCTGGCACTGCTCCAGGGTACTCTGCTGTCCATGGACACTTCTTTTCTGAGCAGCAGGGAGCTAGAATCCCCATAATGCCTCACATAAAAGGTCCAGTGGCTGACTAGAAATGAATAGTTATAAACATTTTCTTTCCTAAGGAACTAATGGGCATAAAAGATTATAAGAACATATTATACAGGAAAAGCATGTATGGAATCCTGTAAACTGTACATTAACTTGCATATGGGCCTATGATGCTTTATGACATGTTTTATTTTTCTCTTTCACAGAAACACACTGGCGAATGGGGTAAAACAGTCTTTGAATACAGAACACGCAAGACAATGAGGTTGCCTGTCATTGATATTGCACCCATAGATATTGGTGGTCCTGATCAGGAATTTGGTGTGGACGTTGGCCCAGTCTGCTTCTTATAAATCAAAGATCTTGCTCTTTCTGATACCCCAGCAAACGAATTCACACTTCAACTGTGCTCCTTTGTTTTAACCTTGTCAACTAGTACAGGTGACCATCTGTATCCCAGTTATTTATTAACAAAATTTCTGGGGGAAAAATTAATTTGATATCAAGGGTTATTTTTTTTTGCTATTACACAAAGTACAATAAAAAAAATGCTTTTGCTGTTTTTTTTTAACCAAATTCCATCTTCAAAACATGTCTCCGTGGTGCTATAATAAAACTTCAACACTCAAAACAACACTGTGTTCTATTAGTTGAATGTTAGCCAATTTACAAGGCACTGATTGCTCCCTGTACCAAAGTTTACCCTCTTTCTAAGATGCAGTCCATATAGCTAGAAAGACTTCCCTGTTTCAACTACCTCAACATGGACAGAAACTGGGATGTGTCTGATGATTCACACACACACACCAAAAAAAAAAAACACAAATCAGTCAAAACAAATTGGACTTATTGGTTACTGGAATCATTTGGTACAAAATTACATATTTCTGTACTAATTAGCTGTGAAAAAGTACAGTGTATTTTAATAGTTTAATACCTTAAAGTTAACAGTCACCATAAGTTTATTGTTGGATTGTATTCTGTTATCAAAGGTGCTTCTCTACTTTCCTGTCATTGCTGGTCAAGACCACTAAAATTAGGGAAGTATAAAAGATTAACATGATGGTGCTAAATATATTTTTCACTCCTAACTCTGCAAGTCAGGGTTATTGACTTGCTTTAAAAAAGTAAAGGATTAACAGCAATTATAAATGTCTCCTGTCATAGGTTGTTATTGGCATGTCATATTTGAGAACTTTCTCCCTTCACTCTGTAAAAGTCAATAAAGGTGCAAAATTGTGAAATTCTTTTGTCACGTTAACACATTTATAGTGTTGAAGGTTAACCATCCTTGTAAGCTTTTATATGGTTGTTGGTCTATTCCTTACAGAGACACATAATAAAATATCTTCTAAAAACTCCTTGGTGTTCTGCAAAACTGACTTTTTTTTTTAAGAAAAAAAAAAGAGCTATTTCTATTCCTTTCCTCACACATACTATATACGGCAGGCCACCACACTGCCACTGAGTTGTCTAAGGTAATTTGACTTGAAGTTGTCTATGGCACAAGATAGTAAAACTTTCTGACCTGCACCTCTCCTTCTAGCAGCTTCTCTTTTCAAGCCAGGTGAGCTTCTCTGACTGTGATTATAGATTCAGTTCTCAGAACAAAATGCAAAATAGTGCCTTGTACCTAAACAGATCTCTTTTGAGGGAACAGAAGAGCTGAATCCACCTAGGAGAAAGACACTGCTCTGGTATCACGAGATTCAGCTGTCCCCACAGAACTAGCAGATTGAGGGGGCTGGGGTGCCTTTACCATCATAAATTAAAGTATCAAGGCAGAAATGACCATGTTTAATATAGCATAAAAGAATAGCAATGCCAGTGATTTATAAAAAAAAAAAAATAGAGGCTCTTATGGGAAATCTCTTTTTGTAACGGTAACAATAGCTGCCATTTGTGGGAGGTAAGCGTTACATGTAAATAATAATTTTATTCTGGTGTATGTGTCTATATATATATATATATATATATGAATATAAAAACACAGAAGTCTTTTGATAGAAATTTTATGAAAACAGCTGCTAGAAATGTTGGCTGATGAAAAAGCACATTGCTAACACCTGTGCTTAATCTACCCAGCAGAAATAATAGCCTCTATAATCTCCAGTACCAGTATGCCACTGAGAAGTGCTTCTAACAATAGAGTTTAAAACTGCCTTTTGTTTTAAGAAACACTCATCAGGTTAATAATTTCTGCTAATGAAGGGTGATTATTAAATCATTTGTAGAACACAAACAGAAAAGAAATAGCTGAGACCACCATAAAATAATTTACCATGTCAAAAAAAAAAAAAATTCCAGAGGTCATTTATGAGGCCTACATAAGCCTGATACTTTTGTACTCTTTTAGAAGGGCCTTTGGGAACAGGGGGGAAAAAAACACCACAGGAAAATTAAATCAAACAGCATGGTAAACAAAAATTACCTTAGATAATAAAGTTATACTTTGGTAGCCCAAAATTCAATCTTACTTCATACTGCCATTTACTATATTAGGCTGCAAGAACTCTAGTTTCTACTTTGTATGAGAAATAGAAAGTTCTTACTTGATATTTGCAGCACAATCCCTTATACACGGGAAGCTCTTTGCTGCTAGTTGAGTGCCTCAAAATAGTCACCTAAGACGTTAACAGGGCTTTCAGGACTACAGAGGAACAAAGAGCAACATCTGTGTTCAGGCTTTAAAGTAGAAAGATAGTGCGTGAGCAGGCCTAGGTCAGATAGTCAGGTTAATCATCTTCCTTTGGAATATAATTTTAATTTGCATTTTACATATCTATCTAATTTTCATTTGGAGAAAAGAAAAAATATATAGTCTGCACATAGTTGAATGAGAGTCACGGACAAACAAGCAAAGAATCTGCTCACACTGTAACTAAAAAGAGCCTGATATCATTGAAGAAATTCTCATACTGATGCAATTTTTCATTTAGTTAGTATTTACCACTGACATTCATATATTTCACCTTCCCACTGCCCCTGTCACATATTACTACCACTCTTGAGTAAGTGGGAGGAAAATAGAAAACAAAAACAAAAAAAAAACTTTAACTTCTCCTCAACTAGATTCTCAGCTGATTCCATTAGCTTTAGGATTTCACTACCTTAGTGCTGGAATATTTAGGGTCTTTTAGTATTTTTTTTTTGGAGCTTCATTTTTCCCAATTAACTGCAGTGCTTGCCCAAAACTCTGGTCCTTTTGCAAGACAGCAGAGCTTTTCTTCTGCTTAGTGTGGACTTTGAGCATGAGGCCTGTGGAATAGCTAAAAAATTTCCTTACCACTCTCCACGTACTTTATGGACATGAGATTAAAAATAAATTACAAACACCAAAAAAAATAACCAGCAACTACTACTTTGTTTCTAATAGAGAAACTGGAATCTGGCTAGCCCCGGATTTTAGATGTCTGTAAACACATGCGAGTCACAGAGCCTTACCTTGCTTTGGAAAGGTGAAAGGTTCTCCATGGCCACCATATCTGGCATTGGCCTAGTGCCTGGCCCTGCTTCAAAATCCTATAACCCCAGGTGAATCTTGGTGGTGACAGGCTGAGAAATCACAATACAAGATCCTTGGCTTTGGCAGTATAGAGTATAGCTTGTAACTCATGCCCTTTTGTGACATCAACCAGATAGCTTAAGCCTCTGTTTGCAGAAAGTAACTTAGAGGAAGCGTAGGCAGCAACATTGAGCTCGTAAGTGGGTAAGATATTCCCCCAAACACACTTGATCGTGCCATAACTTGATAAAGCCTAGGGATTGAAGTCATTTGGAGTGAAGTCCTCGCAGAAAATTCATTTTCAGTGTTCCTCCTCAGCTGCAAATTTTGCACATAAAGTACTTATTTTGGCTGACTGGTAGTTATTTACCATTATAGCACTGCCTCAGTGTAGTTACCAAAGTAGAATATATTGCTTATCATGGATAACATACCCATTTTGACAAATACAGAAACTATAATAGCTCTTTAAAAAAATCTTGCCAAATTCTTGTCACCTTAAAAAGCATAGGAAGAAAGTTAGACCTGGTAGGCAATGATTTTAAAACTGAATGTCTCTTTTCTGGAAGCGTTAGTAATGGAGCGCTTGCTGCCAAGGCAGCAAACAAATCTGAACAAATCTAGAAGGATGTATCAAATATAATTATTAATATGTAATTTTTTTAATATTTAGTTGACATCTTATGTCTGATGCTCTACTTCATTATGCCCTTTAAGACAATCCATAGAAGCATGATCAATATGCACTGTTTCTTTCCTCTAAGGCCTCTCCTTCCAAGATGGCCTTTGCTTGTCCTCTTTTGTTTTGCTTTTTTTTTTTTTAAGCAAAACTAGGTTTAAACTAAACCTCTCGATTACTGCCAGAGGAGGAGATTCATAAGATAAAATGCAATGGAATATTTCCAGTTTCTAGTCAGAGATATGTACATCTCTAGATTAAGCATCAGTCTTAAGCTTCTGGCTTAATCCAGTTTTGGTGTAGAAACAAGCAGCACCTTCCTTGTAGGACAGAAGTTCTCCTAAAGTTGTCATCATTCTAATGAGAATGCTATGGCTCTGTCATAGGAGCAAGATTGCTCCTTACCTAACACAAGAAAAAAAGACAAAAAAGTTCTAGAAACTGCTAGAACAGTTAATAAAGAAGTCTTGTAAAACTGATTGTTTTTGTATAAAATCTAGCACTCAATTGACTATGGTTAAAGCACAGTTCTGTGATGCTTTGACCTTGCAAGGTTTTCTGCACTAACACTCCTAACCGAGGTGGTAAAGGATGGACAGTAATACCTCACCTTAGGAACTACTTGTGCAAGAGGAACATTTGATAGCACAACATACCTGGACATAGAGAACACAATGCATCATAAATGGCTATAAACTATTACTACTTAAATGAAATTTAAGACAGAGCTGGTAACAAATGACAACGTCTTACCTCCAGTAGCAACAAAATAGAAAACATGAAAGAAATTAACACATGGGGAATGATAAGAAAATATTTTTTTCTAGGAGCTAGTCCAAAGTAGTGTTCCTTGATATCTTACACATTATTCCTAACCTTCTCCCAAAAACTGAGGAAACTTATAATGCTAATAAGCACAACAGGTAAATCTGAAATCAGTCTTCCTGCTACAGTACATTCTGTTTCTCAGCTTTGAAGTTCTGGCTTTTCTTTTTTCCATTTGTGGAAAAAATATGATTCTTCCAATGCTCCTAACAAATATTTTATTGTCCAATTATCACAGACATGAGTAAGAAGCAACTTCATAAGAATGCTGGTTTCTTGCACCTTAGTTTTTAACCACATTCTTCTCTTTTATCCGCCACCTTTCCCCCATCACCACCCTGTCCATGGCAGCCAAGACTTTCGTGCAAGTGACTCTTCATCAAAATTCATCCTCTTCTTAATAGTGTTTCTTATAATTTCTATTTGATACACTGATAAACATCGCCTTAGATTTTATCGTAAGATAAAATACTGAAGGACAGTAAGGTCAACTAATCCAACTAAAATAGTATTACCTTGTTAGAAACTGAGTTTAATGCTTTGGTTCCCACTTAGCAATTTTTCAAAAAGACTCCTTTATGAATATTTTGAGTTCTGCAAAATATACTTGAAATAAGACTCTTTAACAGTATCTTTGAACTCACAGCAAGCAAAATGCGATCTATTGGACATGCTAATCCAGAACCAAAATGATTGTTTTCTTCTAACACAAACTGTTCGCTCAATTTGGTCTACCACTCTGCAGTTCATTTGGGATTTATATCCACAGAATCAAACTGTAGATTTTCTTATAATTTAATGTGATTTTTTATGATATATTTTTTTTAATATTACACTAATTTTCAGATTGTTTCATCCATGGTATTTTCCTACTTGGTTATCCAGGTTCAATTTGAGAAGTGAATTGCTGGTGATTACGCCATACAAATTAAAATCAAGTATGCAAAATTTGTCACAAAGAGGAGATCACTCGCAACACTTTTGTACTCCTATGTTTAGGACACTTTAGACGAACACATCACAGATTAGTTACTAAAAAAAAAAAAAGTTAAACTCTTCTATTTTCATCTTCCTGGAAATTAACTGATATGGGACACACTGGAAGGAATTCTACAACAAGGAAACCATTGACATAGCAAGAAGCATGTATTTAATTAAATGCTTTGCAAAGATACATGAATAAAGCTATGTGCATGACTTTCTTTAGGGATGGCCCCAGCTGTTTATTTTTTAAAAGAAACAAACAAAAATGTGGAGAGCACAAATGCAGTAAAGGAACAAAAAACTAAGTTTGTACCGACATGCTTTACAAAATAAAGCAGGCTGGTGGTACAAAGCATTCTATATACTGTAAGACCAACAGATAAATGCATTGTAACATTGTTCTTTCACATCATAAGCCTAACAACTAACTTCTGAAAATGACATTGACAGTTGGCATCTTTATTTTATCAGCTTTCTGCAGTTATTTAGCACCATCACTTTTTTTTATTGTTTTTTGCCCTGCCTATCTCCATTCTCAAAATAGTAACAGAAGCATAGCACCCTTTAATATCTAAAATAAAAATAAGAATATTAAATGCATCCCAGTTTCAAGAGATGAGGTAGCTCATGCTAAGAAATGATGGAACTTCCTTGCCTTGACAATTCAAGGCCATTAAATCAAAAATTACTGGTGATGCATGTCTGGATGTCAGCTAAAAATAATGAATTTCTAAACTCTCTTTATTAGCAAATGGTCTGGTATATAAGTGAATGACTTGCAACATACATTAATTGGCATGGTATATAAATCATCTGTATAATTTGGTATGTAATGGCTTATTAGATGGACAAGTATTGGAAAATCAACAAGTAATGGGCTTAAGATGTATTTTGAAAGTAAACAATAATTTATTGGAATTACATGAGTATATTGTGAGAAAAGCGAAGTCAGGCCTTAAAAATCATATACGGGACAGTTCTACTGAAAACTCTTATTTATCCCAGTAGTAACTTGACTTAATTTGTTCATCATGGCTGTGGAACTGTCTTCTGAATATTACATAGGAAAATGCAGGAAAGGCAATGCCAAATTAAGATGATCTTTTTTTTCTTATTTGAAGAGATTTTATTTTATAAAAGACAGATCTCTATGAATGGTTATCATACTGTCAATCAGAGGAAGACAAACTGGGATAGCGGGAGCAGACTTGATTGAAATGCAACCAACAGTTAACACAAGTGCTCTACTCTTCTGTTACTTATCCAAGCTAAAGAAATAATCTTTAGAGCTTTACACAGTCCCACATTAAAACTATCTATTTTGAATATCTGTAAATTTTGAAATAATCTGAAGCAAAAGCAAGGAAAGATTCAGATTATTTTTAAAAGGTCATCATCCCTCCTCTTACAATAGTACTGTTGTACTAAAAAAGTTAATTTCAATCATTTAAAACAGAAGGTTTGTAAGTAAAATAAATATTCAAAAGTGGGTTGGGCATTTAAGAAGAACTGTATATACAATGCTGATCCAATATCAGCCATTACTTCAAGAGTCTCAGGATTAACTTCAGTCTAAGTCCATGAGTAATTTCTGCTGCTGCTGGGTAGTGTGTAAATTTGCCCTCTCTCTCTTACACAAAGCAAATTGGCCCAATTTCAATTCCAAATTCCTGGTCAGCGCTGCCGATGTCCACCGGTGCTATGTCTATGATGGGTAAGCGCGCCACATTCTGTGTTCTGTACTCAAAGATAGTCTTGCCCACATTCCCATTACGTTTCTGCAAAACAAAGAAAGGAAGAATTACACAACTTGTACTCAATCATATTTATTTCCACTGTAATTTTTTGAATTTATAAGTATCCTCTAAATATTGCAGACTTCCCTTAAGTGAGCCTAGAAGTGTATTAAAATCTCTATTTGATCTTTATTTCTATAATTCAGTTTGAGATTCTGGAATATTTTAATGATCTTGTTCCATGATTTTTTGCTAAATTGAGGAGAACTGACAATATTACAAGCCAAATGTCATTTTTCTCCATATCAAATGATAAAAAGACAGAACTTACAGAACAGCTGTCATGAAGAACAGTGTATCTGAATCGGCTGTTTCCCTCTGCTTTGATCTCTAGGTCATTGGCCCCTTTCAGAATTACAGCTTTTTTCAGGTTCTTGGTCTGGTCATCCATGTACCCAACACTGTTCTTACAATGGTAAGTGATATTCTGGGAAGCCTCCTTTGATAGAAGGCGCAGGAATGTCATCTGAGTGACAGCGCTATCCCCATACACAAACTGTGAAGATACAAAACAGATTAACATATATTACAGGAAAATTCCTATACAGTGTGTGAATTTTAAAAATATCTGCCATTCTCATAATCATAACCCTTTCTAGACATCACCAGCATAAGGCCTATGATGGAAAATTTAAGAAAGATTTTTGTTTGTGTTTTGCTGCAAGTTGAAGACCAAGAAATGCAGACATCCTGTGGCAGGGATCGTAACTTTGATCATAATGCAGGAACTTTGAAAGTGAACAACTGACCCTATTCTGGAAGGCAGTTAGGCCTCCTAAAATTGAGTTTAGGAATGAATATCACATTCTTTCAAGAGATGGATTCCGTAGGTGCTAGACATTATGTATGAAATAGTCATTTATAGCATACTCAAACTAGTCAATAAACATCAGTCATAGAAAACCTGTGCTTACTCTATCAAAACTTTAGGAGTTTGTTTTCTATAGAGTTTATATTTTATTTAGAAGCATCATCAAAAGTAAAAGTTTGACTAAATAACAATAACTACACATTTGCACATGGACATTACAAAATTGACTTAGAAATCTGAAGAATGCTTTTTGCCACTGACATTATATAGAAAATATGCTATTTACATCTATTGATATCAGAAGAATTTTTTTTTAAAATATCTGAAGTGTTCATGTAACTATACAGATCATGCTGGTAGTTATCAAGTTTGACAGTGTTTTTAATAATTACTTATTATTTTATATTTTCCATAAGATAATTTCTTCCACCAAACAGTATCTGATTTACAAATCCTCTTTTTATATCTCTGTAGGTAGCTATAACTGTGGCATTCTGAGTGATGTCAAGTTCTTTTGAATTTAGTAGGAAGCAAAAGTACTGAATATCTCAAAAACACAACCAGCATTGTATCTGCTCCCAGTTGTTAAAGTTCTAAACCAAATACTCATTCTAAAATATGTTCCTTTTTTAATTCAGTAAACTAGAAATAAAAAGACAAAAGCTGATGGAATAATTATATACTTTTGTATACTTATGTTATTTGGCAGCACCATGAATTCTACTTTTAGAAGTTATCACAGAGTAAAAACCTCATGGAAAACTAAGAGTGGGATTTTTGTCTGTCTCGACAGGGTTGTAATTAGGCATAGAATATTTCTGACACACATAATACAAGAATCATACTGTCTTTAAAGCCAGCTTAGTTGGGAGAATTTAGAAAGGAGTCTTTATATTTTCTGTAGGATAATAACAGCAGATGGAATCCCCACCAGTCAATCACTGTTTTAAAGTACTGACCACAGCAGACTCTGCTCAGCACAGTAGATAAAATTCCAAACCAGAAAGAATTAGAAGAAAATTATTGAAATGGAATCTGTTTAGTTACCTGTGATCCCCTGTTCATATCAAGGCCATACCAAATAGGCTTCTGATCAGATGACCTGCTGGTCCACCATGTTTTGCGTGGGATAACAGATGGGTTTGCAGAGATACAGGTCTCTCCTGTTTCCATGTTGCAGTACACTTTTATAGCATCTTCCACACATCCTTGATTAGGATCAATCCAATATTCGCCTACAAAGAACATAAAATTTGGACTCTGCTATAATTTTAAGATTCTTGAAATAACCGGGGAGACAATACAAACAGAAGAAAATAAGGCATCATGTAATAATTCATTAGGTATTTAAATGTGTGCTTCAGATACAAATTATAATTATGCTTTAAGGTACAAGATGATCAATATTTTAAATAATTCAAAATCAAGGAATTCAGACTTGGAATTTGTTTAAGATTGTTAAGGTTGTTTACATCCATTGCAAAGCTCTGACAAATTCTCAGAGAACATAGATGATACAATGCCTAGAAGGTGATTTTTTTCATTTCCCATGAGAATTCAAAGGCAGCTGCTGTGATTGTTGATGTTGGAGCCAGTTTCTGGACAACAACTTAAGCAAATATTAACAAGTGAGGTACCAATGTAGCTCTGCAATCATGTAAGCATGTAAGTATGGTGATAACACTTCAAGAAGTAACACTTCATGAAAGTTCAAAATATTACAGATATAAAAATGCATTGAAACAAATAATAAATATCATTAGATGCACTTCATAGGTAGGAAGAAATAATGCACTTGCAAGAAGTTTTTGAGCTCTTGGTGTGAATATCAGTTTGGAGCATCAAAAACTGCATTATGTATTTTTTCAGAGACTCAAATATTTTCTGGAATAAGGCAGAACAGTATGGTAGATGCAAAAGAAGGTGTGTTTATACTCACCACTCTTCTTGGAGGGGTGGCAAAGCTTCAGGTCATCACAGGTCCGTGCTGGATGCTTTTTTGAGCCATCAGGACTGCGCATAGTCTCGATCTGGCTGCTCAGTGACTTCAGTGTGGCATGGACTCCTGGATCTGTTTTATTATGGTCATCTGGGGCTGCTTCATCTTCAGTGAACTCTGGTAGTGGATCTGCCATAGCATCATCATAGTGTCCCATAATGTCACCAATGGCAGCAGTAAGGTGGCCTGGAGGGCCTGGGGGACCTGGAGGGCCTGGGTCACCTGGTGGACCCTGAAGTTAAAACAAGAATTGCAACAAAGGGACACGTGAGACACCTAGGCAAAATGGCAGGGAAGTGAAGCCATTCACTAATAAAATAAAACATCAGGGCCAGTCACTCTAAGGCAATATTCAGACATGGATAACCAAATCACACTTCTAGGAGCAGAGGTCAGAGACTAGAACTGAATGTGAGTCATTCTCTTCATGTCCTCACTGATCATCTTTCTTACTCTGACACTTCTGCTCAATTTTGTTCTTATTCCCAGTTTTCTGATAAAAAAAGCTGGAAAAAGTCAGCAGGCAATGGCCTCTTCATCCCATTTTTTAAGCGATCCCTCCCCTCCTCCTTCAAATCCCTGCCTAATAAAGTTATTTCTTAAAACTCCCAACAGCTGTAAGTGATTTTTTAGAACAATTTAAAATTCCATTTTCTACTGAATTGTCTCAGGCACACTCTAAATTATTAAGGTCTAGAGGGAAACTGAAATATCTTTACGTTTATCATGCATAGCAGTGAGCTTTCTGGCCTCCAAAACACGTGACCCAGAATCCACTTCATCCTTATCTGTCAGGAGAGGTGTTCGCCTGAGTTAGCCTGTTCTCCTGGATGAGGGGTTTTGAGGTTAGCCTATCAACCTGGACTGTGACACTTGGGGAGGTCACTGAACCCTGAGACAGAAAAGGTGTGTCTGTGCACACTGTATCTTCACCTGCGTTCTGTCGAGTCTTCCTTGGCAGCAGAAAGTCTGCAATATTTCTACACTGAAAGTTTGATTTTTGATGCATCAAATGGAATATCTGGATGTGGCATTTCCTTGGACATCCTCAGAGTTTGTAATTAGTGCTCCAAATGTTTAATGCAGAACAAACACCCAAACTAACATCTTCTGTCTTGAAATTGCAGCACTTAACACCTATTTCTTTTTTTTTTTTTTTGGTTTCAATTTATAGTTATACACAAGTACCAGGAAAAAAAAGACTAAAAATAATAGTATGCAGTATTTCTTGTACTGTCTCATTACACAGATGAAATATTTGGATATAGATTATATTCCTGTTCTATTCATTCAAGTCATCAAGCCTACAGAGAAGTACAGATAGTGAAAATTGGTAAAAATTCAAATGAAATAGGATAAATATTAGCGCATGATAAAACCATGAATATTTTGGTTCATGTAATGAGACAAAGGAACAGCAGAAACTGTTTCTCTATGTTGCTTATTATTTTAGATATCTATAGTCTGTGTTTTCATATCCACTCTAAAATAAGCAATACAAATCTTGTAATTCTACACATGGTCATTCATGCCAGGTTGTTCCCAAATACCTCTACTTTTTTTTTAATCTATATTCCTTGCAGAGGCATAAATAAGATTTTAGGACTTAGAAATAAACAGATTGGTAGAAGTGGAATGTGTAGCAGAGTTTAGAACACTTAGCTGAGCTTAGAACATTTTCCAAGAATGGTCAAACTACTTTTTCTTTCTTGCTCATAGTTTGGTCTGTAAACTGCAGATCAGGCTGAATGAAGGTCAGCCGAGGTCAGAATCAGAGTTTGGACTGAAGCGCTTCCTTACTGCAAGGCATGATGGAGAATGTTCCTGGCAATCACATGGCCGCTCTTAAGTCATTGTCACCTTTTCGGGCCCGGAATTCATTTATTGATAGGGCCAACATAAAAGTTGACTTTGGATTACTGCTGGTTCCAGATGCACCAGTTGAACTATGCTTAGGCCTGATACTGTAGGGTACAAATTGCCAAATGTCCATGTTGAGCAGTAGATTCATCACAACTGAATTCGGCAGAATCGCAGAAGCAGCGTCAGCTTGAACTAAGGATAACATAGGTGGATGAGACTAGGATACTATCTTCTTCCAGACCTGTGAGTAAGGAAGTTATAAGCCCTTTTTCGACACAGTTACCCTAGCTATCTGTATGAGAAACTTTATCTAATCTTATGATTTGTCCTGATTACAGATGTATGAAAAATTGCTACAATGGAGTAAAAAAATTGTCTCTTCCCTCCACATTCCCATCAACTTACTTCAGGTCCAGCTTCTCCCACAGTTCCTCTAACACCAGGAGGCCCAGTTGGCCCAAGTGGTCCAGGACTTCCATCCTTGCCTGAAGGACCAACTGGACCTGGAGGACCCTGGAAAAAATGAGAGAAAGGGGGAATGAGTTTTAGCACTTAATAAAAAATTTATTGAAAACAGCCTTTTGCAAGCATTATCTCTTCAGAAGGCAACACAATTTTTTTTATCCTCTAGCAGAATTTTTAAAAACTACCCTTTTTCTTCATATCTAAGGTGAATAAAGTGGCAGTTTTGATGCTATTTTTCTGAAGTTAAATGCCAGGGACAACAAACCTTGGATCAGCTGTGTTTTCTCCAAACTACGTGGATATGTTCAACTCTGAAAGTTACCCAAACTTTGGAGTGTTTGCTTTATCTTCCTCTTTATATAGAGGCAGAGATATCCTGTCACTTGTGACCACTTTAGGGAGCCATATCTATCTGCTGCTTTTGGGTCAGGGACATACAGAGGTAGGAAAGGTGCAGCTGCAGTAAGCAGAGCTGTCACACTTATCTGGTTATAAACTGCACTTATGTTAAGCCTTTGTTATACTAAACAAAGTATATCCCTCAGCAAAGAGAGTAAATTTCCCCTTATACTGAAGCTGATAAATAAGGAAACTCAGATAGAAATGTGACAGTGGGGAAAATACTGAAACCTGAAACATGATACTCACCCGAGGACCAAAAGGACCTGGAATACCAGGACTTCCCTGTTCACCAATAGGACCCTAAATGAAAGAAAGCATGGAATCACTGATAATTGTTGAGATATATAGAGCATACTCTTATAGTTTGGAAGACAAAAAATGAAATGCAAATATGCAGGCATAGCATCATGGAGTTTTAATATGAATGAACAATGGACAGTACGTTTGCTCTAATTCATTTTGATCTGGTTGGTCTCTTCTATGACAAAGACACAGTAAAAAAGAGCCATCAAAAATTAGGTGAATAGAATTTACTGGTACTGGCTCTGTATGAAGGTGTTCCCACAGAACAGCCTTGCTTTCATGACATTCAGAGTCAGACTGGGTTACAAGAGAGTAACTTTTAGCACTGTTCTAAAGTGGAAGAATGCTTTGAGGTTCTTTATATTGACTTCCTTTCTGGATATTGAAACTTTCAGTTCTTGCATGGGTTCAGTGTGCAAGTTTTTCATGGCATTGCTAACCAATGACTATTGCAATCAGGAAGTCCTTGTATTTTAAAGATACACTGTCACACTAGCAAAAAACCTTCTCAGTGCTAACACACTTCTTTGAAACTATCGACTTTTTAATCATCGTGTGCTGCCAGCTCATAGATTCTCAGTGGCTGGTCCCTTTGGATTGGCACAAATGATAAAAGAGCACAACATTAATCTTGCAAAGCACAAGTGCAGACAGTCAAGCCACTAGCAAGTAGGTATTAGGAAAAGATAACTCTTGGATTTTGTGTATTTTTAAGTTTTATGTATTTTAAATCATTGTGGCCCTTGTACATTTGACATTCAACCAATGGTTGAACCAACAAGAAAATAAAGTTACAGTAAAACCAAACAACTTACTGGAGGACCAGGAAGACCTTGAAGCCCTGTGAACCCCCTGTGTCCTTTCTGACCCCTATCACCTCGATCTCCATTGTCACCTTTGTCACCACGAGGCCCTTGAGGACCCTGTAAGCATAAGTGAGGAAACATAACATTATGGACTGGAAAAAAAGCCATTTAGCTTTAGATACTAGTCTCTGACCTCCTTCACTACTATAGCTAGAAAGGTGGCATTACAGAACAGTTCCAAGAATCATGATCTTTACAAAAAATAAGTTAACAATTTCACAGGATAGTGCCGTGTTTAATTATAGTTCCAGTAAATATAGTTGATTTAGCTCTATCACATAGCCAAACAAAACTAAATTTTCGACAAAAATATTTAAGTTTCATAATGGAATCATTACTTTTGAGAAATATCCTTGCCATACTAGATATGGTAAATAATTATTACAGACAAGATTGAAGTATTACAAGTCCAAAAAGGTAGTTGCAATATGACGCCCCCATATACCATCTTTACTTTTCACAGTTCCTTCATTATAACTAAAATATAACTGCAATTTCTTCCCCTAACTACAGACAACATTATTCAGGCTCTCCAGTACAAACAGCTTGGTTCTATTACTGTTATAATTCAATTCTTGATATTTTTGACAGTTTCAAACTACTCACATTGTTTTAAAAAACAGAAAAAATAATTTCTACTTTCAATTCTGTATTTCTCAGCCAAATTTCAAGTTACATCTCCCAATGCAAAACATCAAATATTTTATCAATGACAAATTATTGCTGTTTAAAAAATATTTCCTTTTTCTTTTATGATTTATGCTTAGCGATAGGACAGCATTTTTTGAGTTTCCCAAGCTTGAGATTGAGTTTTTGTTCCAACCTGGGACTGGACATCAGTTATGTAACACAAAAAGAGATGAGTTTTGTTTGTTTTTCCACTTGGGCTGAATTCAGAATCTCATGAGTTGAATAAGGCAATTTCATGTAAGCAGGTGATTTTGTTACACTTCTGCCACTTTGATTTTAAAAAAATCTGCCTTTCTGTTCAGTATTCATTTCTTACTTCTCCCAAAATTTGATCAAATACAGACATTAGCCATTTGCAAGCTCAGGTCATACCCATCATCTGGACTGTATTGACCTCCAAGTAAAGAGACTTCAAAAGTGTTTGCTATTTCTCTAAAACTATTTTGAAATAAAGCATAGGAACACTAGTATATAAAAAAGTACACATCTTTACACCATTCTACATTCATTTGCAGTCAGGACACTAGAAGCTGAATAATTATTCAGCATTCTAAACTGGGCTCAATATCCCTTCCAATCCCCTGTGAAAAGTGTCTCAGATCAAACCAAAGTAACCAGAGAGTACTTACAGGCAAGCCTCTTTTTCCTGCACGACCTGGGGGACCCATTGGACCTCGAGAACCCTACAAAGGTTGCACAAAGACATGTGAGGGAATACATAAAAACATACACAATATATCTTGGTTACATAAAACCAAAAGGTCACTTACAGTTTCACCTCTTTGTCCTGCATCTCCTGGAGGGCCAACAGGACCTGGAGTTCCTGGACCTCCTGGGGAACCTGGTAAGCCAGCAGGTCCAGGTTCACCACGATCACCCTGAGAAACAAAAGCTCAACATTATTTACATAGATAATACGTCAGCATTCCTAATTTATTTTCTGGTAGTTATGATTTATGAAGATCTCCTTGTTACAAGAACTCAAGTCTAAGTTTCTGAAGTAGATGTTCTTAGACAGGTTCCCTCAGCTTTGATAGCTATTCTTATTCAAATCTGTAATATGATTTTTTAGAAGAAGTTCTCCATTCCAGGAAATTGAAGAGAAATAACTTGCAATAAATAAATAATAAAATGGAGTTTTACAAAAATGGCTTAATAAAACAATATATTCTTACACGTTCTCCTACAGCTCCATCTCGCCCAGGAGTACCATCATTACCAGCAGGTCCCTAGAGTTAGAGAAGCAAAAAGAGAAATATTGATTTGCTCTGTAATCTTGCATTCATATAAGAACAAGGAACAAAAAAAGGCTAGATTCCTGTCTTTCTGTTCATGGAATTAGGCTCCAGTACTTACTTCTGGACCAGCTTCACCTACAGGTCCAGTGGCACCTGACTGACCAATGGGTCCTGGAGGACCTTTATCACCTG
This sequence comes from Nothura maculosa, assembly GCA_032353885.1. Taxonomy (NCBI): domain Eukaryota; kingdom Metazoa; phylum Chordata; class Aves; order Tinamiformes; family Tinamidae; genus Nothura; species Nothura maculosa. The sequence goes on along the minus strand of JAUBOD010000244.1, from coordinate 115,394 downwards.
GTGGCCCTGTGGGACCTTGTTTTCCTGGTGTGCCCTAAAAGAAATGAGAAATATCACATTATAATTTAAATCATAAGATAAACACAAGAAATACTTATGAATCCATAATCCATCTGAAATACCATCAACATTTCTTGACGGTTTCATTAATTTGAAATCTAATGAAAGCATTTGTATAGATTTTTTGATATATATCTGAAACTATGTATTTTTGAACAGTTTGTTCAAGAGTTTGTTTAGCTGTTTTTATAATAACAGCTCCCAGAATATGCCTTTTGAATATGCCTAGAGCACTAGGAGCTGCTCTTCAAGATAGTCTCTCTAATAGCAGCTCTAAGGACACACTCCCTTGATATGTCAGTATGTTTGGTGGCTTATCCATGATCGGTAAGTGCTTGCTGACTCTGTGAGTCTAATCAGCCTCGAAGAATGTAATGCAGCTTGAAATTACTGCAATAATCTCAGGTTCACTTTAATTTTGCACTGACTTTATGAATTCAGTGGTGTACAGTTGTCCTCTATACTACTCCTTTTACAAATATTCTATTGCATGAATATCTCTCCTGGTTTATTAGCTCTCGTATGAAGATCTGTAAACCTCACGCAAAAAGAAGAAGAAAAAAAAAAGCCCACATGGTTACTTTGAAGACTTGTAATTCGAAGATTTGTAATTCACAGTGACATGAAACATTCACTCCTATTCTGGTGGCTTTTGGGTTCTTAAATAAAGTATGGGGTTGGTTTTTATTTTTAAATACCTAATTTCCAGTCAAATGCTATTATGTTAACTGGAAACCTTAACACTATTAGCCATTTATTTTTAATTCCGTTTCAGATCTTCCATTATGACAAAAATAAAACCTTCCACTTTATGAATTCGCATAAGGCTTAGTTAGAGAGGAGGAGTTCCAACTTTGTCCTCACACACCAGGCACTACACCCTCAAATTCACAAAGCTAATGCCAAATGTTTAAGATGATCTAGTTGTTTATTGAATGTTTATGTTTATTGATCTGGTTGTTACTTACTGCAGGACCTGGCAGGCCAGGCATGCCTCTCTCTCCTCGCTGCCCTGGCATACCAACAATACCTCTTTGACCAGTAGTTCCTGCTGGACCAGGGGGACCATCTGGGCCCTGAAATCCACAAATGATAAAACATTACTATCACTTCACTCTCAATAGTACAGGGATCAAGATCAAGAAGCCTACAGTTAAATTAGAAAGAATTACCACCATTGTGGAGAACATACCGGTTGCCCGTCTTCTCCTGCATCACCTTTGTCCCCAGGACCTCCAGGAGGTCCAGCTGGCCCACGATCTCCCACACGACCATGAGAACCAGGATCACCACGAAGACCCGGTGGCCCTTCTTTTCCTGGTTCGCCAATAGGCCCAGCAGGCCCTGGAGCTCCCTAATAAGATTAAAAGACCTTGTTACATTAGACTTTATTCTTATCTGCACAATTCAATTCTAAGGACTCTGATATGATTAAGTGCAAATGTACATGTGCTAAGAGAAGACCAACACGTGATGCTTCCAAGCTAGTGTCCTCTCCTTTACTGTAGCGCTGGATTCCCAGAAATTTCAAACAATATACAAGCTCAGCCCCTCTTACCCCTGCACTATTGCAATTCCAAAGTTTCTCCATTAATGGACTTTTATGCAATTACAGACACAACACTCACACTCATTCATTCTTTCCAATATCATCAAGCCAAAAGACCATATTGAGACTTTTCCATTCCTTTTGTCCCAATTAGTGTTTTCTTTTACTTTTCACCATTTACCAAAATGCTTTTCAAAGTTTCCAGATTTATATTATGTTTTTAGTACAACTGTTTTCACTTCTCTTTACCTATTGATAAACTTCCCTTCACAAAAACTCTCCTAATTTCAGTTAGAAGAAACAAAAAGAAGAAAAATGAAAAAGGACAAGATGATACAGGATATGATTTCATTTCTGCAAGCAATTAAGTTACTCAAGCATTTTAAACAGCTCAAATCTGACTAAATCCTACTGAACCCAATGAAAAGTCTTATACTAACTTGAACACACTAGATAGAGTCCAAAATTAACAAGTTTTATTAAATAAATGCAAATATGCAAATGATGTAAATACGCAGTCACGGAAGTCCAAGCTAATAAGCTGCTATAGCATTAAGCCAAATCTTCATCTGCTGCTTCATCTTTCCCTTTTCAATTAGTCTTCATGTTTTCAACTATTATTTTATTAATGCACCTATTAGAAATATGCAAATGAACTTACAGTAGGTCCTGGAGGTCCAACTCTTCCAGCAGATCCTGGAAATCCAGTAGCACCCTATAAAGTATTTTAACATTACAGAAAGAAATACATTATTTTAAAGCTGAAATGTTGTTAGCTCAATTAATGAGCAACTGTTATAATTATGGTTTCTCACATGCAAGCTGAGATGAAGAAATATATTTGATTTCTTTCCTTTACATATAATTTATATAAAATTGTATTATTGGATTATTTATAGCCAAGTTGTAAAAACTAAAACCTACTTACAGGTGGACCCTGTGTTCCTCGACCACCTTTCAGACCAGGAACACCTGAAGGACCCTAAGAAGAAAGAGGGGTGTGATAGTGAACACCTACGATGTTTTAAACAGGCAAGATCACCTATGTCAATGGTTCTCTGATAGAGGTTTTTATGCTTACTGGTGGGCCAGGAGATCCAGCAAGACCTTGTGGTCCTGGAGATCCAGCATCTCCTTTCTGTCCAGGTTCTCCAGGTTCACCTTTCACACCCGGCTGACCATCAGGGCCCTATAAGAAATAAAAAATAGAAGAGACATCAGGTGAGAAAATACCAAATCCTTGCAGTCTGAGAAATTCAATCTGTAGGGTGTTTTGGAAGGCCAAAAATGAAACAAAACAAAACAGAACTCCCCTTTTCCCTCCCATGTCCCAAGAAAAGCAAGAGAACAAAACAGGCCAGAAGACGGTAGTAGTCTATTTGCTTAGTGAGATAGTTCATGAGAATTATAACATTTCACCACAGTCTTTAGATGATCACAGATGGGATTTTCTGAACGTTCTGTGAAGTCAATATTCACATTACAATTTTATCAAATCCAGTTCGTATTTCTTGTCTTTAGAGTCATTTGTACATATATATTTCCTATTTTCCTTGGTAACTATTACATATTTTAAACTAAACAGATTACATCAAAGATTACCAGAAGTAGATGCCTAACTGTTTGTGAAAGGTCTGAAATGTTGGCTGTGGACATTTCGGGGTATTAACAGAAAATGGCAAACTTCCCACTTGTCCCTTTTATTCATTCTAGCCTCAGCTTCTCGTTCAGCAAATCTTTGCTGTGTTTCAGCAAATGACAATTTATAACTTTCTTCATTTTAATCTCAAAGGAAGCAACACTGCATATTCAGGAAGATGTGAAATCTGGTGAACAATTACATAACCTTATCAACAAAAACACTTTTCAACTGTCTAGGGTATTTACTGGCCGTTTTCTTTAAATGATATAATAATGGGAAAAAGAAACAGCTCTTTTTGTAACAGAAATGTGACTCGTCTTCCAGAATTATTCATAATGTAAGAAATGAAATGAGTCAAAGCATCAGTAAAGGATTAGTGTTGTTATCTAACACATACCGGAGGACCAGCAAAACCAACAGCACCAGTTGGACCATTTTCACCTCGGGAACCCTGGGAAAAATGAAGAATAATTGTTTTTCCACATAGAAATCTTTTTATACACCACATAATTTGCAAGTAAGAAGCAAAGAAATAAACTATTTACTAGCAAAAGAGTAATTATCCTCTTGCTCTTGTTATCAGAATCAAATGATCCCTAATCATACATTTAATGTGTTACATTTAATCACACAATAAATACAGTATTAACTATGCTATGAAGATCTAGCACAAGTTCAAAAATATATAGAAATTTTCAAGAATTTTCAAAATTTAGAGATGGAAAACATGTGCAAGGACTAAAACTGCAATAAAAAAAACTCACTTGCCAACCACTATCAGTGAAAACAAGATTAACCAAGAGCACACACACTATCCAATACCCCCATTCCAATCAAACAGAAAACAAACAAACAAACAAAAAAACCACAATAGTTCCAACATCACTGTAAGGTCCAAATGGGCTGTGAACCACTTCAGCTGAGCTTACCACAGAATGTTTCTTTAGAAAAACAAACAGATCATTGCTACCAAGGTCCAGTACTCCCTAAAGCGGTAGTTGTTGTTCCAATTTGCACAGAAAATAAGGTTGTTCTTATTTCTGACCAAGTTAATCAGTTCTAGACTGATTATGAAGGATCTAGAAAGGCTGAGATGATGATACCCTAATCAAAGTCTGCCATTAAAATCCTTAAAAATCACAGACAGATGACAAGCTAACATAATTAGATTAAGAAAGATATTACTCTATCTTGTCCTACTTGTCCTTGTCCTACTAGTTACATGTGTAGAGTAGTATCTGACATAAGCATGCATGCTTTTAAATGGATTGGTTTTAGGAGTGAAGGTAAATGAGCATAACTTTATGCAGAAATTGTCCTAACACCAGTACAGGACGAAATCTGACAGGTGCACAGCACCAAGACAGGCACTACAGATTTTGGCTAAAAATGAAAGAGAAGAAAAAGTGGAAAAATTATCAAGTGAGAGAAATGTCTAGAGTTTGGATCAATGTTAGATATTAGTCCACCAGCAGTATTTGTCAACTCATACTAGGCAACAAATAACCATGTGTACTCACAGGATTTCCACGAGAGCCAGGAGGACCAACAAGACCACGAGGACCTGGTTCACCCTTAAGACAAAATTATAGGTTATATCCAAAGTAGCTTATCTGAGGAGTAGCGAAAGTGCCAATAAAGTGGGCTTCTACTAAGAAAGGCAGTAGCATAAAAATGTGGTTACCTTTTCACCAGTTTGACCTGCTGGACCTATTGGGCCTATTGGACCAGGGAGACCCTGACGAACAAATGAGGATAAATTGAGGTTAGAAAAGAGACGATTCAAAATTCAATTAAAATTTCTGTTATGTATCATTTTCATGGTCATATTAGCTGCTTCAAATTCTTCTCTTTTACAATTGCAAGTTTGTTGGGTCTTTATGTAAAATTTACTAACATGTTTTCTCTCTATGACTGAAAAAACGTGTCAAAACTCCTGCTTTCCCTCATTCTTCACTAACTTCATCTTCTCCTTTTTACAGTGTTTATGAAGACGACCAATGATCAAAAGCTTAGACTTTATTTTGCTCTCACTTGGCAGAAGCTCTCTAGAACTTTTCGCTTGGTACTTCACTCCTTAAAATAATAAAAAATGGTCTATCATTACCTTTAAAGACTCATTTACTTATATTACACGAACTTTTTGTCCTCACAGTGACATTTTGGCATATCAGTTCTAATCTTTCCATCCAAAACAACCAACTGCACTTGATGATCTTGTAGCACTAACCATATTATTTTCTTGAATACTTCGATGTCCCAAGTATAATTTGCTCTCACTAGAAGCAGAATAACACTTTGTGCATCATGTTTGAGTTCAACAAAATTTTCCTACCCAAAAATGTGACCTGGAAGCTGCTTCAAAATGTAGAGGAATTTTTAAAAAAAGTATTAAAATAGCATTACACCACTGTCAGTGCTCTAGTGACAAGCACCAGAGATCTCTTCAGGATATCTGCATGTTTTATGCACAGGAGATTCAAAACTTTGCTGATGTGTCAGTAGCTCACTGCCCTTGTGTTGTACAGAACATTTGAGGGAATTTTTGCCTGAAAAAAATCAGGTCAGAGAGAGGGAACATTAGTTCAAATGATAAGAAGGCAGCTTAGCCCAAGAACTGGAGTGAGTCTGCTCTTCAGCTACTGAACTTTACTTATCCCTTCATCACCTTTTTCTGTTGTTCAGCTTAGGTAAATCCCAAATCAACATCTTGCTTCTGAGATTCTTTCCACTGGCATCTTAACTCCCATTTTCTATCATATAAAATATGTACTTGGAACACAAAGGTCTCAAAACAAAGTGCACAGCAATCTTGAAAAAAAAATTAGATACCAAATTTGGAAAGTGGGATGAGATGATGGTCAGCCCATGATATCTGCAAATTGAATCCTGTTTATCACTATGAGCTGAGTAATGATAACACATG
>JAUBOD010000244.1:82397-109117 GCA_032353885.1 Nothura maculosa | reverse complement strand
TGAAAAAATGAGACAAAGAACAGTGATACATTTACTTACTCTTGCCCCATCATTGCCAGCTGTACCTTCAGCACCTTTCTCACCTACGCCGCCCTATGGAAGATATCCAGAAAATCCAAGATGTGACATGAAATTCTGAATAGTCCTAAGAGGCAGTTAATTCTGCTCCATAGAACAAAAATAAACAGACCTACCCTGTCACCTTTTGGGCCAGGAGTTCCAGCAATCCCTCTTTCTCCAGGCATACCTTGAAGTCCTGGTGGGCCTGGATCTCCAGGCGTCCCACTAGGACCTGGGCTTCCCTGAAATGAATAAAAAGTGAGTTTTTGACTATTCATTTGAGAAGTATCTTTGTCTCTAGGCTGTGTCTGACTTGCAGTCTCAGGGGTACAGTTTTAAGTAATATTTTTTTCTTAAATTTGGATCTAATGCGTATCCAAATACTTTTCTTTTCCCATTGTAATACTCAGGAAGTTCAGTTATAATACTACAGTCCTTCCAAAATATATTAGCATGTCCTCAGTGCATCCTGGGGTGAGGACAGGCTAAAAGAAGCTCTAGTCTCTTTCTACCTTGACAAAATTTGGGATACAAGATAGGCTGATTGCACTAGACAGCAATATGCAGAAATTGCCCGAAGCAGGGATACTTTATTTATGCTTTGCTTCTCATAGTTATGTGCTTCATGTTTATTATAGGTCCCACAGGACTACAGACACTCATTTTATTGGGGTGATCTTCACAGACCCTGCAAAGCCAAATGTAGGGCAAAATAGGGGCTTGCAATATGGCTTGCAGTTTTCTGCATATTCTTTTACGCACTTGACCATGATTATTCTCCACATGTTCAATGACATGATTCTTAATACAGGGCCAATACTAGACAATTTTCAGCAGTTTAGAAATGGCTTTGCTAAGTTCTACTGAGAAATTCAGAAGTTCTTTAGAATTTAGATCTATATAAATGAAAACAAAATCCTGTTTCTCAACATTTTACTGCTTTGCGTTACATTCATACTGTTACACCAGAATAACACATTCAATACTGCATGAAAATTCTCTTCCCAGAACCCTCATCTACAAAAGATAGCTTTCATAAAAAGATAAACATGTTTTAATAACAAAGTTCTCTCTTTTATGTTCTTCCAAATGAGCAGAATTATATCCAATACTACTGCAGCAAATAAATCATCCGGCTTACCTTTGGACCATCTGGACCATGACCTCCAGCCATACCCTTTTCACCCTGAATTCCTGATGCACCTGGCTCTCCCCTTTCTCCTGGATTGCCACGTTCTCCCTACAGAACAGATAATTACAATATATTTAGTAGGCAGGAAACAGTTCTGTTAGGAAAAATGATAAAGAAACCCTGAGAACAGCATTGATATTATTATTATTCCAATACTGCTATTGAAAGAGGAAGCCTGGAAGTGACTAAATTTAAAATATCTATATGTATGTGCTTTTAATACTTTTTAATTCTCTTATTCTAAAGTTACATAATATAGTTTATCACTCAACAAACATGATGACATTGTCATTTTTCACAGGCTGTAAAGCCAGTGGTTTTACAATCTGTGTATCAACTGAAGAGCTCAAACCACAGTCATTTTGCTGGTGAAAAAGGACAAAACATTGATTGGAGGTGCCTGAGTCCGTATAGTATAGCAGCTATACAATATATAGTATATATACTACATATGTAAACTTCAATCTCAGAGCATTGCTATGAATGTATAATTATGAAGAAAGATATGTACCCTAGGACCCAAAGGACCAACAGCACCAGGATCTCCAGGAACACCCTGTGCAGAAGAAAAGTTACTATTAGAATGGAAGCATTATAGTTATGAAAATTACAAATAAACTTTTTCATAGTTTTCAGTGTACTGCGAACATAGATGGCTAGTTGGGAATAGTATCTGTTCACAACAAGAGAGCATGTCCAATTAAATCAAAGCAGATAGCGGATTCTAGTAATTATTTTACCCAAAAGCACAAATTCACACAAAATTCATAGACAATTTGCAGATTACATCAGTGCACACTTTGAAACAGTGGGAAATTAAGCTACAAGGAGTGGGAGAAGTCCTTTATGAACTGAATTCTCATTAAGAAATTACCTGATCACCTGGTTTTCCTCCCTCACCAGGAGGGCCTGGTGGTCCAGGCAATCCCTGCAAAAAATAAACAAAATGCTCACTGACGTGACAAAATGTTATGTAAATTCTGATTTAATTAAGATATTAAGAATATGAACTGCAGTATTATACACAGCAAATAAGAATATGTCCTCGGTGATTATCAAGCAAAAGCAACATGAATATAGCATGTTTCCTTCTTCTCTAAAAGGAAATGACAGCCCTTATGTACTTTTACTGTTGATATGCATATGTCCCACAAGTGTTGAAGTCCTCTATAAACAGACTAATCTTATTACGGCTACTAATTGTATCAAAATAATCAATATGCTCTATTTTTGGAGTAAACACATTTGGAAAATCTCCAATTCAGAACTGAAAAACAACATAATTTTTTTCAAGTGAATCTCTAATTCAGAATTGAAAAACAACATAATTTTTTTCAAGTGTTGCAGATTGGTACGATTGGTACTTAAGGCCAATTCAGTTCAGCTGAACACACAGTTATTGTTAGAATTAATCACCATTATTTATTTTATGTTACTAACTATTCTGAGCACCATTGTCTAAGTACTTAAGATTTCATTTTGTTAAGTATCACTCTGTTGAATTTCTCTAAGTTGACAAAGACATATCTGTGTATTGCTTCCTAAAAAAAAAATAAAAAAGAGTATGCTTACCTGAAACCCTGTAGGACCTGGAGGGCCTTGTTCTCCTCTTTCTCCTGCCAATCCCTATGCAAAAAGAAAGAAAAAGAAAGTAGTATTTTTTTCTTCTCTCTGAACAGTATTACCAATATATATTATTACATATTTTTATATTTTTATATACATATATGTGTCAATGTAAATCCTATCTAAAAGATGTAGTAAGATATAGCTTATCTTCTTATTTCTTTAAAATGACAGAATACATTTTGTGCTGAGGGGTAAAACATTCTATTTCTCTGAAATGAAGGAAACTAGAAGCATGCGCTGACAGAAGATTTTGTACTTGCATTTCTTTTATTTTTAAAGTCAGTAAAAGAAATTGGAATATCCATACATTTCAACTGGTATGAAGACAGATAAAATCAAAGACATAAAGATTAATCAACAGATGGAAACACAAGCAGGCAAACAGGCCTAGGTCAACTTACTGATGGACCAACAGGACCAGAAGGACCAACTTCACCATCTTTACCAGGGGCTCCCTAAATTAAAATGACAAAGGAAGAAGACTTATATAGTGAGCATGTACAACAGAAATATATCTTTTTCTATAGTCAGTGAAAACTCTAAGACACACTCACTCGCTGTCCTGGAACACCTGCATTTCCTGCTTCTCCAGGTTTTCCTGGATCACCCTAATTCGAAGAAAGGAAAATAACCACTTTTAGCCACTACTTTCATCCATGAAAATATATGCTAATACTAAAAGTTAAGCAAATGCTGGGTACAAGGTGCCACACTCACACTGCTGCCCTTCGGTCCGGGAAGGCCCATGCTGCCTGGCTGACCCCTGATTCCTATTGAACCTGCTGGACCTGGACGTCCATCTTCTCCTGGGGCGCCCTACAGAAATACGACATTTTTCACATCAAATTAAAAATACTATTTACTTGTATAAGCCTGTTTACACACAATGATATTAGAGACTAATCAGCACTATCAGAACTTGAGAACAGCCCTGAAGTGGATACTTGTATTATTTCAGCAAAATAATTACATTCAAATAACATTAATACATTGAATACATGTCTCAGAACATAGTAATTGAACCCCACACTGTTTCTCAGTAGTCTTAGATGGAAAAGGCTGGCACTGAAGATAAAAGGCTTTCTAACATCTAATAAAATTCCTTAATTCTGCTTGTAATTAAAATGGGCTTTTAAAGCTATACATTTTCACTTTAAAGTTAGTGAATCTAGTAAATGCTAGTTAAAGCACTCATTATTATAGATGTACTAGTTTTGGTTTTATCTATAAAATGTGTCTTTAAAGTATAGTGCTTTATGGAGCTGCAAGTAGACTGCTAGAACTAACCAAATATTATGCAATTATTATCATAGAACCATTATGTACAAATAATTTATTGATTCTAAAAAGAGATAGTTAGAAAAGATATTCAGTTCTCAAAGATCTAAGAATCTTGCAGAAGTTGCTAAATAATTGACAGATGAGCTAAAATCTAAGGAATGTTATTTACAATAATTTAGAAGTTAGAAGTCTAAAGTTAAAACACAGGAACAGGTAAACCTTTAAAAACGAACAAAAGTTAGTAGTAATTTCAATGATTTGAAAATTTGAAATTATTGTGGCATTAACAGAAAGAACTAGTTGTTATGTCACTTACCAAGGGGCCAAGTTTTCCTTCAGGGCCTTGAACACCTGGATTTCCTGTCAAACCCTAAAAATGGGAATAACATTAGTGTAAAGTTAGGCACAGAATTCTAGAACAAGAGAAAAGGCAAATACACCCTAAGGTACGCTCTGTAATTAATATTGGTTTGTACAACATTCCACAGTATTTTCTTTGCAGCAGATAAGGTCCTCATCCTACTGTTAAATAACTTTACAACTTCATGCATTATTGTCTTTATCTTCTTTTTTCCTATATACTCATTTATTGCTTTTACACACCTCATCGGTGTCCCATAGGATCACCTTCTTTAATTCTGCTGCTGTTGCCCAGTGATTTAAATTAAATTTTAATCCTGCTACATCCTTTCTTTCCTTTTGTGATGTTCCAAATTCCCAAATACTTTTCCTGAAAAATTTTCCACAACTTGCCCCACTCAAATATATGGTTATCAATCACAAATTTATGGAAGGTCTGGCCTTCAATTAATGTTTTCACTGAGAAATATGTGCTTTAGATGCAGAAATCCTTAAATTGACAGTCTAATCGTGAGTATTTTTCCCGTCTTTTGAAGACAAACGATATCTTGCTTTTAACATCACGGGAAAAGAGTCAGATATTTCGGCTTTGTGGTCCCACTGAAAAAAGTTACAAATCACATTTCACTTCAAAAGACAAAGGCAAATCAAAAGAATAAGGGAAGACGTCTGTACTTTTACAACAGCTTCTTAATATTCTGAAGCTCATCGCTGCCTCCTGAAAATGGAAAACACCACAGTTTTGAATGTGTTGCTACTAGTTCCTTACCCTTGCACCTGGGAGGCCAGGCTCACCCGGACGCCCGGGATCCCCCTGCCCGCCTTTAGGACCAGAAGAACCTGCTGGGCCACGCTCTCCTTGAGCGCCCTTAGAAAGAATACCAGAATGCTATTAGCTAGAGCATCCACAGTTAAAAGAATTTAAATAAAATATCTTGTATCAAGGCCATATTTTTGCAAACAGACTTCCAAAGTGTCAGAAGCTTTATTACTAGTTAAATGTAGCCTCCTCCATAACACAATGGCAGAATCTTTGTATTCTTAGGAAGAGTTAAGAATAGTCCAAAGTGCTAGCCAATTACATCTGTGAGTCACTGGTCTGGAAAACCCAGCGATAGATAAGGCCATCTGTTCAATAGGTAAGCCTAGAAAACCTATACCAAACACTACAGAGCAATATATTTAGCAATATACTAATAGTGATAGATTAAAGTCTCCCAACTATTCACATTCAAACATGAGATAACATCAATATACAAAAAGAGATGAACATTACAGGACTTATTTTTTTTCACCAGAACATTCGGTTTCAGAACATTCATAACCTTTTTAGCATTTGGCCACTTCTTTACCCTGTTTCTAGAAATTTATGGATCTGCCTACTTGCTTAAAAATATATGCCTTGAATATAATAATTTCTTTCCATATAACTGCATGTATGACAATTTCAAAAATCAAGATGAAAGGCTGAACACTTTATTTACCTTTGGTCCAGGTAAGCCATCAGAACCTGGAAAACCACGATTACCAGGAGCACCCTGTCAGAAGTAATGTGAACAAGATTATTATATTGATTTTTACATAACTTATTGCAAATAAAGTAAAAGATATTTTCTCTATTCTAGTTGTTTTTTCTCACAAATTCTTTACATCAGTACTTTAAACTTGTTTCTTTGGAATAGTAAAATATCTAAGCACATTATTTCAAAAATATCTAACTGCATGCTGAACATCTTTTTCATATGAACAGCCTAATCAAAAAGAAAGAGGTTCCTTACTATGTTATCTGTGCACTAAATACACTAAAAAATAATGTAAAAAATGTAGTGAAAAAATAATGTACCATATCATAGAACTCCTTTTTCCCCAAAATAGTAATCAGAAGTAAAGATTACTTAGGATGTAAAAAGCTTCATGCTATATTTTTATATATTGATCATCACAGCATCATTTTCAAAAATAATATAGTTTATCACAGGAGTATAGCACCTAAAAATTAGTAATCTAATACATTAAATGGGTAGGTATATAAATTAAGTACTACTAGGAAGAAAAAGTTTGATTCCACTTAAAATCAAGCTGTAAGAAAACTCAAGCTTTGGTCAAGGTGAGAGGGTTTTCAGCCTGTGTTAATCCCTGTAACAAGATACACTGATCTTCTGAATCACTTACCCTCTCTCCAACTGGACCTGGTGGACCTACTGACCCTGGATCACCTCGAGGACCTCTTTTCCCCTCTTCACCCATAGGGCCAATGGAACCCTGGGGACCTTGTGGGCCCTATTGAAAATACAATTTGTATAAAAATTGGTTGTTAAGTTCACTGTTTCTCAAGTATATTGAAATAGATTTGCCTTCTAAATATCAACATTTTTCTCCCAGAGAAGAGTATTTTACAGCTATATTTTGAATCTGTCACAAAATGCAGTTAGTCAGGGTTGCTTTTCCATTTTCTAGTATTTATAAGCTGATCTTTCCATAAGAAGTCTAATAGGAGTAAACTGCAGTTCTGAAGGTCACCTCTGCTGTGCTTCTTGTAAGCAGCTATTTGCTCAGACAGAATAATTTCAATTAGATTTATCTCATTTGAACACAAAACAAGGGACAAAGCATGTAAAGACTTACAGGTTCACCTTTGGGTCCTGCTTCTCCCTTGAAACCTGGAACACCAGGATCTCCCTAAAAACAAACAAACGAATGAACACTCAACAAAGTAAAACTTCCTGATTTAGACACTATTTGTAGGTAAGTAGGAAACATCTGTCTTTCCTTAAGCATTATGACATCAAGAAAACAGAAACTTAAGTGATAACTAATCTCAAAGCTAACTAGCTTTTGTCCAATGTACACAGAGACTCAGTGCTAATCACTGTTTTATTTTACTGAGTGACACAATAGAAAAATATCACCAAGAAAAAGACATTATTACCGGCTGGCCTCGAATACCAGGTGGACCAGTACTGCCTTGTGGTCCTGGGGAACCAGGTGGACCTAATAAGCCAGGGGGGCCTCCAGTTCCTGGAGATCCCTACAAACAGAAATATGAGCACAGTTAAGAGAAGAAGAAAAAATAAAATGTAAACAGAATAAATCCACTTACAAAATTTCTTCAAGAGATTATTTGATTACTTACTGTTGGGCCCTTAGCACCTGGAGAACCATCTGTCCCTTCAGTCCCCTAAAAATAATGTAACAATCACTAAAATGAATTTTTGAGTTGGGCATCAGTAACAAAAACAGAATAAGATAATCATTTGATCTTATTTACAAGAGCAGATTATTCAAGAGAATTCAATTACATGGTGCTATAAGATCTACCTGTCCAATTGTAGATCTAAATTACATAGTCATGTGACTTTTAATACATTTAAGCTTTTAAAGTACTTATAGGATTCAGACAACATCACGCTCTGTAACTTTTGTTTTCCCAAATTAACTGAACAATAGAAGTTATTAGCAACAAAAACAGTAGAAAATTATGAATTTTTGAGGGGCCAGGGAGTGGGGAGGAAAAGTCATTTCGGCAAAATTCTCTGTGTATCAAGTCAAGTCTTGAACAAACAATACACAAGCTTAGCATGAAAGAACCAAAGCTAAAGTACTTACAGGAAGTCCTTGTGATCCAGCTGGGCCTTGTGGCCCTGTTTCACCTCTTTGTCCTTGAGGACCTTCAGGACCACGAGGACCCGTTGGACCTGCTTCACCCTAAGATTTCACAAAAGAAAACAACTTTGTTCTAAAAAGCTGGATTTTAAAGTAAGGAGGAAAAATCACTTTGTAAGATAAAGATAATTCAGGTTTTGGAATAATTTATGATCCTTAAAATATGTTTTTACTTATCCACTTCTCCCTCTATTGCTTCTATATGAATGAAAACTACAAGTTTATTTATGGTCATGGAAAGTTTCTAAAAAGCAGCATTATACCTGCTTGAATATTATATATTCAAGTAGCAAAATTCGTACTATTAGGTTACTTTGATCCTACTTTTACTCTGTAAATTTGATACCTCTCATATAAAACCCCAGGTATGGATTGGTAATTTGACAAGACTTTTTTTTCAGTTTCATTAACAGCTGAAGCTTGAAATGTAGAAATAGTAAGACATTTGGAGTAGTTTTACATGGTGTGGGTCAATTCACTGCTGCAGCACTGTATTAAAGACTGAGAAAAAGATAAAAAATTCGACACACTAATCTGATTGTCATAGGATGTACCAGTCATAAGCAAGATGGGCCAAACAGATGATTACTTCCAGAAAAGTCCACGATGACTGGCTTGGAAGCTCCAATAAAACAATTCCCCCTGATATCTCCATTGCATTTTATCTTTACATATGCAATTGGAATTGATAATTAATATTGTATCTTCAGAACTGAAGTCCACATCCTCCATTTGGAGTGTGCTTAGATTTTATGAGTTCAAACCAGCTATTTTAATTACATCATTTGATGACGTAACTTCTTAGCTCCTTTTCAAAGTCTTTCTTCATTCTGCCTTGACAATGTATCCAAATATTTATTTAGATATTTTGCACTGTTTAGGCATATCAAAACATTTTATGACATACATTAAAAGGATTATCATGTTAATACACTTGTTGAGGCTTGTTCCGCAGATAATTATCTTGTAAATGCTGCCAGCTTCACAATAAAAAAAAACATCTGCTAAACTTGGCTACCTGGAATGGAAAAAGTAGCTTCTTCTTGATGTTTTTTCTTAAAATTTTTGGGAGCATAGAGTAATAAAGAGGAATAACTGGATGACAGGATGGGTGGGGGACAGAAGTATAAGGCAAGTGTATGAATTGTCTTTTCAGTCTTATTTACAGATATGTCCTCCAGACTAGAAAAAAAAATTTTGAGTTGTTTCATGAAAGGCTACAAAGGAAAATCAAACATCAACCACACTACAGCTATTTTGTTTCTTCTTTCAGCCCAATCACAGAGCCACAAAAGGTTTTAATCATCATTTGCAACGCTGTGATGAGTAGTAGTGCAAGCTCTGTTGTGGTTCAGGCATCCTTCCTATCGGTCAGCTTGTCAGAAAAAGGGCATAAAGCTGAAAATGGTCACTGCAAGATGCTGCTTGCATACAAAATTCTGCATTAACAAGCCTTAAGACTAGTTCTTGCAATTCAACTTGCAGAAGGCAATTCTTATAATTCTTTTAATGCACTGGACAAATTCTATGGGCACAGCACAACAGCCATCCAACAACCATTCCTTTTGCACAAAATAAATAAATAAAAAGAATGGTTATAGTCAATTTTTATTATTTCATTTGGCTTCCGATTCTACGATTCTCTCTCAACGACTTAAGCACAATTGACTTGAGCAGCTCGCAGGGATCTTATTCACGACAACCTGAACTCTGTGCAGTGCAGGATCTATATTTTAATTCTGTTGCGTTAGACATACTAGAAACATTTGTTTGTTCTTTTACCTTCATACCAGGAGCACCAGGAAAACCCGGAGAACCAGTTATGCCGAGCGGGCCCTACAAAATACAAAAGCGCAAAGCTATAATTCTACAGTTTGGATTACACAATTAGAATCTAATCACTGGGTAAGCATCTTTCCACGACTAAATCAAATTTTACCTGCAAAACCTATTTTTCCTACAGCAATAAAAAAAACACGTAATTCTGTAACTATCATTTTTATAAGTGATACATATATGCTTTTTGGAGTTTAGGTGTGGTGTTTTAATAGTGCATTTACTGAGTGGAAGAGTTATAGCTCTTGATTCATCTACTAATGCTCAAATTGCAATGGATACCATTATTACAGTTTTTTTAATTTTATTTTAGATGTTAATAAACATCTTATTTCATCATATTCATGTTAGTGTGGTAAGGTAATGAAAAGATACATGTTAAACAATCACTACTTGTCCCAAAAAAAGGCAAGACAGGAGATTTTTGGTTCTTTTAAATTTAGATTATGAATGTACAAAAAAGCAAAATTGAAGCTAATTCTGCATTGAAATAGGTTACTAGACAAGATTTTTAAAAGTGAGCAATACAATGAATGAAAATCTAAGTAAAGACTACAGGACTGCCTCTGCTCCTCACTCCTCTACTCCGCTGAGATTTTCAGATCCACCATCAAATTCACTTTCAGCTTTTAATATGGAGATTTCATTTCACTTTTCACGGTGGTATGGATAAAGTCATGTACAGCAGGGACAGTTTCCTGCTTGGATGCTTGCTCAGAGATATGGAGATACCTCTGCAAAAGGAATCAGAGTACAGGTTGGATTAGGGCTCACCACGCAGCAGAATGAACACTTTCCTATGCCTGTCTGGTGTGACTTGTTTTGTTAAGAAGGAAGACCTCCAGCATGGAGCTTTGAGTAAAGTTTTAAATTGTTTTCATATATTAACATTAAAACGTTACAAACCCTTGACCTGAAGAAAGGAGACCTTTTCTGCAGTATCATAATCTCTCTAGAAGGCGGCACACAGTGGTTGTAAGGACTCACTACAACTCCATGTTCTCAGATGATTCCCCTTTATCTTTTCCTGATTTTTTTGTAAAATATGATGGATACTGAGAAAGAATGTTTATGTAATGAAGTTCTGCTGACAAATCTAATAAGAACAGTCTGTCCCAGTGAGTATTAAAGACAATGTTTCTGCCATGACCTTGCAATGGATTTTGACAGCGCTCATGTAAAAGCTCACTAAGTGCATTCTTAAAAAAAAACTATGTCCCAGTTTATTGGATCACAAATGTAAGCTTGCCAAATCTCTCTCTTGCTGCAAGGAGAATTCCAGAACTGGGATATACTACTTAGTGCTAAGCCAAGTAATCATGCATTTGAATAACAGTTCCTCCAATGAGAAACATGTGCATTAAGTACCAGTACTTCCCTTGTGACGCTATATGCCAAAAATGTTAGCCAAGTAACCATCAGGTCCAAAGAAGCTGCGCTTGTGTTTTATGATAAATGAAAATTTCAAATTTCAAAATACTATAGTTTTTTTGTTCAGCTTTAGATATCATCTTCAAAGCTGAAAAAAATCTTTTCATATTTTGGTTTCTTGTAATAGCTGTGGTTACCATTCTTTTCATGCTACACCAATTAATTGAGACTTGCAGCTTTTACTTACACTTATATCTTATGCTTCTGTTACGGTTAGTTGCTTCTTAATAAAGTTTGCAATAAAATAGCCCACTTGTAAAGAACATATGGGAAAATTAATGTTTCTCAGGATAAAATAAAGAGCATGAACACAATATGAAACCTTAATCGTGGGTAGGTCCTTGTGTTTTGCCTTTTTTTTTCCTTTAAGCTAAATGTCACAAAGCAACAGCAGTTCATGTTCATCTGCATGAGCAGGCAAAAACTTTGTCAGCTGCCTCCCAGATGCAACACTTTCAGAAAAAGCAAACAGAACAGCATGTTAAGGTGGAAATTTGCCTCACATGAATATTACTAAATCCTCCTAAGCTTTGACTCGGCAAAGGAATGCTTAGCACATATGACCTAATACATTTGCCCATGTGACTTCATGCGAAGACATCCTGTCAATGCCCGCTGGGACTGGAGGGTGAGACTGAACACAGCACATTATTTATGCATAGGCTTCTGGTTTGTCAGCTCACTCTGTGACTGAATATAATTAGAGCATTATCCTTTATACATTTTAGAATTTTAGAATTGATGAGTTCCAGATAGCTAGTTCTGATACCAGTGAGCAGCATGTCTTCTTGCTGCTTCTATTGCAATGTCTGTCTGTATGATACTTATCTCCCTAGTGCATGGATCCCACCGCAAAAAAAGCAGCAAAACATTCTCTCCCCAGGGAGGATTGTTCCAACCTACTTATCCTGCAAATTTAAACCTCTAGATGAAGTGAGCTAAAAACAGTATCATTTCTCAGAAGACAGCATTAAACATATATTAAGCAATTCAATGCCAGTATCAGGAATCATTCACATATTCAAGGTGCATTTACTATTACTAGCAATTGGCAACAGTTGTTCAAGCTTCTTTCAACAATATCTAAAGACAAGCAGTAAATACAAGGTGGAAAAACTACAAATAAGTAAGACACTTACCATGGGCCCTGGCTTCCCAGGCATACCATGCTGGCCACGTCCACCCTAGAGATGAAAATGGGCAACATGGAATGTTTTTACAAAGTCATTTGTAAATTAAACACATAAAAGACCAATTCATATATATACATACGCACATACACATACATATATATATATATGTGCTTTGGAGATACATCTCTGTGGGCCGTTTTAAGGAATTACTATGCTGCCAGCATTTTTCCTTTTACTGAGATTTTTTTTTAAATTTAGAGTAAAGATTTCATATGATGGGACTCTGTGAAGCCTTAAGCTAGAACGGAACACACATGGAAATGACTAACAGTCATGCAAATAAAAGTTTTCAGGGTCAAGTTTTTAAATGTAAGTAAAGCAAGGGAAAACTACGAAGACTCTACGTACAGGGGCACCCTGTGGTCCAATTCGACCTCTTTCTCCTGGCATTCCTCTAGGTCCCTTGAAGAAAACACAGAAAAGTACATTACTCAGGAGGTCAACACTGCAAAGTAATCAAAAGTGGAAACCAAGCTACCTCTTTTTTTCTTTCTACACATATATTTGATATTGTTGGACAGCAGGAACAAGGCTGCAGTTAACCTAGTCCTTGAAATCTCACAGACATGCCTAGTGGAAAGGAAATAACTGTAATTTGTTACAATACTATTTCCAGCTGTAAACACAGTAGAATAAATTCTGTACATACTCATCAGGGTCGATAACTCAGTCTCATTAGTGTTTCTCATTCATAATAAAGTTGTGCTGTAGGAATACTACACTCTGCATGACACAAGATAGTGTCTTGCAGAGAAATGTCATCTGCTATCATGGAGGCATCACAGCTGAAAGTGGATTCTGTGCTGTTACAAAGCTCGCTACTGTAATAACTGTTCAAAACAATACCTGAATGAAAAATATGCTGTACAAAACTCTTGTGTTCTTTGTGTCTTTATGTCTCAAAGTAAGCTGATCTGACTCTTATCATATGGAAATCACTCCATATGAGGTAATCAGGGTGATAATAAAAGAGCATTTAAACACTGGAAATTTCCATCAGTTGGTAACCAGTCACAAAACCTGCACTCACATAAATATCTGTTCAGCTTTTTCATTGATTATAATTTCTTATTGTAATTTAAAAAAAAAAAAAAACTTGGAACCTTACTAGGAAAAAGTTTAGCTTCAGGATATCAGGCATAGGTCTCAAACTTTCTGCATGTACTACATTAGTAATTATGTGTGCAATATTACAGTCACTTTTGTAAGTAAACTCCAAAATATGTGACACTCACTAGAGGACCAGTTGCACCCATGGCACCTGTTGGGCCTGATTCTCCCTAGAAACACAGAAGAAACAATAATTAGAGGACAAAACATAATTTTATATATAGATATATATATATAAAATATACATAAAAGTTAGAGGAAAACATATTCTCCTTCTACTGCCTCTGTCAACAGATGCTGCCTACTGCAGTGTTTCTACCTATTCTGGTGCTTCTGTTGTTGCTGTCTCCACTGAAATGATTGGAGATCTGGGCAAAGAAAATTTATCTTACACAAATTTTCCTATACTATCGATTTTAATGACAAAAAATCACTATTTAACAATTAATTTTAGATTTTAGAAGATTCTCATCTTGATTACATTTTTAATCTCAAGGAAGAGTACCATTTCACCTGTGATTACTGCCCTCAGCTGGTCAAAGCAGCTTCAGCAGCTTTTGAAGGCACATAGGAAAACTTTTCCAGGCTTTTCTGCACTGTTCTCTGCTAGCAACTGTGTTTAAAGTGCTTTGAGTTAAAACAGTAGGACTGCAGCACTACCACTAAAATTGTAAGACAAAAAATCAAAGAGAATAAGACTCTTAGGAGAGAAATAGCCTGATAAAATATATTCTTTCTCCTTATTAAGGTTGTTTCTTACAAAGTGATCTTGTTCAAACAAAATCAAAACTTGCAAGAGGCCCATTGGCAGCTTACAAGATGGCTATGGGCTCTATTTTAACACCACTTACTGCTTTCAGTCAACAACATAGGTGACCCTAGACAATTCTGTAAAGATGTATTATAGGTCTAAAACTGAGTCCCAGCTGAAATTGTGAAATTTGTACTGTTGAACTCAATTGCTGTCTTCTTGTACAAAAAGATTGCAGTTTGTAGTAGCTGACGTGTACTGAACACACAGTAAAAATGGATAAGTTCACGTAGCCTCTTCTTCATGCAACTAGCATTAACAGGAGAGAGAGCGAGAGAGAGCACGCGCGCTTGGCTCTAAGGATATACTATCTTCTGTTATTTGGCATTACAGAATGCATTTAGTTCTTTTGGCCATGAGAATACCTTGGCTCCAGCTGCTCCAATTTCACCTTTTGGACCATCGAGTCCTTTCAATCCCTGTAAGAGTTATAAAAATATGGTAAAACAAAATTTATACATGTGTATATAACTGGGTATATACACATACAGAGGGTTTCTACTGTTAAATTAACTTGGTACGAAAGTTTCAAAAACAGATCTAAAGTGTCAATTAAAAAAAAAGCCCACATGGAGAACAGTTTTTAAACATTTCCTAAATGGAAAACATTTGTACAAGCCACATTTCCTTGGACTTGTGGATTATTTTTGTTTTTGTTTCTTTGTTGTTGTTGAAAAAGAAATCCTAAAAGCAACAACAAGGAGGCTCTGAGCCATAGGAAGCATCATTCTTCCCTGAAGCAAAATTCTGGCCAGAAAACTTGGTAATTTGTAATTACTTGTCTTGCAAACACATCCAGCTACAGAGTTCCCCACCCTAGTGTCAGACTTGCCAACAAAGTGAGAGAACTGTCAGGTTTGTCCCTCCTGAAGTCTGGCAGCTCCCATGTAAGCTCCTTCCAGATTCCCAGACCATTTGAAACTAGAGCGAAGAAAGCACTAAAGAATATAATACAGAGGTCAGTTGCCCTTAAAGAGGTCTAGCTTAGATTTTCTGCTAGGTTGTCTTCCTTTCTAATGCCAGCAATTCTGTTGTAACTGGCAGGACTAGGAATATAGTAAAAATCACCACAGATATCAAGAGGTTTGAGTGTATTTATAGGGAAATGTCAAAACATTATCTATAAGAAAAGGAAAAATTTTATCTTACTCTGTGACCCTTGAGACCTGGAAGACCTGGAGCACCAGGAAAACCTCGAGGCCCCTGTGAAGGAATAAAATAAAATAATAATTGAAACTAAAACAAAAGCACTGATTTCTACAGTGATACATTCAGCGATAATATTGTTACCATGGAAAATCACAATGGCTTTACTGGCTCTTAACGCTTTCCTTGGTGACATAATATAGCACAGCCTGACACTTAACAGGTGGTCACAGAAGATGAACTTCCCCTTATGAAGTTTAATAGTTTCAGCATTAAGTTAGTTTATGCTGATATTAAAAGTTTTATGACTTACAAAGATCAAACCCCATATTTCAACAGGAACCATGAAATAAGAACTAATGGGAGATCAAATTGAGAAGCTTAAATATCTAACACAATTAAGCGGGGATAGAAAAATAGAGCTATCATTTAATATAAAACAGAAATAGATCAAATCATAAACTTCCAGATCAGAAAACAACTGTCATGTGATATAATAAATATTAAAACACCTTAAGTAATTATGCCAAAACTTCACTACACTTAGATTTCTATGAATTTTAGCAGATAGCTTTTTCAGGAAAGGCTAAATAATGAAAAGAAGATAGATGCTCTGTGTTATAATATTGGTTACCTTCATTTATAATGGAGATCACATTAGCACCTTCATACTCTTTGGAAACAGTTCATCTATATTAAAACATATTACCTCTTCCTCTACAGCAACGGTTTACTTTAAGATAGGCTGGGCATTTGTACTGCAACAATTCCACATGACTGTGAGGACCTACATCTCATCCTATATCTCATCTCTCATTTATGCTGCTGTCCGTGGGGATTGCCTTGAGCCAAGGCAATCTGCACTTCCCTAACGGGGCATTAGCACTGTTTGCTGCAATGCTACACAATTGCTGAAAAGGCTTAAAGGCAATGAGAACGGCAATAATTCTTTCATGTATTTATTGTAATGGGGAACACAAATTACTTTTTTTTTTTTAACCAGTTTCTTATGCTATGTCTCAGATGGCACCTGCTTTCTGAAAACTTGCTCCCATAAAGCACTATTTAAAAGTAAATAATGCCACCCTACCCTGACACCACTTAAAGCTTTGAGCATGTACTGCAAATGACTGTAAATAACCATGTGAAATACCAGGAAATAGTTTCCTGAATCTTCATCTTTCATGCAAGTTGATTCAGCTGTAGACTAGACTTTGGTAGACTTTAGTCAATCTGATGACAATGTACAAGATGATGTCTTAGTGGATGATGCACAGAAATCCACTTTGTATATAAACTGTCAAGTGTTTTTACAAATATTTCATCTTTGAAACTGGATAAAGCTGGAACATGCAGCTGTTAAATATCTCTCTAGACTAGCACAAGGACGTCTGAACTACCTGCTTGGTGCCCAGCTACCATGCTGCTTTAGATCATCAGAGTAAGCTGACAAAAGTACTTCAGAAAATACATGGCAGAGCACTGCAACCATTATTTTTGGTGACATAATTATGACAATTTTCCTAAAATCTAAGTAGTCTTACTGGAGATCCTGGAAATCCAGGCTCACCGGCTTGTCCTGGTCTACCAGGTTCACCCTAAGGAAAGAAAAAAAAAAAAAAAGGAACACATGAAAATAGCTAAGAAAATTAAGTTCTTCTATCACTCTATATCAGAATTATGTATGATTATATGTATAATAAAACAGATACATAATCATATGTATATGTACGTACTTATGTGTTTATTCATAAACCTAATTGTGAGTATTGTCAGTTGCTACAAAATCCAAAATTTTTAACTAGAAAAACTTAGGTTTCCAGATCCAGGTGTATATTATCATTAGGTTTCCATTTCTTATCACACAATCCCAAAGTTTACAGACTAGCTAAAGCAAGAAATAATAACAAGAGGTGCTTTAACCTGAGGAATTAAAGGAGGGTCCTGAAATGATAACACATCTAAGGATTACGGTTATGATACTGGGCTTAGAAGTATAGTTACAAAGGAAAGGAAGCATAGATCATGTTAGAACATGCACATCTGCTGTTTCGTCACCAGCACGAAGAAGCCAATATTTGTTTTATTAAAAATAAAACAAAATGAGAAAACAAACTTACATCTTCACCAGGTTTGCCTGGAGGTCCTTCTGGTCCACGAGAACCAACTGGGCCCTAAGAAATAAATACATCTGTTGAGAATTTTGCCATCATAATATCCCTGTACTTCATTTGTTAATATTATTTTATAAGAACTGTTAATACTGTATTATAATAACAGCTGCAGAGAAAAGGTCGATTTTATATTTAAGTTGCTTAATTAAATTGCTCCTCAGAAACATCTGCTCCTAAGAAATTATCCTTCTCCTAAGAAACACTCATTAAATTACATTAAAATATAGGAGAGATTCTTTAGCATATATATATAAAAAAATCTGCTATTGTTCTAAATTCATAGCAAAGAAGCATCTTTCAATGCCATGTAAGCAATGTCCAGGTAGAGAGGACTGTTCTTATACATAGTTGTTAGACTATGGCTAACAGTGATGAGCAATGTAGATTCAAAAGAATCTGGTCTACGCTCTCCATTTTACCTTCTAGTCATTGTATCACCTTCAAAAAATGAATATGCTTAACCTTGGGTTACCCGAGTGATATGGGGTTACTAGTGCTCAGTGCTCTGGTGGAAAAGTAACAACGGTTCTTTAGTACCATAATCACTATCATTCATGTTCAGAAGTATTAGTTACGTCATAGCTTCTGTCAAAGCAACATACAAAAACAATCTGTTTTAAAGTAAGGAGGTATAATAAATTGTATGCAATTTTATTGTAGAAGGGTTTGTATTTATTCAGTCTTACCATAGGTCCTGGATCTCCAGGTTCACCAGGTGGACCTGTGGGGCCAGCACCACCCTAAAAATAAGAACAGACAAATACAGTTACAGCTTTCGAAGAGTAAAAATATAAGGATATAAATTAAAATCCATGAGCAGGAAAATCACAGTCTAGATTCTTATTCAGTACAAGCTGATTTTGCAAAATGAGTGAAAGTTGGATACTAAGCTACCTCACTCTTTATAGAAGTTCTAATCCATGCATATGTCATACTGGAAGCTAACACCATGCCAACGCTGAAACCAGAAGTGAACAGTCAGCATTTGCATTGGTATTTCCTCATTAAAAATGTGTGTTGGGTTACAGCCTTTACACAGCTCTAATATATTGTTCCTTTTAAGTTAAAATGACTTTCTTCAGAAATCTGCCAGATGCATTAATATAATTTTAGAACAATCTCTAGGTTGAAGCAAATAACTCCAAAGAATAATACTCTGCCACAAATCAGAAATTGAATGAGATAAGGAAGTCAAGAATCAATGACACAGATTATTGCTAGTCTGAAGTATTATAGATAAGTGAAGATAAGAGTGATAAAATCACCCCTATTTTGTTTTCAATGGAATCATTTTTTAAAAAAGTAAGAAACAAATTATGACTTCTTGGTTATGGCATATTTGCATTAGATGGCAAAAAGCCACACTGGGTAGATTCTAACAGTGTAACTACTAAAAAAGTAGAGGAGAATACAAGTGATAATGTCATCTTCCTTCGATAGTGTGTTCACTGTTTTTGATTATGTAATATTTTTAATTATGTAATATTTTTATTTAGCTTAATTTCTGATGAAAAATACTGGTAGGTTATTCTTTCAATAAAAATGCATGCATTTGGGGCATGTAAACAAAGATGTCTAATATGCTTATAGCACAACATAACATCTCAATAACATCTTAATAACGTCTCATGACAACAATTATTAACAAATTATTGTAAGCTAAACATGCCATAGGTTTAACTCCATAGAAGCAAAGAGGTTACACTAAATCCCTTTTCTAATGGAATTGCTCTATTCATAGTACATATGGAGTACAGCTCCTGAAAGCATCATATTTAAATCCACCTCTAGATGAGGATGAATTCATCTGTGCTTAAACACGGACATGTCTGAGAGTCAAATTCTAGTTACGTACACCAGTTACTATGGACTTTGCCTTTTTTTTTTTTTTTTTTTTTTTAAACCATTTATCTAAAGTCACATAAGTCTAAGGACTTACTTGTTTTCCTTGGAGACCTTGAGGACCTCTTGGACCCACTGGACCCTATTAAAAACAAAGCATGTTACATCCTGAAAAATACACTTACTCAAATAGCATTCATTTTGCCGAGACAGCTAAATGGCCTGATTGTGACTTCCAAGATAAGATAACATTTCTATGGTCAAAGCCTCCGAAAACTCTTTACTCAGGAGACAGATGTTATGAAGCACAAACAAAGTACAAAGAATTGAAATCTTCAAATTCAAAAAAAACCTAAAACAAAACAGAGGGGCATAATTCATTACAAAATGAATATATATCAAAACGAGCATAATTCAAAATACTGTCTTTCTTTCTTGCTGGAAG
This sequence comes from Nothura maculosa, assembly GCA_032353885.1. Lineage (NCBI taxonomy): Eukaryota > Metazoa > Chordata > Aves > Tinamiformes > Tinamidae > Nothura > Nothura maculosa. The sequence goes on along the minus strand of JAUBOD010000244.1, from coordinate 88,944 downwards.
GTCACAGTGTCTGATAACAGCAATAAGAATCTGGATGCCTGCATAACTTCTCTATAAAAATGTAAGATTCTGTTGTGAAGAATAAACACACTTTGAATTGAATCCCCTTACTTAGATTAATATAATGCAACCTATGACAAAATAAATTCATCAAGATATTCTAAGCCATGAGCAGGAGTATGTACAGATAGAAAGGAGTATTTTCATAATTTACATATGATGTTACAACATTTTCAAAATGGATGAGGTTTGCTGCAGCAAATCCAGTTTTTCCAGTAAAACCTTTCAAGCGATTTTTTAGGAAAGACTTCCTTCTTAGTTATACGCTTTACTAGGATGTAAAAATAATGCACAAAGACAATAATTCTCTTGCTTTGAGTAATACAAACTAAAATACATCAGTCATCAATGGTATTTTGGAAGAGGCTCATCATTTTCGCAGAGCCAGTGTTAAAGAGCTAATAAATGTAAGTATACTGTTCTAAAATTCTAATGAAAGTTAAAGAAACCAACCAACCAAACAAATCCAGTGGCATAGGTGAGTGAGGGAGAGTTGAGGGGGAGGAGAAGAGGTGTGATGTCTGAGACATGGAGGGAGTGAGTGAAAGGAATAAACAGAACGATGGTGGGCAACAAAAATAAGCAAATAGACTTATATGTAAGCAGAGCAAATTCATAGACAAAAGATTCATAAAAAGGAAAAGTTTTTTAAAGAATTAAATTCAAAAGTTAATTGGGAGAACATAACATCATTTTAGAACCTTTTCTTTTAAATTGCACTGACAGTGAGTTCAAAGGTTACTGGTGTGGACTTAGAAGGAAAATGTTCAGATAAGCAAACTCCTATAGAATGCAATCACTGAAGGATTGTTTCCTTAACAAAGTAAGTTAAAAATAACAAGAAAAGAGGTAACAATACCTACAATCTACTAAATATGATAGACACACATAGAGAGAAAAGATAGGAAAAATGACCCCAAGATTTCTGGTAGATACAACTTAGAATGGCAAAAAGGGTTTTATAGATTGTAAAAAATGTCAACATTATCACTAAGTCCCCAGTACACTAGAAAAAAAGGCATATCTAAACAAGGAGAGATGGTAATGATAAAACTGGAGCCACTGGAGAATAAATGTTTCTTTCAAGCAATAGCAATTACAAAGCTCAGCTTACAGTTAATTGCTGGTTTCAGAAACAATCTTTTAAAATGCTACTAAAAAAAATCTTTGATGTCACAAAACAAAAAAGAAACTTCAAAGATACATAATTGTCTATTCTGTAGTGCTTCCTCTGCAGTTACTCAAGAAATGAGAGAAGCAGAAGTTGATTTTTTTCTATACCTTACTGACAGTAACTTTCAGAAGGAGGGAAGAAAGGTAGCAGGAGGGATAGAGGAAGTAGAAGAAAAAAAGCTTTTATTTTAATAGAAGAATATTTTGCATATATATATATATGCAAATATATATAAATATAAATATATAATATATAAATATATAAAATTGCACTAAAAGATACTGTATGAATGCTCAATTAGCATATGAAGTTGAAGAGGATCCATTCCCCTTCAGCATCATTCCTTCACACCTGCTTTACAATACAAAGGTAATCTGCTTTTACCACTGAACCAGGCATCAGTCCCATCTGGCTACCAAGTCCAGATTTCTCATCCAGTCCTGCCATCTGAGCTGAAAATGGCTGAAAAAAAAAAAGTGTGGTTTTAGCTGGCAGTCTTGTTGATGATTCACAAGACATCATATGCAACAAATTCTTCATTACTTACATTGGCTTTGCAATATTAACAATTGAATTCTTGATTTAATCATTAGAAGTTTTCCTTCCTATACATTTAAGTAGGATGAAGGCATCAAAGACCACTTCAATGCCTCATCCTGTCTACTTACTATTCTGGCTTTACTTCCCTTTAGCACTGAACAATGAGAAGACGACATAAAAGAGGGAAGCCCTCCCGTAAACTAGACTTTCTCTGCCTTCAAATTTTAATTTAAACTGCAGTATTTTTTTCCCCTCTTCTAAGACCCTGGTTTCTTTTCAGTTGCTATGCTTCCAGTTCAAGAAACATCTGAAGCTAAAGAGAAACATATCTGATTTTATCATTGTAAATTAGAATACGGAAGAGGTTACCCTGAGTCAGCAAAGGTGAAAGGTTGCTACAAATCATGTCAGTCCGCACAGACAGATGAGTTGGAGCAATGAATTGTCAGTGCCTCTGACTTCTGCCTTTGTGCTTCCTGCCACAGCTTAAGTCTATAGTTTTATTTTTCTTCTTTCAAAGCTAGATCCTCACACCTGGCACTGAGAGCACAAATGTGTGTTCAGCTCTTCTATAATTTAGGTCTTGATTTGCATCAGATTGGTCCCCAAATACACTTTTGAAAAGCCTAAAGACTTTAGACATAAGAATAAAAAATCACATTCTTTCATATTCCCTAGTTAAATCTATGAAGGATGGTCCAACACCCATCCTGGTTTTGTATTTCTGAAGGATTCCCCTGTGCAGAAGAGAATCCCTTAAACTGTTTCTGTTGGATTCTACAATGAGTATTGAACAATCACTGCAGGTACAACATTGCTATCCAAATGACTTTTGCCTAGACCATATAAGAGTTTATATGTTACATATTTGCAAAATGCTGATTCTATATGATGCTGCATATTCCCTGAAGCAAACAGAAGTCACTACTTGTATGACGTCCGTCTAGTCCATCATGCACCTTACTTTCCACTAGACCATGTGTGAAACATACTCTGCTTAGTCCATCTGGTCCTTGATGGGTAGGATGTCCTGGAGGACCAGGATCACCAGGCTGGCCAGGGATACCAGGTTCCCCATCAATTCCTTGAGGACCACGTGGTCCCTGGAAAGAAAAGAAGAAATGCAAACATTACATGAAGGTTTTTATCAAAAGCATCAAGCCAAACAGTTGTCTGACAGTTTTATGATAAAGATGTTTTTCTACAAAAGAAGATCATCAACTACACAGCATCCCTCAACATCTGTTCCCATCTTCAGATCAGAATCACTGACTAAAATTAGTCACACATCTAACACCCAAGGCAATTTTAATAAATTCTCTCAAGGTTCTTTTAGAAGCCCAGGCTCCCTATCAGTCCATTTTAGATTATATTATTCAAAAAAAAATGGAAATGCACACAATATCATATCAGGAATTTATTTACAAAACAGACAGTTCAGATGAGCATGCAAAAAAAATTTCCTATGACATACATAGGAAATTCCAGTAAGGCTCGATGTTTGTAGCATCCTGATATGAATGACTTAGCTCACACTGTTGATGAATTGTCAACAGAGCTACACTACTGAGAATGCAGACTAGCCCCAGGGCCAGTTTTAGCTCTAATCAGCATTTAGCATAAGCTGGGAGGTCATCCTATTGCTCTCCATTTATCCAGTTTTGATTGCCAATCTGCATCCCTCAGCATCAAAACTAAACGCAGAAATAGCTGACAAAACATCAGTGATACAAAATCAACAGCAGTAAGTCCAATACAGATAAACTTAAAAAATATATATAGATGTTAATGTGCTTGTTATTGTTGTTTCCTACAGAATAAGAGAATGATGGACTAAAGTAATACTTTAAAGTAATACTTTACAATGAAAGTAATACTTTACAATGAGCTCACTTACTTCAACATCTTTAAATATAAATCTTCAGAAGCCTTGCTCAGCAAGTCAGCATTGCAAACAAAATTATAGACTGCTTTTACTTCTAAGAGACAAAGAGTGTTTCCTGGCAGTCTGTGACACATTTCAGTGGAATTTAGGGACTGAACCAGTAGTTTGTGTGTTAATAAAAGGGCATTCCCTTAGGAAAGGCTACAGAGACACAGTGAGTCTAACCCTAGGATTCTTAGAAACTATTAGTCAACAAGTTAATTTTTCAGCTTAAATTCTCATTGAATCTTTATGAACTGAAAGTCATATGAGGGTAGGGATCAGGGGAAAGTCTTTTTTCCTTATCTCATGAACATGCATACATATACACACATACTCTGATACAAAATCTCTGTGTTGAATCAATCGCAGACAGAATATTGAAATAAATGAGTAGATTCTAGCAGGAAGCAGGAGTTCTCGTCAAAAAACTTTTTATTTACTATTTTTTGAAAACAGAAGCACACACTGCCAAACCTTAAAGTTCCTACTGTCTAAATGGGAGCAGATTTTGATTTTTTTTGTTTTTAAAACCAAAAGAAAACCAAACTAAGCATTAGGGAAAAACACATTTGCTACTAAACAATTTAGTAAGCTACTTTACAAAGGCTACTAACTGTCAGTATATAGACCAAGGTACCTTAAAAAAATAGAAATAAAAATTTTAAAAAATCCTCTCCCAGACAATTTAGTTCTATTATAAAAATATTGCAAATTAAGAATGCCAAAATTGTGGAACATAAAATAAGCAACATGTTTAAATTATATCCATGATATGTATCTTTTCTCTCCAGATTCTTTAATTAGCCCACAGGCACTGAATCCTACCCAGTAAATTGAACTCGAGTCACAGTCCTAGTCTAAGTGAAAGGCTCAGATACATTGTGTTGAAGGAAGACATAAGGCTAAGTGCATTTTTTGTCACCAAAAAATCTAACAATTTCAGCAACACAGTAAACCTTTTTTCCCCAAGACCTGGAAAAAATAACGTTGGCATTTGTAGATGGCACCTATCCAGTGCTATATGGCCAATACTTATTGTTTTATTTGTATAAATTCTTGCTTGTATGTATGAAATTAACAATTTCCTTCACCAGGTCAAGGTCAATGAAATGGTCTTTAAAAGATTCCGCAGGAGCCACGAGGGGGCATCCGTTAAACACGCACCCAGATCAGGGACACCCGTTATCCCGGCCCGTCACTGCGGCTCTGCAAAACCCAAGGCAGATTCTGCCTATGGGGGAAATTTTTCCTAATTGGAGGAAATGCAGTTTCTGGGAGAGCATGTTCAGGGACTGCTGTCCTACAGCTCCTGCAACTGCTATCCAGTGCAAAACCGTCCCGAGACAAAACACATTGACAGTTATGAGCAAGCTTGATCTGTCTTCCAAAAATCATTTGTGATCGCATGATATTTGGTCATGCTCCAAAAATAATCTCCCAAGATTCATTCTGAAAATTCATGTATGTTATTCCCTAGATATTCATCTCACTAACAAAGAATTTAATGGCTACATTATAAGTAAAAAACATGTATACATTCCTGATGTTACTTTTTGCCCAAATGTCCTGCTTTTATAACAAAAAAAAAAAAAAAAGAGGCACAGGTGAGTGCCTACTGCTTCTTAAGTCCTATATATTTCTAGACAGTCCTTTAGAAAGGAATATGAAAAATACAAATGGAACAGTTATAAATTATGTACTGTCTCAATGACAACATGGCACATTGATTTAACTTAAATGTCTCTGTAGGCTCACTCTAAATTTCTCTACACACTGCAAGACTTCCCAATTACTCCATCAATTCTTTCATGCATCTGTAGAGTTATTCATTGTACAAATATCTTATGGTTATCTAGACAGCAGCAGTGGCTTGGCATCTTCTCACAGAGGCTATACACTCACTCTACTTCTTTATTAGTGTCATGACCATCTATGGACAACAGTGACTCACTGGGGAAACAGTGTAAAGGAGTTAATTCAAGGCCTGTAGTCTAAAACTGAAGTTTGTTATTCAGGGAAAATATGTTAAGTATTGGCTTACACTCTTCACAGCAATAGGAAAATATCCAAATATAAATTAAAGTCATGAAACTCTTTAAAACCTGTCAAAAGAGCCTTCTGCATTTTTACCTAGTGTTTTTTATACAATCACGCTGTCTTTCAGTGCTCCCTTTGAGCTTTTGCTGTGGTTCTCCACACGCAGATGCTGAAATTCCCCTATGAAGTCTTTATTTCCACCGAGCAATCTTGATTATGTTATTCACCAGCATACCAACATATGTGGTCACATATTAACTCCTACTAAATTCCTGAGCTCTGTCTTCTATTCTGAAATGCTCTGAGCCTTAGAGTTAATACTGCCTTTGATGCACAGTAGACACCAATAAAAGTCAGCAAGCATTTAATAGAGTAACATGATGTTCCAGTTTTGTCCTTCTCATTTTTTAAATCCTGGAGAAGTTGTACTCTCACACACTGCTTTGGGTAACTGCTCAAAAATCATAGATTTGGTGGAAATACTGCTAAGTCTATGTCAGTTTTCTCTAAATGCTAAAGTTTCAAGTTAACCAGAGAACAGTTAGATATAAACAATTTTATGTTTGTTTGCTGATTCCTGGGAAATATAAGTACTTGGAATTCGAGAAGCAAGGAGACATTTTGAGGTTAGGCCAGTACTTAATTTCTGAGAATATTTAGTAACTTACAGGTCTTCCCTTAGGTCCTCGTTCTCCTCGTGGTCCTTGTGACCCTGGAGGTCCCTAGAAACAAGATTAGAAATATTAATTACCTTTTTACACTGCTGAAGGTTTGAAATAAATGTGATTTTTTTAGTGATTCTTTTTGTC
>JAUBOD010000244.1:57380-79562 GCA_032353885.1 Nothura maculosa | reverse complement strand
TTGTTTCACTGCTCAGTTACACAAGTTCCTACTATGGTCTCTTTATCACTTCTTCATTCTATATTAAGCGAACAACAACTATATCCCCTGTAAAAAATTGCTTTAATTATTATATATTGAATATATTTCAAATAATGCAATGCACATTACTAATGAGTTTGCATCACAAGTCCAGAGATTTTTCTCTTATGAAAATTTAGAGGTGATTACCTGATCCAAGGATCTCTATGGAAAAAAAATACTGCAAAAAAGATTATATTTAAGGTATAGAAAGTATACAGACAGTTCAGAGTATTTCCTACAGTTTACTTTCTCTGAAGTGGTTTGCATTCGTCTAGGATAAATGTTAAATTGGCTTCAAAAACTGAGGACCTGTACTTCCACTTTGGGGAAAACACTTTACACTGAAATAATGTTTATATGTATTCATCTATAAAGTGTGAAGGGGCCAGGAATTTAGCATTTTGCCAAACAATGCACTCGTTTTGTTATAGATCTTTAATGCATTCATTTTTCAGTTCCAGATAAAGAGAAAAGGTATGCAGAATTCAACCTCGTTGAAATATCAAGACGGAATTCAGATCAATCTTTTAGTTATAAAGCTTTAGGACTTCTCAGAAGAGAACGTTCTCCAGAGAGAGCTCAGGTGCAATCTTAGAAGAAAAACAACTGCCAAGTATTGATTCTGTGCAGATTTAAACCTTTGCTATGGAAATACTATTAAAGTATCCCAAGGTTCCTAATTCTTTGGGATCATTTCAGAGAACTTTAAACCTATAATTAATCTTGCTGCATATTCAAACTGGGAACAGAAATAGATTTAAACACCTGCTCCTTGGTCCATTTTGAAGCACAAGAGCAGAGCAAACACCATCCAGAGGGCCAGCCTGACTGGCTCTCCTTTCAAAAAGGCAAACCAAAAATGATCTTACCAATAGTTGTATCAAAGTCACGTGTTGTGTGGGGACACACAGGACAGCACTCTCCTGGGGGCACCTGTGGGTTCTCACATTCCAGCATATCTTGACATTGGATTTCATCACATAGGATAGCTCCATTGTCACAGACACAAATCTGGCATGGTGAAGGCTTCCAAATATCTCTGTTCAGGTACATCTGGCCATTCTGAGTGCAGGCTACTTCTTCCCCATCTTCTCCTAGGAAAGAATAGAGAAATAGAATGGATTTGGCACCTGTGAAACCGGAGAAGGAGTAAGTCTGTAGAAGCAAAGAGCTTGTTTAGAAAAAACTGCATTGTAAGATGAAAAGATGAAACATCACCATTGTTGAGGTCATTGTCAAAATCTTTAAATTATCATTCATCTTATACTTCTTTCCTATCTTGCTTCCTTTCTTATTTTTGGATTGGGAAATTCTGCTCACTGTGGTGCTAAATTTGATTGGAGGGACTCCTGTCATGTGCCAGCTCTTTGCAATTCTTGTGCACAGTATTACAGAAATCTAAGAGTCTGTGATACTTTGGTAAGACACTGCATACATCAGGTACTTGCTGCTGCAGGTACTTTACAAAGTCATGGTAGCACTGCACAGACACTCATGTTTTTTTTAAACCATGAGGAGGTGTGAATCTGTTATCATCTCCAGCTAAAAATATCATGTCTGACAAAGATTTTTTAAAAAATCAAGTAAAGTGGAAACTTTTATTTGGGTGTCTAACATTTTAAAGAACATTTTACTTAGGCCCAAAGAATATTTTATCCTTTGTACAAAGAAAACAACCGAACCACCCCTAACCGATAGGTCACAAACCTACAACCAAAAAACCCAATGCAAAAATCACCTTCCACTCGAAGCCAAGTCATATCAGAGTGCTTTCAAAGAGAGTGCCCTCCATCCCAAATGATTGTCCTAATACCTGGGATACAGTGGGATCCATCTAACCACAAAAAAAACTTTCTTATCAAGAATATCTTGGAAGCTGGTACGATCCAGCTAAAGCTCTTATCTGGCAATTTCCAACCAACTCTTCCTGAACTAAAACTGGGAACAGGAACAATCATACACACGTATATGGAACATACCCAAGTGGCCACAGATCATGACCATTATTTTAGAAATCTTACCAGGGTAAAAATTAACAGTCCTTAAGCACAATGACAGTTTCACTGTTCTCTACATTTCAGCCATAATTTAAACCAGATGTAAACAGAAAATCATGAAGCAATAAATATGAACAGATCTGGGACCTCAGCTTCATCACTTAAGTCCGGTTATTCAATCAATCTCAGAGCTAGAAGGAAGGGACCAGATGTGGCATTAACTGTTGCCTGCCATGAGAAGTTTCTAAAGCTTTCAGACAAAAACTGGAAACCAAACATATGCCAGGTCAAGCCCTCTTTTCAATTGGTATATCACACAAGATGACAAAGTGACTTGAAGGGGTACAACAGAAGCTCAGGAGGAAATGTTTTCAGTGTGAAGTAAAGACATCAACCAAGTTTGGTGTACAGTCCATTTATGACACTGAGTATCATTTTCCAAGCTGCAAAATGTGTTCTGGAAAGCGTTCTTCTCACTTCTCTCCTGTGTGCATGACATAATGCACTGTCTGACATATTTAGGCTTTTTTCCCCCAGATGTCTGGCATATGGTCTATGTCTTCCTTCATGCATCAGCAGTAGAACTCATTGTGCTGCTCAGAAGAGCAGCAGTTTGCATAAATGAAATTTTTAAGTTACTGAGTCCAAAGTCAGCATTCTGTCATAACTTCAAATAAACCACATAGCAACTGCTTTGGCAAATGAGAGTTGAGCCAGATGGTGACTAGCTTCTGCCTGAGTCCCTCTCAGCGACTCATTAAGAAAGGGAGGGAGACAGAAGGAGAGAAAAAAAAGACCACATACTAACTTCTGGAAATATCTTTAAGTCTGTTTTCCTGTCAGGTTGCAGGTATGCTGATAACAAAGAAGTTGCAACACTTCCAGAAAGCACATTTTTAATCCTACTATCCTTTGATCATGTTCCAGATTCTAGTCTTCCTTTATTCTGTGGCTGCAATATGCTGACAGAGGAACCTGGAAAAAGCAGCTATTTCAGTTCCAACTCAACCCACAAGCACTTTGTGACATTTTACTGTCAGGCCTAAAGTGTAGTCATGTTGCGGGTTATATCCAGAGTGGAAAAAGCAGCAAAGGAAATTGTTCTACATTGTTTCTTCCCTTGTTTGGGAATCAATAAGGTTAATTATAGAGAGCATCATGCATTCTTTGTCTTGCAAGTCTCGATTTCGCCTTCAGGAGTTGTAACATGAGATCTTAAGTGACTTCAGAAGCAGTTTTGAATTTTTTTTTAATATGGCAAAATTATATACTAGTCAGTTAAGCAATTCCTTTCTTTAAAACAAAGAAGTGCAACTATAATTGCTATTGAATTTGACCAGAGAATCTACAGAATCATGAAACTACCTAGGTCAGTGTAAATTAGGACCAAAATATGGAGCAAATATAAGAGATGAGGTACAAAATATATCATGTGGCAGGTTTAAGGATTTATCCATAAGCAATATATGTATATGGATATTTGTAAGTAGGATCTTTGTGAAAAAGAGAAATTCAGTGCAAAGCATCGTCCACACAATGTGGTTTTTACTTATTCATTCATTTATTTTTGCTAGATACTGGCATGTTAGAAAATCACATTTATGTTAAAGATACATCTCATCAGAGGTCAAGCAGTCAGCTATAGCTTATATAATAAAGCATCATATTCAGAGCTTATACTCCAGTATTTTGGAAGCAAATTCATATCATGCACTAACATGCTTAGGTCCAATTTTGGAATTTTCTTAAACTGTATTAAGAATTACCAAAATAAATAAATAAATAAAATCCTAGCCACTAGATGGCTGTCAAAGCCCTTCACTTGTCATGAGCAACAGTCATAGTAAAGAAGTCTACGCACGGTAAAGGAGCTGCTTTTCCTTTCAAGCAAATGTCTCTCATTGTTCACTTCTCCTCCCTCAATAACTCCGTGACAGGACAAACATTTTAAAAGACAGTGTAGGAAATCGTTTCAACATGGCACCTGGAAGCAGCACAGAGCAGCACCTGGAAACTCGCTGCTGCTTCTTCATTTCCATCATATGCATATGGTGGGTTAGAACATCCTCAGCACAAGACTGCTTTTCTAATGGTTAAGGCAATGGAAAGAAATGAAGATGAGCAAAGGCAAAAAGAGAGAAGTAAAAGAAAGAGAAGACCTTAAAAAGAGCACGTGGAAGAAAAAAAAGTAGGAAAAAGTGTCTTGAGCAAAAATAATTTAAAAGAAAACGGCAAAAGGAAGAACAAAAAGATCACTCCACACATATGCCCAGGGAGACTTGCTAGCATTGATGTTTGATTATTTGATTCTAGATTCCTTCCAGAAAAGTCCCAAACTGTACTTTCCTCTTACTGTCTCCTGCAAGACTTATACTTTATGATCTAAACTGGAAGTGGTCAATGACCCTTAGTGTAGGAGAAAAGACAGCAGGAACACGATAGAGAGGACGACTTCTCTGAACGCCACTCCTCATTCAGAGGAAACCTCCAGGCTTGTTCAGGCCTATCTTAGTTTTCTGCAGATGTTAACAACCTCCACTCATGGACAAAATACTAAGGGAAAGAGTTTGACAGCAAAGAGCCTATTTCCTTCCATTCATAGTTGCCCTAAAAGTGCAAGAATTAAAGGAGTCTAAAGGCTGATTAAATCCTCCAACAGTAACACACACAGTCTAACAAAGTTAGAAAAGATGGTGACTGGTGCTTGAAGCACAGTCCACCAGTCTTAGCTTTCTTCTGCCAAAAGGGATTTGTTGATAGCATTCCTGATATGCTTTTAAACACAATAGTACACTTAACAGAGACTGAAACAGAAATGCTTTTTTCTCATTATCCTCCAAGAAACTCCACAATGCGAAAGATTCAAGTTGTGAACTGCAAAAATTTCATCCTGCTGACTCACAAAGCATAGGTGCAGAAGGAAATCAAAGTGAAAGCTGATACGTGCTTTCAACCATTTTGCAGATGTACTGTAGGGCATCTGTACAGACTGCCAAGAGACGTACAAAAGGAGCTTGGCGTTAATAATATTTGATTATCAGCCTGTCATAACATTTGTGTAGGGCAACATCCACTTCTCATTAAAATTAAGAGAAAAAAATCTCTTATTTACTCCAATAAGAATTAGATTATTGCTGAGTTTTTGCTTACCTAAGTTTTTCTGGGTAGTAAAAGAAAAAGCATTAGCCAAATCACTGTACCACGTAAGTTCTCACATAAATACAGATTATTTTGAATATCAGACTCTTTCGGGAGTGCTGATAAATATATCTTGTATCTGATGAGCACAAACAATTTACATTAATGCACACAGTTGCAGAAGAAGTTTACATACAAGAAGAAGGTACATGAAGAAAGGTGAATCTGGAGTCTGTTACTAATAAAAGTTTGACTGACTCAGAATTCAAATTATATGACATATTTCATTGTCAAATCAAATTTGAACTCAGATATTTTCATTCTGGATATATCCTATATCTCAGTGAAGTTCAGGTTTCTTTTGCATTAAAACTATGCACCTAAATCCAACGAGCAGCATTGTCTTGGAAAAACTCATGCATTTTTATTCAATCATAATCTAATGCATTTTTATTCATTAAGTGTTAAGAGTATTCATTAAGTGTTCTTCAAAAGATTATTCTTCAGTGATGTCTCCAAATGACAACAATATGGAAGCAAAAAGCAACAACAAAATATCTGGTACAAGAAAAAAGTAACTTTCCAGGTAATCAGCTCTTAAAATGCAATCTCAGAACTACTTTTATCTCTTCAAGAAAATAGCACTAAAATAAATAATTCTGCTCAGCAATGTAAATTTTTCTAGATTTGGCCAAACAGGGATAATGAAAAGGAAGAACTATACCTAGGGTACCATTAGACTCCTGTGCATAAAATTTTATTTCACACCTTAAGTAGATAGCTGAATCTTGACTCTTTCCTCAACTGGAACAAAAAGTTACCACGAAACACGTGCATTAGATAATGTTTTTCCCAATTCACATAATGATTTATCTATGTTTCAGTCCCTGGACAATCGTCATTACTTACTTGCCTTTTTACAGACAACAATTTCCTATGCATGAAAATCAAGTATAATGCTGCCATTAGATCATCACATGATAAATATCAAGGCAGAATATACTGGGATCTCTTCCAACAGGATAGATTTCTCTTGACAGCCCTATATTATCATTTATTATAGTTTATTATATTGACTAAGAGTATATGATGATATAATACATCAAAGCTCTTGAGCTTTACTTTGGTTAGCAAAATAGAATGGCTGGCAAGTTGCTTAGTGCCTATATTAGAACAGGGTGAAGGCAGCAATCGAAGCTGATCTGCCAGCAGTGCTTACACAATTAGTCTAGAGTGACAGCAATCAAGCCTCAAGCATACAGTGAAAAGGAAATTATTTCTAAAAGTCTAAGGCTAAACACAGATTGTAATAAAAGAGGCATGTGGGAGATTTCTTCCAAAACACTGTAGCAGATTTTAGCAGTCAGAGGAAATTAGTTCAAAAGCTCACATTTCTGCTGAGGTCTCCACTGCCAGAAATCCACTACCTTGACTTTGTTACTCATGGTAGCAAGTTTAGTTATATCCATCCATATCTCAGTTTTCTTCCTCACTGCAGGGCAACACCTAAAAGTGTGTTTGTCATAGGGAATTATTACATTTTATTATTTCAGGATAGGTTGGAAGCAAAAAGAGATCATCTGATTTTCTAAGTAAAGTGTTCAGCCACAATCTTGAATCTGGTATAATTTCTTTTGTGGATCTGCTTTCATTTGTACAGACAGGCTGGTACCAGAGAGAGAGCATCAAAAAGATTGTTTTTGATGGGTAGCTTACAAAGAAAGAGCTGAGAACATGCTGAAATAGTTTTATTCATTGGGCCATTTTATCATTAGTGGGTCATTATCCATTAAAATTTGGGCCAGAGTGCAGTATTCAAAAGTTCTGAAATATAGGAATTGTCTTTAACATTAATATAGAATTAAAAACTGCAATTAAAACTTTTATTAAGATGTATGAGGCTGAATCCTTTAGCTTCATTCTGTAAATAAGCACTCCCCAACATAGGAAATTCTGCCTGACCTGATGTTGCTATCTTACTAGGACATAAGAAACTCTGCCCAATGTATTTTAACCTAAGTCTAAAATAGCAACTATTTACAATGAAAATAAAATATTCTTCTCCTGTCTACTTTGGCATAATATCCTGGAATCTGTGAATGTTTCGTTTTGGTCTTTCCAAAGCCCAGTCGTAGACTGCTATTCATCAGTAAAAAATGGATTTTGGCTGCTTAGAAAATTCTCTCAGCTACTTCCTGTGCCAGTATCAGCCAGGCAGTTTCCACTCAAAGCCCATTTGGCTTCCTGTAGTAAATCTATCAGTAATTCACAAGTAGCCATCTTCTTTGTCCAGTCATCCAGAAATGGACTACTCAAGTAACATGCTGTGAAATCGCTCTGGGCTACTCAGGGTCTGAAACATTCAGCTTTTATAACATCAAGGGAGTTACATGACTCTTGAGGAACATCATTACTAACAAGTCTCTAAATGAGCTTTGAGCTCTGATCACTCAGTTGTTCAGTAGTGAGCTTTTATCGCTACTCTTTGACCTCAAGTCTTGCCTGTTTTCACTCTTGTGATAGTCTTGTTGATCTACTCAGTCTATGCTCTCTACCTTAGATTTATAAAGTGATTGAATCTATGGCTCTACCATCAGAAGAGTGTTATGGATTCAGACTAACCAATCAACTTATGTATAAAGAACTATTTATGTGCTAAAACTACAGTAAATTCTCTAATAGAGCGATAAAACTATTTTTCCAGAACCTCAGCTATAATAAATTTGATGTTTCAGTGATTTCGAAGTCTCTTAGCCAATTTATCAAACTAGTCAAAGATCCACTGCTACAACTTCATCTATTTAAGAAATACTCTTAAATGTCCGATTGATAAAAAATATCTACCTTTTGCTATAAAATAATTGGTCTATCCTTTTTAATAGGATTTTGCTAATTTGAAGACTGAGAGTATCAGTACAAACATCTTTTCTTTTTACATGTAAGAGAAACACTTCTGCCCAAGTTCTTTGCAGCTGCACACATCAAAGTACAACAGAAATCTATCATTAGATGCTGCCTTTTGCAGAAAACTTTTTGCAAAAGTGCAAATCATGGTTTGCAAAGTAGACACATGTAATCCCCTAAGTGCATTCTCTGCTGATCTTTTTAAACTAAAAATAAAGATTTGTAATTAGTATGAAAATTCAATTCCATAAGTAAAAAATCCTTGCATACCATGAAGCTCAGCATTTCCAACTGAAGAGAAAACCACCCAGTGTTTGGGTGGAGTAAGGTAATCTTTCTGGAAAGTGATACTCATAATATGTACTTGTTATAGCAAAGCTATTCATTTGCTGAAACTCTGGGCTTCTGGGAAGTTAAAAAAGATTGGTAAGAAAGGAGATCTGCAAAAAAATCAAGCAAAAAAAAAAAAAAAAGCCTCTGTTTCTTTTTACCATTACCTTTACCACTTCAGACAGCTCAGTCAGCAACTTCTGGTTTCAAGATGACCTGGGGTTTGGCAGCCCTCATGGTATCCTAGCTGTTTTCTGCACAGCATCACGGATGAAGGCTATAAAGGAGCAATGTGTTTTGTAAAGTAATCTACAGTGAATTGTACACATATGCATGTGTATACGTGTGCTTTAGATGGGTCTCCTACCTTTGAATAAAGTAAAATATTTCTAATTTCATTTTTTAACTTGCCTTTCGTATTATCCCAATCTTTGGTCCATGTAAACTAAAAAAGTGTGATGAACATTAAAAATTAATAAATAAATAATAAAAAAATATATTGACAAGATGGATAACATTTCTCCTCTGCTGACTTTTTATTATTCATTTAGATACATAAGGCAGATAAAAGTTCTTAAAAAAGAAAGAAAAAAAAACATACCAGCCATTACTTTGCTCTCATGCAGGATTATGGTTTCTGGGACAGAGGAAATGAAAGGCTTTTCTGCAGGCTATCCTGCTCTTATTCTTTGGAAATACTTCCATACTTTAGGAATTAGGCACTATGAACTTTCATCAGGCAAATAGTCCATACTAAAAAGATTTTGAATGAATTAAAATTCAAGTAGGGATACATAGTTTAAAATAAACCAGCTGTCATCACCTCCAGCTACTGTCTGCTTTGAACTTCTGTTTCCTTTAGTTCTTCCTTTAAAACTGATTTATCTTTTCTCCTATCTTTTGAATTTTATCCTAGCACAATTTCAATGGTTTGGGCCTTTAAAAGCAGCAAAGTCACAAGCCAGGCCCTACAAATACTGATACCTTTTTGCAGGAGTTAACTCGCACAGTGGAACTAAGATGCAATCGGATGCCTACAATATGTAAAATGTACAAACACTGCTTATTTTTTCTTTTGTAAGAAAAGGAAAAATCTATGTGTGGCTCTGAGAAGTATTCAAGCTGAAACAATAGATTTGCAGCCAAAGTCCAAGTTACATGTTTCATATACATTCAATATAACTTCTAAAGTACAAGTCAAAGTATGTAGCTACTGTATAATTAGAGTATGATTATACCCCATTGTTGCTTTCCATACCTAGTCTTTCATTTCACTCAGAAATCTTCAAGAACTACACAGGGAAATCTGGCTTGCAGACAGACCTGGTTTGTTCTTTGAAGTGCAAGTCATCAGTTGGAATCCAGGAACCCTGCATATCACCTTTAACAGTAAAACAGTGAAAAGAGGTGTCCGGATTTAGCTACTTCGAAAATCAAACAATAGTAGTAAGTAGCTGTCTGAAAAAAAAGGTAGTGAATTTTGGTTTTGAATTGCATTATCTTCAGTGCATTTAAAGGACACTAAAATCCATCAAGGCACCCAATAATGTTAGTGGGCAATGCAAAGCATTATCATGTTACATTAAGAGGCACTGAAATTTCAGGATGAATCTGATTAATTCAGCTCCTTATAGATAACTTTCATCATGGTTTTCTCTTGAATCTAATACAATAGAATTTAAGAAATCTCTGTTAGTAGTACATCAAATATGCCATTAAACACATCTGTGATATAGTATTTAAGACTTCAATCTAAGCAAATATAAAAGTCTAACTATTTTTTCCAAACTTACAGTTTAGGATGTTCCATAACCTTAGGGCTCTCCTCTGCTTGAAAACTTCTGGGAATATAAACATGACACAAGTCAGTTCACTAGCTCTCCTTGCTAGCTTCAGATAACTCCCAAGAGAACCTCAAAGTATGTTTTGTTGGCTTACATGAACTCCACCTTAGCAAAAGCTCACCTGACTTTCCAAGATATTACATTTCTCAAAGAAAATCTCTACTTCCTATGTTTTTAAAATTTGTATGTAATTTCACTTTTTCTCAAAACCCTTCCAGTTCAATTTCCTTTTTCAAATCCAAAATTTTTGATTGCAACTTCTTTGTCTTTCTCTAAGAAAGCAGACTACATATCTTTCAGGCACCTTCAAGAGGATTCCTTAATTTTATAATTTCCTATTGAGAATTTCTCAATAAGATTTTGCAATGATCAGTAACTCACTATTCAAGAAACAACTGAAAATGTCTCAACCTATTCCTAGCTTAGATAAGAGTATTAACACGTATTAATTTAGGATAACCATTTGACATTTTTAACTATCATTTGAGAAGTACACATTCATCTCAGGAAGGTACTAGTTATGTTGTAACATGCTCTTTGTTGTATCAATGTCTGATGCTCGTTTTGATCAAGAAAGCAGAAATTAAATAATTGTCATAGTTCCCCAAAGGCTCTTTATGGTTAGTTCCTTCAAAATATGGCTTTATCACTTCAGTCACTGCTGCCACTACTCTGCAATTTCCATGTACAAATTAACATACTTTGCTTTGTCAGTTAGGTGTGTTATACTTCCATTTCACCATAGCTTTAGAACACTGTTTTACTAATGTTTTACCTCTTTCAGAATATTACAATCATCAAGAGCATCCCCAATACTCATGCTCTTTATGTCATTGTTGAAAAAGGTTAAGAAAAAGTTAAGACATTTATTACTAGCTGATCAGTGATTCACAGCTCTGAAGTCAGTAGTTGTCCGTAAATTGAACCTTCTCCAGTTCATATAAATTGAAGATTTTGACTTTCAGTCTCTCAATCAGCATCTGTTTTTTATATATGTATCAATCATTCTGTTATAAGAATGTTCCCTGAGGATTAGAAATAGCTGGCATCTATCCACAAAGTACACTAGAGTTTTGTGATAATTTCCAGAACACAGTGTCCTATTGCTAAATTTATTCACAGTAGTCCAGAAATTTACATTGCCAGTGTCCTTGCTCTTGAGCTCCTCCTCCTTCTCCACCACTGGTCTGCACTGCAATCCAAGTCTCATGCAGCCACTCCCAATATAATCTTCTGTGCCAATAAAGCCATAATATAATTAACCCTACAAGATCAGCCAGCTCATATATGGAATCAAACACATGCTCTAGGTGTGCCTGCTTGAGCGGGAAGGTTGGACTAGATGATCTCTAGAGGTCCCTTCCAACCTTGAAGATTCTGTGAAATTCTAATTTAGCACAGAAACAAACCACAAGTATCACGTGTGCAATGAATCAGATATGCTCCTCATCTGCACACACACATGCCTTGGCAATATGAGCCAAGAGACAGACTCCGCATCTTACATGTGGGCTGTCATGCGAGCTCAAATTTTCATGCATGTTGACTGTGCTCAAGCCTCTCAAATACTTAATGATTACTCAAGGCAATTTTTCAATTTTCTTCAAGTATAACTTGTTTTCTGCCTTAAAGAAACAGCTATCTAAAGTGAACTGCTAATACATCAACAAACATACCTGGTAGAATCTTTTGTTGTCCGATTTTTTTTCCAGAAGAAATGCAAGATTTAGGACTTACAAAATACTGCAAAATATACTAGATTCACATAGTGAAATATGCTTGTATGCATCAGTGTCTTATTTACCACTTAAATCAAAATCCTTCAAGGCTTACAGTCTCCTAACATCTACCTATTTTAATGAACCAAAATATTACACATGGAGCAAATACTTCAATAACTAATTGTCATAGAATCTGAGAGCAAAATATTTTCATTTGACAAGAAAAGATAATTACCATCTTATAGAAAACAGATGGTTTGCATCTCTCTGCTATAGATAAAGTTGTGTCAGCATTTCCATAAAAGGCTTGTTTCTAGCAGTTTTTAAGCTGGCAGACAAAATTCCTGTATCAACTAAGGAGATATAATCCTAGGAGTTATTTAGAAAAACTGGGGGAAAAGCTATTCTTGAGCTAATATTAGGAAAGATAGAAGGTGGTTTTTTGTAGAGAAATTGCCACAGAAAATGATAGTATTCTAGCAGTACAGTGATTTTCACCATATGATTGTTTAGATCATATCCAATTCTGCTTTTGTTGACGTTCATGATACAACTGCCAGTGACTTCACCAATGCAAAATCAAAATGCATATATAATCATACCCTATCTGCCTATATATGTACACATAAGCATTTTCAATATGCATTTTAAAGTACACTTGAAATTCAAGGATGAACCTAGCTAAAAACTAAAAATAACAAACACAAAGATATTTGTAAAAGAACAAAACTTCTGGGTCCTAGGAAAAAAACTTTGTCTAAGTTAAACACATTCCAAATTAAGCACCATTCAGATACATTTCAGAGAACACAAGTTCAGTTTTATTGTTGCGAAAAACATTTAATTTCGAATACTGTTATAAGTATAGAAGTTCGGCTTAATATCTGCCCCTACATACATAAGGGTATTTGTGCAAAAACATCTTTTGGCAGATTTTGATCTATCATCTAAGATGATTGAAAATAATTTAACAAGTTTATAATCTGTAAACTACTGAAATGAACTGATTATATGAGATCTGTAAGTCAGGACTCTTCTCTCTCCATTCACTTCTGTAGGTTCAGCTCTGAATCTTGCACAGAATTATTTAAACTTCTCTTAAGAAAAATTATCAGTTATTCTCATATAAACTGCAACAAAGGTTATACCTATTCAAAGCCAGGTAATATTACCAAGATATTTTCATATGATTATATCAGCTAACCACCACTAGAGAGAATGTTTTCAGAAATTTGAAGACTGTTGCTTTAGTTTTGAATGAGTGACTAAATAAGTTTAGCATTGAGCTTGGTGGCATTTTGGCAGGGGTGAAATGTCCTGTACAATTCTATACAAGGAAGTATAGATGCAACCGTCTCAGATATAAATTGTGCTTGGTTTTAGGCACAATGTAAATCTTCCCTCTAGCCTGTTCCAAGGTAAGATGCACGGCACTGTGCTTATCTGATAGAAACTGCCAAATTTGCTATTTTTCAATGTTAGTAACAATACTATCCCATTTTGGAATCTGTCAATGACTGTGGAAAAACATTTTGTAGTATTTCTCAGTATTTTAATTTTATTCATACTATCAGCACATGTACCAGATAAAAATATGTTTTTCTTCAATATCATGAATAAGACTGAATGAGAGTTTTGCCCCCCTACATATTTTCTAAAAGAAAAATAATTTAGTTCCTAGATACTGCAACTCATTTGAACAAGGTAGGTACCTACATAACTTCTGGGATCAGACAGTTTTCTCACGTATGCTGCATTGTGTTCCTAGTATGACCTGCAGTAGGTCGGCTAAGACAATTCTGAAACACTTTCCCCTTCCATTCACACACATTTTCATCATCAAAAAGATACCTAAAAAAGACAGAGCAGGATGAGGCGAACCTTACTGCAGGGCATTTAAGGACTGTTAAATATTCTGCAATAAATTTCAACGAGAGACAAAGGTGGTTTTTGACTGCTACAAAAAACCCAATCAAGCTAGCTAGATTGCATTGCAATACTGCTGTTTCTCAACGTTATATTTGTTATTCTTCCTCTTATATCTATCAAGAGAAGTCTGTTGGATAAAGCTACTTATATACATATAAAAAAGGAGAAAAGACAAAAGAAAGTTTAAATCTGACCTGCCTTGCCAAACTCTTCTCTAAGGCTGCTTAGAACTTGTTTTAGTTTGCTTAGCCAATGCCATGTTTCTGAAACTAAGAAAAAAATTCAAATGTACACAGTATATATTTCTTGTTACCTTCATAAAGTAAATAGCGCTAAACTATATTACAATAAACCATATTCTATTCCTTGGTCACAACAAAGTATAGTTTCATTTTATTGACTATTTAGCCATACTTTTGAAGACAGCTAGGCATTTTGGAGTTGCAAAATAATCTTTCAATATTCAGTATATTAAGAGAACAATTTTAGGTTATGCAGTTCTAGGCTATCCACTGACCCACATCGCACTGCTCTGTATCCCTGGTACCCTTTTGACAAAGAGCAAGTTATATATATATAAGTTGTGTTCAGAAGCAAACCTCACTTTTGAGCATTCCATGGATGTCAACACTTGAATAATATAAACGACCAAGTTGTTTCAGGGCCCCTTATATGCCTGATGATATACAGAACTGGGTAGTTCATATGTAGTACTATTTGTGATTCAAATAGAACAATAGAACTTACCTCAGAGACTGCTTTTTGTACTTTACATCTTTCCAGCTAATGAGAAAACTGGTGCTGTGATGTACAGCTGTAGCGTTAATAAAGGAGTAATAGAAATAAAGACTCGTTTTAAACTCATGCGCTTACTAGGCATCAAACCAATAACTAACTAGTTAAAACACCTTAACGGTTTTTGAATTTTGAACACAAAATCCATAAATATTACCACTGATTTGCTTCTATTTTTTTTTCCAAACAGAAAATACAGAGATTATAAATTCATATTATTCCACCGAAAAGATTGCTAATGATCAAGCTGAAGTTACTATGCTGTAGGATCATTTTCCGAGACTGGCATTCGCTGATTCTTCTATATAACATTCTACTTGCATCAAACCAAAGCTTTTAAATGCAAGTGTGTTGTGTGCACTATTTATATAAATATCAGTAAAAATCATGTCCTGTAAAAGGACTATACAGAAGACTAATATGACTCTTTCAATATGAAATTAAACTACATAATATCTTGTAAGTTGTTGCTATACCATTGCCTTTGCTCAAACTGGAAAATTCACAGAGAAGTCCATATTTCTAACCCAAACTTATCTGCTTCATTGCTCCTTAATGGTTCTCTTACATTATCAAGGTCTATTTACAAAGCTTTAAAGCAAAAACAAAACTGAAAGCCTCTACACCAAGCATTTTGGAGAAATAACCAAGATTAGTTTAAAAAAGCATAATTATGTTTGTTGGAAAGACTAGTTTATGGTATGATTAGACTTTTGTTCAATTATTACAGGTATGTTTTGGCACCAGAATGTCCCCTTCTTCAAAAACCACTTTAGAGCTATTGTTTCTTTCATCCTTCAGTGAATGACTGTTAAAACTCTAATCAATACCTTCAATGAGGACTTTTCATGACTTTCCATCCTTGCAGAAAGTCCTGCCAACTTTAAGAAACAAATAAGCTTTTGTGCCACATTTCATATCTATTTTTACATCATAGGAGCTCATTTTTCTAGGATACAAATGGCTGCTTCCTGCCACATCTACCCACTCACTTTGCAGCTTCTCACAGTGAATGCTTCGAAACACCAGAGTAGAAATTACGGTTTATTTTAACAAAGATCAAAGCTCTCAATCTATGAAAACTATTGATATAACTTTTGTAGTCTGAAGTTATACTACTCAATGCATTTTCTTCAATATGAATCTGTTCACATTAACATACATGAATATAGGCCTATGTACATCACTACTGATGCTCAGTTTTCTATATGGTGTATTTTTGATATACATGGTAATGAGCCTCATGCCTTTTTCAAGCACTGAGATATCCTGGAAAAAAAAGAAGAAATCTTTATAATGTCATATTGTCAGGAGCTGACAGTTAAGAAAGAAAACTATTGACACTACTTTTATCTTCCATTTTACTTTCAAACTTGGTAGATTTAGGCTGCTTCAGTTACCATTTCACTACATATAATAAATACATCTAACTCCCCAGTTACCAAAAGGGCGCAAGTTGTGTTTGATTGCAAAATTACCATCTTGCACATCATTTTGCCTGATGAAACTATGAGGGAGATTTTCCACACACACACAAAAAAATTAGGACATAGTTCAAAACACTGAGTTGCAAGCTTTCCTCTGCCACAAATGGAAAATAATGCACAGAAATACCACCAAACAGATGAAGATTAAAGGAAAAATGAGTGAAAATAGGTGACAGAGCTACTTCTCAGTGCTTCTGCTTGAATCATCTACCTATTTGGCTTTGACTCCAGACTAACACCAAAAGTGAGTATCACAAATTTCCATTACGGCACACAATGTCTTTTTGAAGGGTTTATTTCAATTTATTTGCAAGCTTTACATGTCTGTTGTGAAGCACTGCAAAAACATGCTAACATATCTGGAAACAACAAACCAAATCTTCACTTGCCAGAACTACTTTGAAGTGTTTGGAGTCATGGTAAAAATTAAAACAATTCTGCAGACAGATATCATCCAGGCTTTTTTATTTATAGCTTACTACCAGCACTGAGTTCCAAACTAACCATATGAGTTACCTCTCACATGGTAAGTAGAAATAAGTTCTGCTGCTATTACCTGTCTTCTGGCCCTAGCTGCTAATCACAGCGAGGCCACAAATTCTGTAATTTCTCTTCCAGTTCTCAGATCGGCTCTACGGAGAAGCCAACAACATTACCTCAAGCAACTGGAGACTGCAACCGCTAGCCCTTCCTCTCCCTAGCTGAAGGGCTCTCAAATGCTGTAGAGTCACACACGGAATACTTAATATCCCTTGAACAGGTACTTGTTTTCAGTTAGGCAGTTTTACTCTTTTCTTCCTCATGCTTTTTAAGGACATTTTTATACTTTAGATATCTATCTTTAATGGCAAACAGCATGGCATAATGACATTTTTTCATCTCACACTTTTAGAGAAAACTCTGAAAACTTCTTCATCATGTAGGAAAAAGGCACAGTAGCAGCTGCATTATTTAATGGGCAAACAAATAGATATTAAATTTTTATGAAATCCAGGTAGATACCTCAACCAGACAAAATCAACATTAGTCCCTTAAAATGAATATATTTTGTTTTATGCCACTTTACACTGTTGCTCCTACTTCTAGCGTTTTCTAAACAACTAAAGTCTAATTCTAGACAGGCTGCTTTGTCTTTTATCTGAAAAAAATCTAGTTGCATCCTCACAAATTGTTAATAGCTCAGCTATTACATAGGTGTCTGATTAAGTGCAGATGTTTAAAATGTATCGATACCACCTAAGTACATAATAGCTGAGCTATTAAGAATTGTGAGGATGCAAAGACTAGAGAAATATTTTTTAGTAAAAGACAGGTCACACTGCCCAAAATTAGATTTTAGCTGTCCAAAATAATTTCAGCTATTCTCTTCCAACAGTTATCTTTTTCTCTACACATATTAATCTCTATTAACAAAGTTATGCTTTTTCCCCACAGTTTATGCATTTATTATAGCAGGGATAGCAGCACTTTTCTCAAAATATGCATCTCTGCCAGAGTTTAGTATAACAGTTTGGGGCCTAGAGCCTCTTGGTAATTCTAAAGGGGCTCATGAAGGTAACTAAAGCAATGTAGCATGAAATATGCATAAAATAGGTATAATGCAGTGTGCTCCAGGAATCAGGTGTCCTGGTCTTCCTGATCAGAGCCCTGAGCAGAGCACATCCATCTCTCTTTTAAGCCATGCCCCAATACTTCTGTCTAATGAAAACAAAAGCACAGAAAGGAAACAGGGAATGAAGGACTGCAGACATCTCACTCAAAAGTGAGCTGACCTGTAGCTACAATATGCACCTCGACCCTTTGGTTAAAAGAAAAAAGTCCAAAATGCAGTTAATAGATTTTAATAGCTTTACCTTCCCAAACTTTTAAGGGTCATCTTAAGAAGCATGAAAGGTCCTCTTAAGAAGCATGAAAACCATTATTCCAGAGAGCAGCTGCCAAGGGAAGACTCTTATTTTCCTTTCCTGTAGTCATTTCACCCCTGCAGTTACCACATATTTTGTATCCTCCCTAATGGCAATGAGACCTAGATAAATGAGAGGAGATCCAGAAGGCAAAAGTCCTTCCAGGGACAGTTACTAATCCACATATGGAAGGAAAAAAAAGTTCTATGTCTTTAAAATTGATTACATCCCACCTTAGCACTGAAGAACAAGAGCACATTTTCCAGCATTAATACATATGAGAATCTGAGACACCACAAGGAAGGGTATTTCATATGGAAACAGCTTCAACCTTCCAAATTTCAGAAAACTCTTTCATTTCTTTAAAAATATCTCTCTAATCTGAAAGCAGATTAAATGCCCAAAATATGGAATAGAAATCTGTCTGAAGGCCCGGTTTAGCAAAAATGCTGGCAAGATCAGGTTACAAACTTCAGGCAGAGCTTATTTTCCTTCCCATTTACACTCAACAAATCATTGCTTCTACATTTTCTTTCTTTCTTTCTTTCCATTTCATGTTATTACTCCACTTTTCAAATGGACCAGATCATTGTGAAGAGTGTTTTGCTGCACAAATAATCATTTCCAGTGAAAAAGAAACAGCACAACGAAAGATCAAAGCAGTTTCCTCCTCTTCTTGTTTCAGCTTGCAACAACTAAAAACATTGCATTTGGAACTAGAAGCAAACAGTTTAAGATTTACACCTTGTTTGCACTAACGCACAAAGCAATATATTTGCAAAATTTACAAAAAAAAAAGATTAATTCATGCAGTTCAAATAATACTGTGGCCTTATGCTGTTTTAGAGAATATTACTAAACTTTTATTGCCAAGATGCATCAGAAAGTGTAACAGAGTTAGAGGCCTAAGAACCCCAGCATCACCACCTATGTTATGCACACCATCACCTGGTAAGTTCTCACCTCTTTAGAACAAGTAAGTACCAAATATGGGCTCAGTTCATGTAGACAGTTTTACATAGTATTCTCCAAAATCACCACTCCATCACTGTCTGTTCTATCCCGACCTATTTACAGTAGGCATACAAGGAAAATATCTTTTTCTCCATATAGGCAGCTACATTTCCAAGCCCTGAAAACAGTTCTCTGAAATCACTACATTACCAAAAAGGAAGGCAAATTGGTTTAGCTACTATGGACTGACAGCATAAGCAAGAAATGGCTTGTAGGCAAAGATCTTTTATCTGTGAGTTGTGCTGAGATGTATGAGACCTACATCTGGAGAATGAAAAAACAGTCTCAGCCGATCTAGTCTGTCTCCATAATTCATAGGGAAGGGGAAGCCAAATCATCCAGACTACACTGATCTTCCATCGAGTTCTACTTGCTGAAAGACAAGGTAAAGCTGGAATAATGCCATTGTATTTGACAGTTTAGCAGGTTTGGGTCTACTACTGATACAGATTTTGGCTGGATTTAACGTATTATTCCTAAGAGTATACAGTCTCCTATAGGTTAAAATATGGACTTAATAATGGGCATCTTTTGGCAACCGGCATTCAATTCAGTGCTTTAGCCTTTTTTTTTTTTTTTTTTTACTTTGCATAAAGTAAATGAGATCTTCATCAGCAACTTAAGAGTAACTATGTTTCAGTTCTATTACATCAGCCAAATCTACCTTTATCAACATCAGATTGTTCCTGCTTTTTGTTTAGTTCTAGCTTTCCAATTCAAAATGTTCTATTACTGGTAATCCAGCTTTAATTAATTGCATATGTATTTCCATGGTTACCAAGAAAAGGTTAACAACATCAGCATTATATGCATCAGCAGTGTATAAACTTTTTCCAAAACCTGCCATTTCTCTGTCATCCTCCTCCCATGAAACATCTACACATGTACGCACATAAAAGCACTCTACAACTAATAAATTCACATCCAGTCAGTTTTAATAGTATTCCTCATAGTCCTTAATGGAAAAGCATGAAAGTAGACATTGGTTTTTGAGTTATCGAGCCGTTTGAACTCATTTTACTTTCACAGATTGTTGAGCATTACTCAATCATAAATAAAATGGAGTTCAAGTATTTTGTTGAAAAATTAATTCCAGGTCATGAGAAGAGAAACATCTCAGTGATAAGGATTACATCCTGGTCTGTTTACTGACAAGCCTGCACCAGCTACGGACAGTTTGCTTCAAATTGAAAGCCTGATGTCTCAAATATATCAGTATTGGGTATTTCAACAGGAGAAGCCTATTGGTTATATCTCCTGCTTAATAGACCTTCTTATAGAGCTGGACTAGGGATTCTTGCAAGACAGCCACAAAAGCAGTTATGATCAGCGTGCAATAGAAAATAACAATGGGCATGCACATTCATCAAAAAATTGGCTTGGTTTAGTTGCCTCAATATAGATGATCCTTAGATCCCAGAGGGTACCCAACATCTCTACAGTAGACTGGCAGATACAATACATAATACATGGAAGACCCACATTCTTCTGGCTTAGTAAACAAATGAAGTAAAAATAAGTAACTTACTTTTGTGCTTACTAGGAAACACGATTCAGGGCTCCTGTGAGCAAGTCAATACAACCTATCCTTCCATAAAGGAACTTCTGCGAGTGTACATAGGCCCAGCATGTCCAAAGTGCGTAAAGACCCATTTTATTTTCCATATCATTGTATTTGCTTGCCCTAGTTGACAATATTTGTTGTCTGCATACACAAAGTGATAAGCTAGTAACAATTACATAATCTACCATTTATTATTAATCTACTGAATGGTTATAAAGTCAAAAGATTTAGAATCAGATAAAACCTATATAAGTAGATAACCATCTTCTGTTTCCCTAACCACTTTGAGGCAAGAGAAACCGGAATTTACTTGCGGCTGTATTTAATTGACCCTGAATATATTTGAGATATTTAGCATTTGTCTTGACTTATTGGAAATGTCTTTTCCTAGGTGGTGCACATATATATCTAAATCAAACAAGCTGTCACATGGTATCATTAACAGGTTCTGTCATGCAGTTGCATTCAGGATCACTGTTGGCACTAACTTTCAAACTACACACTACTTCTGAATTACCTACACACTTTTTTTTTAAAAAAAAATAACCATAGTATAGCTTGTGTTTTTGTTCAACTCCGTGCTAGTTTCAGCTTGCACATGCCTAGCTTTGCAAAAACACCCATATCTGAATTCAGATAGAATTATTATGTATTCTAGTAGTAAAACAATTCAGAACCTTCAGTTAAGCTTTGTCTCCTTTTATTCTATTACAAGCCTGAAAGTAATTTACCATGCTATTGTTCTTAGGATTATGATTAATATTC
Source organism: Nothura maculosa (assembly GCA_032353885.1). Taxonomy (NCBI): domain Eukaryota; kingdom Metazoa; phylum Chordata; class Aves; order Tinamiformes; family Tinamidae; genus Nothura; species Nothura maculosa. The sequence continues at coordinate 58,107 of JAUBOD010000244.1, read as the reverse complement.
TGCAAGCGAATTATTTGTGAATTTTGTAATTTAGGGAGATATTTTTCCATTGTACTATGAAAGAATCTTGTTTTAAGATGGCATTATCTTTAAGTAAATTATTTTGAAAACATAATTAATTCCATCACAAAATATCAAGTTTTTTTTTTTTTAAATAAAGCAGATTACATAATATTACTTTGTTCCTATTTTACGGTGGCAAAATTAGGAATATTTGAAAGTTTCTCCTTGTTTCTGGTTGTTGAACTGGAAAGATTTCTTTTATTGTTGCTTTCTAATGAAGTGATGCTTTCTAATGAAGTGATGTACAACTACCACTCAACCTGAAGTAAAAAGGACATACAAATTGCTCCGTTTAAATTCAGGCCTCAGATCTCTCAAGATTTTAAATCTTCACTCCTTTGAAATATGTCTGCTCATCTTGAGATTTGAGGTACTTTGAAAATAACTACTCAGCAAGCTTCTCTTCCTTTTTTTTTTTAAAAAAAAAAAGTTAACCACTTGAATATCCAGCTAGAGATCACCTTTCAGAAACCTGACCTTAGTCTGAACTAAGCCACCTTTCTGATATTTTTTTCTTCTCTAGACAAATTCTATATAATATCTAAATTTTATAAATCAGGATCTTTATAAAATTGGAGAACATTTTTTAATATTGGCCTGAAATCTATTGTTCTGCTCAATTTCCTCACGTTATGACAGCAATACTGTTTTGAGTGTTAATGAT
>JAUBOD010000244.1:25311-57280 GCA_032353885.1 Nothura maculosa | reverse complement strand
TAATATTGGCCTGAAATCTATTGTTCTGCTCAATTTCCTCACGTTATGACAGCAATACTGTTTTGAGTGTTAATGATGTCCTCATGAGGACAAAAGTCCTCATGACACATAGTTTGTCATACCTTGTCATGCTCAACAAATTAAAGCCTAAGATTGTCAAAAGACAGCATCTAAGCAAATGTAGCGTTTACACCGATTTCTTATCATGACCAGGAACACCACTAAGTCCAAATAGGAGATAAGTCATTCCTGAAAAAGGTTCTTTTGGGGGGATACTTTGTCCTCTGCCATGAATATTTCAGTTAAAGAACATCTCTGATCGTCTCAAAGCTGCTTAGCTTAAGCCTTGGCAGAAACCAGTGTTTTCATATATTCTGCATACACCCATCCACATATTCTACAGCTGATTTGTGTCTTAAGATGAAAAATTTATGAAGAGATTTACTCTTAAACATTGTATCATAAGTTTTGTAGTATTCTATATAGTAGAACTCATTATCTGATTATCATTAGCCTTCCTCCACCAATAGCCATGAGAAGAATATGAATTTTCAATATTCAAGCAGTCAGTATAATCATGAAAAGTGAACCAACTGCTGCAAATATAGTTAATAATTGCTCAAACTGCCTCGATTTTTTTTTGACATTAAACTTGGATCTTCACAGTCTGACAACACAAGTCTGAACTTGTGATCTTAATTTTTAAGAGGGAATTGCCACTACATTCATGATAGAGAAATATTATCTAATTTTTGGTGTAACTTCCTATCTCCTCAGTTAACTGATACTGTGATAGTATCTTGTTCCCTGAAAGTCTAAAGTATAGTATATGAAAAGGCAAAAAAAATACTGAACTCAGACTAAATTAATTCTACTGTTGCATTACTCAATTATATTCTTCAAGTTCTAAATTTTTTAGAATGTTGTACATCTTTACCATTTTTCAATGTGAATCATCATCCATGTTTCACCTTATCAAATAGATGACTTCCAAGATTCAACATACCAACCACATCAGACTCCTCTTTAACCCAAAGTTATAAAAATAAGCATCATAGATTAAGTTTCCTACTTCTCCACAGTGTCTACACATTATTTGCATCATATTTATTTCCAAAATTAATATCATTTTACAAATAGCTTGTTAAAATTCAATTTTTGAAAATTGAATTTATTTCAGTGTCCTAGGCATTTTCATGAAACAACTGAAATGTTGTGAAATGAACTAAACTTAGAGACAAAAATCATATCTCATCTGCCTATCATAATCCATTAACTGCAAAAGTAGGTCAGGCCATTACTAAACTGTATATATTTGTTCAGTTATTGTTGAGTTTGGAACACAAGATATCTTTTTAACTAATATGTAACACTAAAAATCAATTAGCTTTGAGGAAACACTGAATCCCACAGATATTAAAAGTATTTTAAAAAAAAGTATTTTAGAAATGTGTGCTAATTTACAGCAAGGCAGAGAGGAGTATACTTCTGGGGTTTGTTTGTTTGTTTTCACTTTGGTGCTGGCCTGTAATAATGCAAAGCAAAGAAAAGGCAGAACAGTGAATACCTCCTCCCAACATAGGTCTTAACTCTTCCCTTGCTCCAGCTTCATGTGTGAATTGCTTGGCCTGATGTCTAAGCACATTCTTGCTAGCATAAGCAGTTTGCTGAAATGACAAATTTATTCTGCAAAACAAATGTAGTTCATTTTATACTGTGTTCTTGTTTGGAAATATAGCAATTTGACCACAACACAAAGGATTCTTTAGGCATAAATTATTTCTAAATGTTCCAATAAAAGCTGAAAAAGAAGTATCAAGATCTCATCATGCCAACAGCCACAAATGTCTTGCATTTCTTTCTGAATTTTACACCCTAATATTATTTCATCAACATAATAAGCCTTTATTGTTTTGTCTCACACATGCACACACAAATTCTTTTATACATTCTTTAAAGTCTTAATGCTTCACCCACCCAATCCTGTTCAAATTCAGTGTATTTAAACCATGTACTGAAGTTAAAAGAGTTTGGGCAATATTTAAAGCAAATTCTCATTTTCCATATAAAGATTACTCTCCTTTTTCTTTGTCTTTCTCTCTCTCTCTCTCTCTTTCCATGAACAGCCTTAAAAGAGAGAAATAAAAGAGGACAAGAAGACTGACAACATGCAGGAGAAAATTACATGGTTACTTGCAGACATAAGTTATTTGCTTAATTTTATTCATTTTAGTATCAGATCAGTCAGGCCAACACAAACCAGCCTTCTAAAGATACTTGAATATTCAGTTATTCTTGAATCTATTTTAGAGCAACAGCTTGAACCCCAGTGAGGGGGTTCAGTTAAGGAAATTGAACTATTCCCAAGCAATTAAGGAAAAGGACCTGGTCCAGCCTCAAAGAGTTGACAGTGGCATCAGTATGTAATAGATGAGGCACTAGTCTACTGACATCTGTTTCACTGCTCATATTCTTCACTTCTGACGTAAGTTTCATCAAATGCTACAATCTACTGATTTCATGTGTAACATTGAACATTAAGTGTGAAAAAGCATCAACTGAACATTGGCACAGAGTCAAGCTGGGCCGAGTTTCTCACTTTATAGAGAAAAAAAAAACATTTGTATTCTGCACCTGGACATGAAGAGCTGTGAAACAACATCCATAACAATAATCACGTTGCAGATCTTTGGCTATTGAAAGGCATTTCACTGAAGTAATAGAACCACTGTAATGTACACCAGCTGAAGAGCAGTTCCAAGATCTGCTTTTTCCAAACAGAAATATCATGACACTAAGTCAAATTACCTGACTTCTTAGAGATTTTTTTCACGTATCACTTACCAATGACATTAAGATCACAGGAAAACACACTGAAAAAATACGCAGTGTTGGCAAACAACAGCCTGAATCAAACTTTTCAGAAATGGGCTGGATGGAAGTTAGGCCTCAAATGAGCAAATTCAGCCTTTTCTTAAGGCAATAAACTCAGCAGACAGCTCCTTCCATTGGGAGCATTTTGTTCTAATCACCTTGATTCATGTATTCATGTTTATATCTCTGTCAATTCTACCATGCCAATAGCCAACAATCCCCCCCGTTACCTCAGTGCCAACAATAACATTTTGGTACTTTCTTTTAGCAAGGTCATAGAGCAAAAAAAAAAAAAAAAAAATCGAAAGAACCACAGAACCAGAACTGGAATTGGATAACACCACATTCTGTCTCCCAAATTAACAGTCTATAATTCTTCTAAAATATAGCATTATTTTATGTCATCACAAGTAAAATATGGCCTTTAGAAGAAATTTCATTAAAGTTTCTACCATGGGAGGAAAGTAGAGCATGGAAGTTTAATTTAACATTTGTAAATAAATCAAGATAATTCTAAATGTCCAGTTCAATTCTAATCTCAAAATGTTAAATGCAGTCTTGTCCTTTACATAGATAAATAAAAGCAGATCAAACCATTTATTGAATTTTTAATGCTAACTGTGATGAGAGAGAGGCTTTTTGCCCGAATGCTCAGGGAAATGTCCATAGCCTGCATCAATGACCTTTTGCAACTGAGTTCTGGTTTAGAAACAGAACTTTTCAAATATTTCAGCGTGTTCAGTTCTGGGGGGTTGGTTCAAATCCAAAACTCATGGTTTGTTTAATAGTAAGATTCCAGGCAGTCCACAGCTGACCCTGGCTACTCGCACTGAAGCTCCAACTTGCTGACGTGGAGGAGGAATTCTGCCCTGGGGACTGAGTAGGACCAGATGCTTCTTCTCTCTTTAGAAAGGAAATTATAGTCTATAGAAGTAGAGCTCTGCAGAGCCAACTTTCTAAGCTAGGAAATTTCATGAACTGTTGGAACATATTAATATGTACATTTTTAACTCCAGCAGAGACATAGCCAGTTTCTGGAATAAAAGTTTGATGGGGGCTAAGTTTCAGGGCTTAAAGGACTGTGAGGGGCTGCATGACTTAGTTTTCATTAAGCTAAGCAGTTGGCAAATGAGGGTATGGCTTGCTGCTTTTTTGCTTTTATTGCTATGAAATGCATGGATAATTGATGGCAGGTTGCCTACATCCTGAGATAGGCCTCTTTTTATGAAATCTGAAATAAATAAATGGCGAATTGTCATTATTTCTCTGGTTTGGAGCTGACTTCAGAGTGAGGAACAAAAAAAAAAAAAAAAGGATTCCAATCTAAAAGGGTGGCACAAGCAAGTCACATATTGCAACTTCCTTGATGCAGCCCTTGGAAGAGGAACTGCTCCTGCATCTCAGTGCTGACTGCAGACACAATCTCTTCAGGTGAAAGACATTTCAATTTCCAAACAAATTTCCTCAACATTATTTCCAAGTTTCAAACTTAAATTATACATGGCAGACGACAGGAAAAATAACTGAAATGTGAACTTCCTGGGAGCTGCATTAAGAAATAATATTTTCCCAGCAAACATTTTTCTTGTGCAAACAAACCTATAAATAATTGCATTCAAATAAAATACCTACCATCTCAGTTAAATCCAGCATCTGCACAGGTATGTCTACCTCAAACTATTTCAGTCACTACTACATAAAAGATATTGCCACTATAGTTTAAGTATCTATGCTTGGTAGTGCAGTACCAAGTTGTATAAGAATCATAATTAAGCTTCCATTTCACAGTCAGCTTAGTTTAGTTGAGAAAATAAAATCTTGCTGCTCGAAATATTCATTTGATATTAACCACTGTTTCCATTATGCTAATCTACTGAGGATGAAAAGAAAAACTGAGATTTTTTTGAACTTTTCAAATGCAAAAGTGATATCAGTCACAACAAGGTCAGTCAATAAATGATTAGTCTTTCAATTGTTTCACAAATGGTAACTAGTAAATATAAGCTCAACAAATTTCATTATTTCCGCTTTCTCCAAATAAGGAAAATTCTGTCCTGAGAAACTCATAATCTCCTAGTTTGGACCAGCATCAGGCAGTGAAATCCAGAGACTGAGCTGAACATATACTGGGGATGGGTGTGAGAAAGGAACTGAAATGGGGTGCTAGCTGGTTACGTTGCTTTGAATATGGAATATGGTCATAGGGAATGGAGGAAGAAATTTAATATTCTTAAACAAATGTGAAATCTCTGCCCAAAATGTGCTTCATGCCCTAGGGATGAGACAAATCAGCAGTGGACATAGCCAGAGGTGGCTCCGAATTTGTGCTAATATCTACTTGAGAAATGAACATTATTGTTAGAGTATCTAATTAGCATGACATGATGACATGAAGTCATTATTATTATTCAGTCATATTTTAAATAATAAAATATTCCAATGGTCAACCTCACACAAGTGCTTATTCAGATGATGTATCTGCCATGGCACAAAATAGAAGAGCACAGCACATGGCATAACTAAACACACAGTTCCCATAAACTACGTAATTCCAATTTAACTGCAATAAGTAAACCTTCTATATACACCACATTGCTCTGAAAAATAGGCCTAGTACATCACTGGTTGCTCTCTCCAAAAAGAGCAATCCCTAGGGAATCAAATGATCAGGCACCAAGACAGGAGAGCCAACCTGAAAGGTACAGAGTGTGACCACTTTATTCAGAAAATATTCTGAAGACGATAGTAACTTAAATCCCACATGCACCTCTGGTAACAAACAATGAAGGAACAAAAGAGCATCCATATAAATCATATCTGACAACAAAAGCACCTTCTTCCAAGTAAGGCACCATACCAGGTTCAGCGTAATAGTCTTTTTCCAAGCATGACATGCTTTGCCACTGAGCTACACAATAAACAACATCCTGGAGAAAAACAAGTGTCTAGTTCTCACTCTGAAATATCCCTATTCAAACATAATTGTGTGAGTAAGTCTGTGCATGCAAGACGTACATAGACAAGTGCTTGAGATAAACATTTAGAATTATTGGAATATTAGAATATATGGAAATATTTATCTAATCCCTCTATGCTTCCATTTTCCTGTCTATTAACAGGGTAATATCCTTAAATGCATTAAGCAACTCGAGACTCGAGTTTGATTTATTAGGGTACATAGACTACTTTGGAAAAGGGATGATATTTTACTATGATGAGAAAGTTCAAATGGATTATGACTCAGAAAGAATACTCCTCCCTCCCAAAAAAAAACAGAGGAAAAAAGAAAAAGGAAAAACACACAAAGTATTCTTTCTGTGAGCTTGCACTCGTCAGCCCTCTTTGGCAGGGGATTCTTGGCGTAGCAGGCATCGTGCTGCAACATTTGCTGAACACAGACACACAAACACGTTTTTCAGTTCAGGAGTTCTCTTTGAACATATCTAGCCACCAGGCTCTTAAAATGTTGGCATTGGTCTATACAGATTCTTTGTAATTTTGAGTCAATTAAGATGAAAGGGAATTGAGCTCTGTTTGTTTTGTTTTCTAAATTTTGTCCTTAGTATTCTGATACAGCCTGGGCAATACACATCTAAGCATATTTAAGATTTCACCTCATCTTTTCTTCTGACTAGATAACAGAAGTCAGATGTTCATGTCCAGACCAAATAGCATGTGTTGGAGACGTTCCTTTCTGCAGTTCTTCTGATTAAGAAGTGTCTAAAATACTGGCACTACACAAACTTTAGCTTTAATCTCACATGACACACCAGAAATTTCAAAGGCTAGGAAAATCTGAATTTTGCAAGCATGTCAAGCTCTTTATAATACAATTGTGAATGTATTACCTCAGGTGCTAGAAAACTCATTACATATTTGGTTGGGTTGGAAACAAAACATTGCCTTTGGGCACTGTGTGTGAAGACATTTCCATATTCAAAATCAGAGCTGTCTGGCAGCAGGCTTCTACATGTTTCCCACAGAAAGATGGAGGAAAAAAAGAAAAACTAAGAAAAATCATCGTAAACTAGAAGAGACGGAGGAAGCATTTTCAGGGAACTTTTCATATCATTTGGAACATACCACACAAGTATGTAAGGCTAATGGTCATATCTGCAACTTCTGCAGTTTCCAAATATATTATTGGGCTACAAAAATATATAGAAGATCTACAGATGAAGAATGGTGCATGCACACCTACATCATACTTAGGAAAACAGGATATATTTAGTTCATTACAACTTGAAAGAAACCTTTCAAATGCCTGAAGAGATTGTGTCATATGACATACACAAAAAATAATTACTGTAATTACATATCACCTGTAATGACCTGCAGTTACACAGCTGTTGCCTTTTTTCCCCCTCTAATATCTGTTTTCCTGAAAAATTGGCTTTATTCTTCCTAATCAAACTGACAATATTAGCTCAGCTTTTCAGTTTAACATAGGATACCAGACTCATAACTTCTGCTATTAGACTTTAACTATAATGCTACTTTTTGCTGCTGTCTTCTCGGAGCAAAGCAAAAATCTTAGCCTAAGGTCATCAGCTTAGTCAAAAGCTTTGCCTTTAGGACATAAAGCGGCAAGGCCAGCTTATCTTGTATTGGCTCAAAAATCTTTTTCCAAACCCCCATCATATTTACATTAGGTAATGGAGGAAAACGAACCCTTTTTTGCCTTTCGTAAGAATCCAAGAGAACCAGGTCTAAGCATGTTCTAAACTGCACAGTGTGCTAGATAGTAGAATGACTCAGGAATATTATTAGCTATTTGCTTTGCCTAACTGTTGACAAATGTCCTAAAGCTAGCTCTGCCATTTGGATAAACAGTTACAAGCCAATGCTATCCACAGACTAAGGAGCATCAGAGTCCTGGTATTTACATTACATTGTGAGCTGCATTAAACTGAATAAACAAATGACTTAGAAAATTACAAAGCTTCCAAATTTCAAGGAGGAATTTCAGTCCTCAAACCTTCCCAGTCAAAAAGACGAGAGAAAAGCAAGGTCAAGATGAAGAATTAATTTAGCTGGTTAAAATAAAATGAAATCAAAATCAAGAAAAAAATGGTTCTGATTTTTATTTTCTTCATGATCAGAATTATAAACTGGTAGTTCTGACAATGGGCAATCACTGGAAAATGGTTATTAAGGGGAAAAAAAAACACAAAAATCTACCCCTTGGCTAAAACCCTTAAAAAAACTAAACTCCCAGCTGCAATAAACAAATAAATTGCAATAAACAAAGCAAAAGTCAGAACATGAACCACTCTGTTAACCCTAGCTAAATTTAGTTTTATCTTCTTATGGTAGGAAATAATAAGGATACAGTAAATCTAGTGCTTTTCCTCACTTTCTGTGAGGGTATAAAGAACAAACTGGAGAACAGACTTTATACACAGATCCCAAATAGCTTGTATGTATATTGTAATTCATTGCAATAATTGCTATATCAAGCTTCACAATTCTCTCAAAGAACAACATTCTTGAATCATCATTTGACAAGTCTCTAGCCTCTTGGAATTTAAGAGTTTTCTGACTATTCCAAATATTGGTTAGCACACGGTTAGTAAATACCATACAACAGTATATGCTTTCAGTTCAGCTCATCCTTCAGTCCACAGATAAAATTTATCATTCAAATAGATACAGCCTTTTCAGGCCAACAATCTTAAATTTAAAATTTTACCTATGAGATAAGCAGGCTTAAAAAAAAATCAAAACCCTTAACCACATTAAGAAGAAGCTTTTACTTCTTTACTCAACAGCACCTTACTTGCCAAGTGATCCCAGGGAGGCAATTGAAGTTTTAAGGGCAGGGAAGTTTGATGCAGTCATCACTAAGAGCAGCAGAATCTTGCTCTCTTGCATGGCTTTTACAGACTATGCATCATAAAGCTGTGGTTCCTGCCCCAATGAGAGAGAGGCAGGGAACAATCATACAGAAAGTTTTCTTCTCGTGGGACTGAGGCAAAACTCATTGACATTTATGGGATTAAGCCACAGCTGTGGCCTGTTATAAAGCAGAGTTGTGAATAGCTTCCCCCTTCCAAGAGCAGTCAACTTTTCTCCAGACGCCATCACCCCAGTGTTGATCTCCCAAACAGCATTTTTCCTAGCAGAACTATAGATTACAATATTAAACACATCAATTATCAAATTACTCTCCAGTTTAAGCATCCTTAATTCTACCGCAAACTCAAATCTTCATGAACATTACATGGTTTCACATAATATTATAGGTAAACATTGATAAATTTTAAATAAAAAGCAGGTCATTGGAAGCCTGAAAACCCTAACCTGCTTTTAGTTCTTAGGCATTGGGATTTTGTGACAATCTTTTTCATGAGATTAGAGCAGAGTAACTCAAATCAAATTCACAGAGATTCTCATTGGGTCTGTCGCAAACAGAAATTAGGCTGTGCTTGTCAATGGTTTGTAAGAGCTGACATTTACTCAGGTACCACCTGGTACCATTTACTGGCACCACCCTTAGTCAAAGCCATGTGACTTTGGGCAGACAGGGAGCAAAACTCAGCATTGCTTAGTGTCTCCTGCCATCTTCCAAATGAAAAGAATATTTGTAATCTTTATTTTTATATAGGCAAATAGAACTAGGTGCAAGTTGGGCAGGCTGGTTTCCTAGGAAGAAACTGAGAACAGCTGGGGAAAGGAAAAAAAAATTAAAGCAATACAGTCTAGAAGATCCTAGTATTCTTCATGACAGCAAATTAGTAGTTTGAAGAGATCATTGAACTCTCCTTTTCCTCAACAAATAACCTTAATATAATACAAAAAAGTACAATTTGATAAACTGGATGTGGTAAAGCAGAGAGATGTGCTAACTGAAACTCCATAACTAGCAGCAACTTATTTGGTTCGCTTTCCAAAGATTTCTTTACTGAAGAGCTAGATTCCACTCCTGAACCTTGGCCAAGCTATTCAGCTGAAAAACCCCACACTTCAACAGAAATATTAGCACTATGCCTCAGTATACTATATTATAGTAGTACCCTAAAGTTTCATCTGAGGCTATGCCCAAACTACTCAATCTCAGTATCCAAGTATTCAGGTGCAGATTTTTGATTTTTTTTCTTTAGCCCTGTAGGCAAAAGTTTCAACTAGGAAAATGAAAACTAGGTAAAGGACAACTTGTCAAACCTTTCACTCTCAATTTCTGAAGTAGACTCCTGACACTCAGCCAGTCATTAATACAATTTCAATGTCCAGGGCTATTAGAACAGCCACACTCTTTGCCACATGGCTCCATTTTCCATGTTCTGCTTTGCCTGTCACCAATCTTGATGTCTCTTACATCAGGTTCTTTACTTCCTTTCTTTTTTGCCAATGCATGTTCCAGTATTTTGTGATTCTTGCCAAAATAAGCATTTAAACATCTGGAAATCATCCTCCATCACTTTCACCAGTGAAATGCATTTGTCTTGCAATGGGTTTCCCATATATTTAGAATGTTTTATGTCTTGAGACACCACATGACCTTTTATTAAAAATAAATAAAGATAGCAGATTTCTCAATATCCAGATGCTCCATGGTTATGAAATATTAAAATTTTCTGAGAGTCCAGGAGCTTCCCTCCAAATTAAAAGCATATTTCATTGCACTAATTTAAAACTTAGCATGCAACAAGGTACTAACATTTCTGAATTTCTATTACAATATTAAATGTTTATAGTGGTAACTAGAGAATCCACAATAAAGGACATTCCAAAGATGAATGAGATCTAAATTAAGAAAATTTAGAATAAATATGGAGTGTTATTTTCAGATGTTTTTTCCTAGTAAATGCAATTTGCAATTAAAATATATTATCTATTTATTACACAAAGATCTCTTGTGAACAAACCCTTTAGTGGCCAGAATTGCCTTTCCAATATAAAACTGGGAGTCTGATTTGCCTATAACAATTACATAAATGTACTATGATTTAAATACTTGGTCTACAAAAGTCTCAATCACATGACTAGAAGTTGTTTCTATGTGCATTTTCCTTCACTATTCATAAAACTAGCTGTGTTTTTAAAAATTCATTTCATAAAATACAAGACAGCTAAAAAATCAGACGACATATGTCATGAGATGCAAAGTGTGCATAATGCTTCAATTCCAGCTTGTAAGCCTCACCTCAAAGACATCACTTTAATACCTCACATTTCTAAGGAAACCCTGTCAAGGTTGACATATAGCACGTGAAAAAAGTAGCTATATGTTTTTTGTCTCACTGCTTTTCCACGTTCCTTCTGAGTAAAAAAAAAAATTACACTTTCAACTTTTGGAATAGAAACTTGGCATCAAGTTAACAGGCTGATTACAGACTCTTCCTTAGGGATCTGATTTTCTTTGTATGTATTGATACTTATTTTTAATAACAGACGTCTCCCCTTCAGTGGAAAATGAATAAAGAGGTGAAAAAAGTACTACTTGCTGTCTATGTCAATGAAGGAGTGGAAAACGCAAACTATTTCCACTCCTTTTTCCAGAACTTCATAGCACAATAGGGCAATACTGTTTCAGTCACAGAGAGCCAAGGGCTACTCAAGAGGTATCAACTGCAACTTATACCTAAAGCATCTCCGGGAAGTTCTTGTCTGTCCTGCTTCCTTTTGATTTCCTTTCTCAGATCACTGGGCTCACTGAGTTATTTAATCTGGCAGGTGTATGCATGGCAAAAACCTTGAATAAGAAATAATGTCGTCTGAATACTTTCTCTATTCCAGCTGGCTACGTACCCTAAATTTCTACGTATGATTTGGGCTGACAAGCTCTTAACCATTCAAGGATGATCAAAACTCTCTTTTTCCTATTTCACACGCTTTCCCCCATAGTTTGATCATGAGAAATACATTTTTCTCTATTAGATCCCACTATGTGATGAATAGAACAGCACTCTTGGTTTTGCTTTTCTCTTCTGAGACAGTAAAATAAAATATCATTTTATTTGCTTTTATTCACAAGGTCTATCTCTTCCAATGCTTTTCATATGCTTCCTAGTTGGAAGAAAGAGGTTAGTGAATCATTCTTGTAGACCTTTTCCTAAGACAATTCTGTACTTTGTATTTCTTCCCCACGTTTTGCACAGAGGGCAAATATATCATTCCTCAAAATAATCTATAAATTTTATTAACATGTTTCTTTCCTGTACTAGAGAATTATACCAGACTATCTGTGAAACCATAAGATATCATGCACAATAGAGATACATTACTGATAATCGTGTACCTTTAATTAATTTCCCTACTCTTCACTCAAAACAGTAACATTCAATCCAACACTAACTTTGAGTCCAAGATTTCATGAGACAGGGAAGCAAATGCTTAACTAGCAGTTTTACATCCAACACAGCATTAAAAACAGTTTTTTTTAAACTGAGAAAATTTTTAAAGAAAATCTTTAATGTCCTGCCTTCACAACAACAGTGTAAATTATCCTTTCACAGTATACACTATGAATTTGCTCCTTTAGGAGGGCAAAGAGGGCCTGTAGTATAGTCTATGAAATACTTTGGAAAGATCTGTTCACATATCTAAAGACTTTAAATCTAATAGATTTTCAAATTTTCTGGTGAATAAATGAAGAATTTTCCAAAAATATAAGGAATGAACTTTGCCTGTAAAAGTAACACCTGAGAGCTTAGGAAAGCTTCAGTTGCCACAGATATCAGCACAGATGTCAGAGTTTTCACTAAGGCTGTGTGTGGCTGTCTGTGGCTACATGGACCTTCTAGTAGAAGAGAATCTCACACACAATGAAGGTTGAGGCACCTTGAATGATTTTAGAGAAAGTTCACATGAGCTTGGGCTCACTCTGCTTCAAATGATAAAAGCTGAAAATAGATCTCAGTGGTAAATCATTATGGATGAATATATATTTAACATGAGATCTTTAAATGCAAAAAATAACTAGGGACAAAAGAATAACAACTCTAATTCCCAGGCAATGATACTAGAGAATTAAAGGAAGCCACTGTTTGAATATTTTATATTTTTTTCCAGTGAGAATAAGCCCCTAATATAAACTCAGAATTAATTCAGAATCATAAAAAATTTTCTTGGTTTCTTGCAAAGTTTTCTATGCCATTATGACATCAAAGTCTTGTATCACTGCACAAAATTAAGAGAAATTTTACTTCTCCTTGTATTTAGCTTTTTTCCCTGCTATCACGTATGCTAAAACTTTAATATTCACTTGGCAATTATTCAAATTCAAAATTAAAGTATGCAATTTCATCATGAACATGGTTTGGAAATAAGAGAGTCTAAGTGCCTTTGCTTACAAATAGTAATAATGAAGTCCAAACATCTTGGCCTTTTAAATTGCTAACTTGGAAAACATCCAATACCTACTGAACTGTTGATGAAAATTTTACAGCTTTGTCAGTTACACAACACATGATATACACATTTCCTCTTACTAGTTTCAACAAATTGCTTGGTTAAAATGATATAAATGCAACATGCATGTGACAATAGATAAAGTAATACTGGACAACTTGAAAATAAAACTGCCTCTCATATTCTCTTTAAATTAATTTGCCAAGCTAGTCCAGTCTGATTCATGCCTGTGTGAGTGTCACTCGCTGACGAGGGTCTGGCCCAACATTGCACTGTGGTCACCCTAACATGCATTCCAATATCCAGTTTTGCAGAGGTCCTGAAACTCCTACAGGGTAACGATGACACCCTCCTATTATGCCTTGGCACAAGACCTTATACTCTGCACCCAGATTGTTTTTAAGCAACTCAAAAGCTTTCGGCATAAACTACAGCTGCAGAGCCTGCAATACAGACAGAAAGTACACAGCTTACAACATCTACCATGCTTCAGTGGTCCCAAGGCCATATTTCAGCAAGATATCTACTGCCATAGCTATTGGAGCTTCACCATAACCTTTAATCCTTCAAAAGTCTTCAGAAGGGAGATTCTCATCGATTTAAGATTGCTTAACACTACAACTTAGATAGGAAATGGAAGATAACAAATGATATGGACTTATAGCCAGAGCCATGATCACCATAGGGAGGAATTCATGATTTGCTGAAATCATTTAAGGAATTAAGAAAATTATTTCCTTTGCTGAATAAAGGTAAAAGTTAAAGTTTCACCAAGGATGTGTCCCTGAATCACCTCTGATTGTAGTCAATGTTGTATTACATTTTTAAGCCATATCGCTATTTTATGCCTTTTCACAGCTCAGTAACAGAACTAATTCTCTTAATTTCTCTAAATTTAAATCCAGGGTGAACCTCTCAAAGAATAAAGTCATATTCAAGTCTTTAAAAGATAATATATGACAAAAAGCTGTGGAAACATGGTGTGATTTGTCCACACATATGTATTTACTACATTAAACATGTAAAGAGTATACATGTCATTTCTCATCTTCTAAATATGATGTAATACAATTTTACTGTAACTCGAAAGTATGAGATTTATTAAATAACTGAAGAATGTATGATATTACTAAAAAAAAAAGTTTTTCTCACATTCTTTTATTGGACATTGAATTAGTGCATCCCATATTTCCAGTTCAAGCTACACGTGACCTTCTGCACACAGCATTCTAACCAAGGCTTTGGAGCTGCAGTTTGACATGGTTCTGCTGCCATGTGAGATTTTGCAGAGCAACAATCTTTCCTAGTGTTTTGAAGTTCCCAACTCCAAGAAACCTTTTCTAAAGACTGAAATTCCAAGTTAATCTCATTAATTTATTCATTTTACACTGAAGAACACTTATTCTTTCCTTATGCATTAGACTAAGAATAGGGCCTCTTGTCTACAGAATAAATAATTAAAGTCCAAATCTATTCTCTTTCCTGTCTAACTGTTCAATCAGCACTATGTGATTTATTCTTCCTTATCAATTGTTTCTCGAAAGTTCTTCTATCATGAAGACCTTACACACACACACACACACACACACACACACACACACACACACACACACAGACAAAATCAAGTCCACAGACATGTAAAGTGGAAACAACCAGTGTATATATAAGAAGAGATCACATTTCTCCAGCTGGAATTTCCACCTTTTTTATTATTATTATTACTGTATTACTTTTTGGCCCCGAGATCATTGCCTTTCTCAGTATACTGAAAAATATTTGCACACAGGCCATGAACATCTGCTCAGTTCTCTTAAAGTATCATAATGTTGGATGAAGATCCACACTCAGAGTCATTGGTTCCCTACATGGCACAACCCTTGCATTTCTTTTCTCACAAAAAGTAGTCTGGTGAATTGACCAGACCTAATAATCCCAACCACAGACAAATCACGTAACTTCCTGTGACTCACTTAACCCAGACAAGAATCTGGTTAGATACTACTTCAACAGCAGATGATGTTTCTAAGCACTGTTTTCACAAGTGAATTTATAATAAATTCAGGGATCTAGCAGAGATTTTTTAAAGAATTTTGAAAATTAACAAAGTTAATAAAACATTAACATAAATGTCAAAAACATTATTTTATGTGAATAAGCATTATTATTAAAGAGGACTGGTATAACAGTGTTTTACTTGAACTGATAACCCAAATGAATAAAATGTTACCATATTGAAATAAACTCCAAAGTTGGATTTCACCAAGAAGTAAACTGGGATGATGTCAAAAAGTGAAGGAGAGTGAGACTGAGATGACATGGAGAGGATGAAAAGATCATTTAGTTTCTATGGCAATAATCTATATTTATAAACATTGTGGCAAAAAAATCCTGCAGTAACAACCAGAGCACACAATTATTCTGTAAGCACAAATTATCTACTAAAAAAAATCAAGTGTGTCTGAACAGCTTGTGCAAACCTCAACTATGGACTCCACAATTTTGAGCTAGAGTCCGCTCAGAGGAAAAATGCTTCTGGAGGACTCTCCTTGTGGAAACTTCTGTGTAGAATCTCCTTCCCACATTTTTACAAGCTGGAAAGTCAACCACAAATATTTAAAAATCATGAGTCAGTCCCTAGAGAACGCCAGCATTTTCTTTAAGTGAGAGATTCTCATTTTCTGATTTTTAGAGCCATAATCAATTCTTTTTTCAAGTTCTTTGCAGGGATTAGATCCACAGGTATAAATATCTACATGCACGTATGCATGTACTCAACTCTAAGAAAGCAGAGTACACATATAAGCAAGTGATCTTGAGATCTGGAACTTTTGGGGAAAACAAAAATCATGCGATTCTCACTAGAATTGTGAGAGCTGAAAATGCTGAAGGTTTTTTTTTTTCCTCCATCCCATCATTTTTAAAGACTCTATGAATATTCAAGAATTCACCTTCCTTTTCATAGATACAGGAAGTTTTTCCTTGGTAACTCATTCTCAGTATCTCTCCTGAAAAGGAGACTCTTCCCAGCACCTATCACGGAGGGGAAACTCTGCAACCTATCAACCTTTTCCTCCCTGAAGTTGCTAATATCAATGAAGGAATTATGGACCTATTCACTACTCTGTATTCTGCCAGCTCAGTCATTTCCGTTTCCACAAGACCATTTTCCTTTCTCCTGTGTATGGTTTCCAGACAATGTGGAACATCTCCAGAAATCAAAGACAAGGGCAGAATGGATCATGGATACAGATGCTGACACCCTTATTTATTATCGCTTAAACACCCAGCAAAAGAAGGGAAATCAGCCTAACTATATTTAAATCAATTTCAGATCTCTTAGTGGTCTCAGCTGAAGTAGGGCTAACAATAAAGGAGTGGGATGCAGATGCCTAAATTACCATGATACATGCAGACAATTCATGTTGATCAAACTGATGAGAGTGTATTGGTAAATCCAAGAGTGCAGTGAGAAACATGGCAATAGGTCATCACTGCCATGCTTGGATGCAGTTCACAGCAGACAAATCCCCCACAGGGATACAGTTTCCATAGGTCTGATCCAAGTGAACGGAGAGATCTTCCACTGAGTTCATCAGAAGTTTTTTATTTGTTTGTTTTTAAATAGCTTATTTGAAGAAACCATTTATATTTACTTGTAGATAGGAAAGCAACTGCCTAGAAATGTGCATCAGTTCTGCTAGTAATTTCCTCTATCCTGATTTTAAGGAGAGAGGAAAGATGATTCTGTGCATGGAAACTCCTACACAAAGTGTTAGGGGCCTCCAAACATTCAGTGTCTGTGCAGAGCTCAGTGCCAGCTATCTCGTAAGCATCTTTTTGGCCCTATTGCTCTTTTGAAGCAACTGGATGCCTTCAAAGAACTGAATGTAGAAGCTAGATCTTTTGTTCTTTTTAGGTTTTTCTGACTTTATTCCTAAACTACAATTCCTAAATGACATTTAAAGAGAGACTTAAAGCATCTAGATGACCTACAGTTGTTTTGCTGTTCTGTGTCTGAAATCATCTGCCTTGCATACTTTTGTGCGCATTTTAAGTGTGTGTATTATACAGAGCAACTGGCCAAGCATTCTTGAGAAAAACTGATCTGCAGTGGTTCCAAGAGAAAAAAAAATTAATATAGAAACTGGCAATATTTAAAAAGGACTCAACCCAGCAATAACTGCCAAGACCAATTATTAAGGAGTATGCTTGCTTTGGGGAAGCATTGGAGTTCTTGTAAAAGAACTTAAAGATTTCTGAAAATCATTTTACTTGCTTTATTATTTTGCACTTACCTATTAATACACTACCTGGCATAGATCTCATACTCATTGTGGTGAGAAATTCCACAAGATACTTTTGAAAAAGCTACTTCTGCCTTTCACTGTGGTTTGCAAGAACTAATATTTACTTTTTCAGTGTTGGCATGAAAAATGATGGGTAAAGGTGTTTTACATATTTAAGCTTTCTAAAGTGCCTTCCTTCCCTCTCCAGAGAGCTCTCAACGTTGTTTACAGTGGCACCTACACTCAAAAAACATATTTGACCAACTAGAGGTGAAAAAGTGCAAAGGCTGCAAGGTGTATAAAATTACCTGCAGCACAAAACAATGTACACTCATCTTAGACCTCTGCAGAAGTTAGTACTAAGCTGAAGACTTAAAAACAATTCTGCAAGGAACTGAATCAGAACTGAAAGAATCTTGAACTGAAAGAATCTTGTTTATACAGTTAATCCAGGCCTCTGTGCAGGATATATTCCTCTCTTCCTCATTATGCACCTTCTCTGTCAACCTTCCAATAGTTTGGGGGGGGGTTGTTTTTTGAGCTTGTTGTTTTAGTTTTGTTTTTTTTTGAATAAGGAACATGGAAGAAGCAGCTCACATGTATGGCAGACAAGTTACTACATTCTCAAACAGAAAAATCAATAAGTGAAATAACTGCAAACAGATGTCATTAATTTCTTACCGCATATTTTACTCTCTGGCACATCATGTACCTGTCACAGTTTCCCTAGCCATCACTGTATGGGAAGTACATCCCAGAAGGTGGTGTTACTGGCTTACCGCATAATTTCCATAATAGCAACAAACTAACAAATGGCACGTAATAACTAAACCTCCCATATATCTTTTAAAAAAAAAAGAAAAAGAAAAAAAAGCAAGCCATTTTCTTTTACTAAATAGATATTGAAAAAGGGAAGCCAATATTTTCATTACTTTTTTCTTTTGTTATATACATATATGGAAAAGATATCTGGAAGTTATTCTCCTAAGATTGTACCAAGTGATCCTTTTGTAGGACTTTCTACACAACTGTGCCCAGCCAGGATAATCTCATTTTTATTTGCAGAGTAGCATTATCAGAACTACTGCATCATCTTACACATCAGGATTTCAATCCTTTTCAGTTGTGCAATGCAGCATATTACAAGAGAAGTTTAGTTATAAGAAAATAAAACTTCTGAAAATATACGATAATAGCAAACTATATTAGATTTTAATTTACCTAGAAGCACTTGGGCTTCTTTTCTGAGTAATGTCCCATAATGTTTCCAAAGAAGCCCCAAAAACATGTTCATGAGGACAAAAGCTACACAATCTCCTACAACTAGTCTTTTCACATTTCAGGAAACCAAAAATATAGACAAATATCTAGACTTAAGAAAGAACACAGCCGCTACCTGATTCCTTCAACTATCAGCTTACAGGGCTTGAAATTATATTAAGTAAAAACGGTTATAAAAAATAAAGTCTCAGAAAGTTCCACAAGTCAGGCACACAACTTGCCAGCCTTCCTGCCTTCACATAGCCTGTTAAACCACTGCTCAGAAGTGGTTCAGAAATAGTGGGAAGGGTGGGAAAGCACCAAGTCAGTGAGCCTGTATTCCATTAAACTCCATCAAACCCCGTCTCTGGGGACTGAACAGTAAGACAGAGAAAGCGGGAAGGCAAGGGAGAAGGAAATAGGAGACGGAAAAGGAAAACAAAAGAAAATGAAAACAGAAAATAACATTTTTTGTGTGTCTCTAAAGCAAAGAATGTAATAAAAGATGAAGTTCAGGGCAAAAAGGACTCCACCCTGCAGCACTTCTGTGTTTACTTCTCTCGGCTTGGACTGTTCGGGCTCGTCTCCAGCCCCCAAGCCTGCGCTTAGTCTCATCTGAAGCGATTTCTTTTGTTGGGAACTTTTCGGTCTCGGCAACCCCACACGCCGCTAATGCCAGGGAGCAGCAGGGTTTGTTCCCAGGAGCCCCACAGCAACATTTTGCATTTAACTTAAAAGCCTTGCCTGTGCCTTCCCATTATATTCCCAAAGTGCAAAGCTCTCAACATAAAATACCCCAAAAGTCTCGTAACTCTTGTATCACAAAGGTTTTCCATTCCACTTGCTATCCGAATCATGCCACAAGCACCCTGCACACCACGGTAAAGAAAAGAGAAACTCACCACCATCGTATTCCTCATCTTCTTGTGCTTTTATGGTTAAAAAGTGCCCTAATAAAGCAGCAAGGATGAAAAAAGTTCTCGCATGTACCCAGACTGCCATCATGCCTAGATATTAGACATGTATCCTCCCAGGCAACAAAAAGTGCAAAAAAAAAAAAAAAAAAAAAGAAAAAAGTGGTTATTTTATTTTAGCACCATGAAGCCAGCTGGGGAATCGCTCTGCCTCTCAGCATCAGTTCCAGGAGAAAGTCTCAGCGCCCTTTTCTTCAGCACCAGCTCCAGCACCGTCTGCAAACTCTCTTTCCAGGGGATGCAGCTTTAAATAGGAAGAATGCTGCCTCCACTTCTCTTCCTGCCCCTCTGCAGCTTGTTCAGGCTCATAATCATCCACTCCCTGCCAAGCAACAGTCTGATTGATGGTAAACAACCGAATCAGAGCTAGCTCCGCTCTTCCTTGAACTTTTCTCTTTGCAAATACACTTTGGGGCTATTTAGCTGCTGCTGTGCAGTACATAACGCTTGCTCAGAACAAGCTGTTAAGAGAACAAAACATAATTCAGTAAGAAACCGCCTGGAAAGCTCCGTTTTAAACACTGCCCCCCTGGCTCCCTCACGCTTCCCGGGAAGAGGATATAGCCCCACTTGGAGCTGATTCACTGTTTAGGAACTTGATCCCTTCCAGCTTGCTGGGAGGAGGATTTCCTCCCCTCTCTAGATAAGTGCCCCTTGTCCTGCTGTAACTGTGTTATCAAACATGACTCCAATCCCTGGAGACGGGCAAGGGGGCTACCGGCACAGCTTGCTGTACATCACCCCTCCCTTCTCCCCAAAAGGGGCTTGCACCATCGCTCCTCAAAATTTAGTGTGTTAAATATTTCCCGTCTTACCCATTAGGATGACTTTTGCACATCTCTGGAAGGTGCTTTGTATTTTTTACATCATAACGATGGGCCAAACTGTCCAGTTATCTTCTTATCTCCTAGTCTGTCTCTGGTCTCTGTCAATTGGCAACCTACCTAACTGCAACCTAGTATTTAGCTGTCAACAATGTAGTCTAGCTAATATTCTAGTTAATATATCCTTATACCTTAGGAACTAGGTAAAACTCTTTTATGTGTGCAACTTAAAACTGGGATTAGAATGATCCATTTTTAATTCCTATCGTTTTTATTGTCTGTGGAAAAGAAGTTTCCTCAATTTCCTCAATTCCTTAGAACGGGGTCTGCTGCATGGGAACACAGATCAAGCTGATATCATTTGCTGGAAGCTTTTCTGTCCCTAACAGGCATTTCAGAATCCTAAAGCCTGTAAAGTTTACTACTGTTCTAGCAGAAGACCAGCATGTCAGAGGAAAGCCCAGGAAAGACTTGGCATAGCACTGCAATTCTACATCCAAACTCCTCTAATATACAGACCAGGGATTATCCTAAAAATGCGTCTGAAATGGAACAAAAATCAGAAGGACAAATTCTGTTCCTTGTCCTCTTGCATCAAGACGTTTTGCCACAGCAGCCTTGAAACCTTTATGGAGTTTCATTGCAGAAACAAGATCCCTCAGTCCCCATGGATGAAGAAATGTAACCATGAGAAACGACGGAAAATTATTGTTACAGCTGTGCAAGCCACTGCAATTTTATTTTTGAAATGTAGCCATAAGTATTGGTGAGTACTAGATGAAAAACTCTGGAATGGAAAGAAAGAGTTACCACTTGTTAAGCTGTTTAGTCATAGTAAAATCCTGCTTTGATAGGTTCATGAGCATTTGCGTTCATTTTCTGATTTCAGGAGTCAAATTTTAGCAGGACCCAAGAAATCTCCTTTGAAAAGTTGATGTTACTTGATGCAGGCTAGGATCATCAGCTGCTTTATATATGATACATATGGCTTAGAATGAGATCTGAACTTTGCCCTTTGCACTTTTCTATGCACACATTACTAATGAGAGAAAAAAAATAGGAAAATTTACAGTCATAATTCAGTATGCTGCCATTGCTGAAAACTACACAATACATATACATTCCCAAAGGAATATATCACATTTTTTAAACTACACTATACAAGATGTCCCAGAGAGAGATGGTCATTCCCATTGCATGTCATCCATATGATCAAGAACAGATGTTAACAACACTGAGCCTATGGCTAGGCTTTTGAGTAATCCCTGTGTTCACGAATGAAAAAAAGGTCTTGTAGGTATTTACTGTTACTAACTATATAAGATTTATGTAAAAAATCTTGTAATAATGCTGACAACTGCTCAAAGAACTTACCACTGAAAACCCTGAACACAACCTGAGGAAAGACATGATAAAAACCATGGAGAATTCAGATTGTACCACAGAACCAAAGAAAATAGTCACAGAGAGAGGAAGAACAAGCCTTGCCATCATTAATTTTAGTTTTCAAGATAAGTATCAGAGTAAGAACAGGTTGGAATTATATTTTTTCCTTACCAGATCATTGGAGAGGAAAAAAGAAGTAAAAAAGACAGAATGACACCTTCAGCCACTTTCAGTGGCACTTTTTTTCCTGAGGAATCAGAAAGATTTTCAAAGGTGCCTCCAGCCATTTCAAGTCTAACCTTTCCTTTGAAGAGATTCCTATAGCAATATCTAGAAGTCACCCTTGAAGTTTATTTATGCCTTGAGCTCACCACCAAATGATACCACATAACTCAAAAAGATGAACAACAGAGAAAAGGAGGCAAATTACTTAGAGAAACAATCCCTTTATTTCTCCTCATAAGCAGTTGTTTTCAAGTTGAATGTACATTTAAATATGTTTCCAGTGTTGTTACAAATACCGCAACTCTAGTCATTAAGCCTGTTATCTTTCATTTAAACAAGTTCAATTCTAAGCCTAAGCTATTTGATGGCATCACATTGCAGAGACATTCTTTAGTCAGTGCGATTGTAAACAGACTTAGACTCAGCAATTCAGAGTGGGCAGATAAATAATTCCAAGTATGTTCAGCGTCACCTCCTGCCATTCCTGCCTTCCTCTCTCAATAGGAGAGAAGCTGACCTGCTATAAAATAACACTGTATATTTACGTAGCAACTTCTCTTTTTTACTTTTTTCCATAGTTTTTAGGATTCTCTAAGAACACAGGAATGTGAAATAGCCTAAGGTCATACATTCAGTAAAGTAAAGTCAGATACAAACTTTTTGGAGCTCATTTCTGTGCCAAGGAAAACCTGATACAGGGGCCCTGATTCTTGGAGCCTGTTTCATTCCTAAACACCCTAACTCTGCCCACTGTTACACCTTAAGCTTAACGTATTTAACAAAGCCAAATTTGGTAGACAGCGCATTGGTAGGAGTGGTAGCACTGAGTGCACTCGCCCTCCTCTTCCACCTCTGCAGAGAAATAGAGGCAGAAATGCAAGACATGCCACCAATTTCAGTCCCCAGCAAGAGGCTCTTTCTACTGGGGACAGTCCCTGTTATGATACTGTGGACAATTTCTGACCCAAAAGGACACATAAAAGAGATCCAAAGAGATCCAAAATTGTGACTGCCTTCTAATGCTTCATGCTTCACACAAGAGCAACCACACACTATAAAAGTCATTAGAATTTGAAATTAAGTGAAGGGAAAGAGAAAAACAAAAACAAGAGCCAAACATCCACATGTAAGCAGTGCATATCTCCTTTTATACAGACTGTAAAAAGCCTCCTTTTTTACAGCTGTTTCTGTAGCTAAGACACTTTTTAAAATTTAAAGATATAGTAGTCTGGAGAAAAACAAACAAAAAAAACCCTAATTATTCCATAATGCCCATACTGTTGATTGCCACTCCTATGGCAAAAAGCAATAACTCTACATTATTTAAGTGAAAATTTTATGTTCTAGAAGAATCTTATGTAAAATTAAACGGAGTTGGAGGAACATAAACAAACATGACACTACTCAACTCACATCTTTAAATCTCTAAATCTCAACCTTTGTGATCAAAACTAATAACTAGTATCAGCTGCTTTAAAGCTTAAACAACACTGCATTGGTAACTTTATTGCTCACTTACGTGAGAATTTTCCCAACTTTTAGATGGGATAATTTAGGAAGCAGTTGAAGGAGGAGGAGGAAATGTTTCTTACTTGGTTATATTTAAACCTTGTAATGCTATTTCACAGTTTGAATTTGGAAAAGCAGGATGATACTTTGCTAGTGTGGGGTCTGAGATTATGTCAGTCATTGTAAATCTGCTTTTGCTACAGGCTAGTCCAAATCTAATAAGCTCAGTAGGGTTATTAGTGCTGGCAGCCCTTGCTGCAGAATGCCTCAATTAAATTCAACTCAACATTACTCTAAGCAAAAAATCAAGAATAATTAGGGAAAATCTTGCATGAAATCCTTCTGAAAATTAATCTTATTCTTTATCTATTACAAGAAAGGGAGCATCATTATTTCATTGTTTATTACAAATTCACTGTCAAGCTAGTTTTCTTCTGCCTGAGAACTTAACCTGATTAAAGTGAAAACATAAAAGGGTCACAGCAAGAGGCACACTTAAATGGCAAGGCCAAATGCTAATCTGTAATTCAAATATACCTCCCCTTCTTCCACTTCTTTTTATTTTTTTTTTATATCATTTACCTTAGGATCCTCAGCAAGTTCACTTTGTACTTTAACATTGACTGAAGATTTGTGCAAATGCAGAGTAAAAGTCCCATTGAAAAGTAAGAGTCACATCTCCAATCATTTTTCTTACCCAGGGATTTAGTGAAAACAATGGACCATAAGCAGAGGATTTGGCTGAAAGTGCATTTTTCAGTCTTCTTTTCTTTCAGGAACAGGCTTGTGAACTGTGTTTGCTCTCAGGGATCCATTCATAAGGGCATTTACAACAACATCCATGTTTGATCCATCATTTAAAAAAACAGTGCAGTACTTGTTTTATACTCATTTCACTGTCTTTAGCCACAACTTTATATTCGCAACTGATATCAGACAACTCAACTATGTCTTAGTTTTGTGCAGCCTAAGTACAAAACTAGCACGTTCAGAATTTGTCATATCCCACTGCAGCAGATTCTGTCTTTATGAAAAAGAAATTCTGTATCTGCTATTTAGGATATAAATTATTTTAACTAAAGAAATTATTTAAAATGTACATATTTATTTTATCTATTGTTGTTTTAGATTTTTTTTAAATCCATTTCCTGTTATTTAAGCGGATTCAATCACTGTCAGTTTCACAAATTTAAAAATATTACAGCATTTATTCTCACAATACTTCAAGAGCATTAATGATCACACCGAAAAGAGAGTAATGTGACATTCAAACTGATTAAACTCTCACTTCCCAAACCATTATCAAAAGCTGCAAGTAAGGCAATTCTACATTCATTAGAATCCCTTTTCATACTAATGCTTAAGAGAAGACTAAAAGCATCATGCAAATATAACTGCATAACGTTTGACCAAAAAATTGTAAATAAACAGGACACTCTTTTTACTGTCATTATTTTCTCTTTTTTAAGCCTTGCTAATCAGTCCTACAGCTAATTTTGTGGAATATCTACAGCTGACAGTCACTTACTTTATACTTAGGCCTAATGAACAAAGCATTTGAGACTAAAGCATTTGAGCTGAAGATGCAAGGCTTAAACCTATGTATCACTCTCAAAACTGAAGCAGGAATAATTCGGATGGACGGAACTCTAAGTGTAGCACTGAGTGTACTAATATCGCAACTACAATTACAAGCAGAGGACAACAACATACCACCATGAGTACAGTTGCCTGATTATTTACACTAGAGTCAAATGCAGGATTGAAAAGAAATTCACTAAAGAGAGTTAACTCGGCTTCCTTTGTTACATCCTTTCTCTGCTGCCTTCTTTCCAATATCTTTTTTTTTTCCTAAACTCTTTTGCCTTATGATTTGAATACATTTATGGAATATATTTCCTACCATCTTTAAAGTTTAGTAAAGTGCTAATTGAAACCACAGTTCACTAAAAAACAATCCATCAGATCTATATTTAATTTTTGCTGTGGAAAAGTGTTAACCAAGCCTTTTAAAATTTTTATACAGGATCTATTCCTGAGGTAGGCTTATTTTCAAAGCTGTGGTTCATCAACTAATAGATTTTCACCCGGTTAATGGGCTGGAACAGATTGTGCAGGGGAATACCTACCATCCATATTCACTGGAATGCTTTATTTTGCTTCAGCTGAGTCCATGACACATTTCAGGAAACCAAATTCATAGCCTTTTAAAAGAATGATAGCTGAATCTAAGATGTTCTAAAAAATATTATTGCTTAAAGACCTTCTTACCTTTCCTTACTAGTGTATTTTGTTTTTAAATAAGATCCTTACATCTGCAACTTTCCAGGGTAGGTAAAAATCTATAAAATGTCTTCTTATATTTCTTGTTAGCTATATAATTTCTGACTGCAGCGGCTGGCAGTGTAGAATATGAAAATAAACCTTACCTCAGAACCTGAGCCCCCTTAAGTGAGGAATGGGTTGGTTTAAATTTCCATGGTGGGTCACTGGATTTCTCCTTTTCCTGCATTTCTCAAGCAGCAACCATTTGATATCACGGAAAGATTTACAGTTCTTGATAGAAAAACAGAAGGTGTACTATTAAAGGCTTTATATTCAAATACTTCAAAGTACTACACCATGTCACATAACAGTCCTTCAAATTGCCCAGAACTTTAATTTATATCAACATCAGTTCAGCACGTAAATCAAGACTAAAAACAGTTACATAGAGCAAAGCCCACACAGACTTTGGTATGTGCAAAAATAAAATATCCACAGCAAGATGTGGGTAAAGTCTGCAGATCTCCTTTACGGTGTTTGAAGTTACGTCTATCAAAATGGCATCCAAAAAAAAAAAAAAAACCAGATTTTTCAGTTTTCAGTCGCACACTCTCATTTCAGATCCTGAACAAGCTTAGCAACCAACATAGAGCTGGCCAGTCAGGTTTCTCTGCAGCTTGTGACAGAACCTCTAGAACTCATATTTTCAACACGGTAACTGCTTTATACCACATCTCTTTTGGGATCCACAGTTGCAGTTGTCATAAATATGCAAACTTGACTAAACTTTATTCATATAAGCCAAGCGCAAACGCATTCCCAGCACAAGTTCTTGATGCATGATAAACTCCCTGGAAAGGGAAAGGATGATAAAAGTGAAGCTGTGGGCCTATAAAAACAAACAAAGGAAAAAGTATCAAAGCCATAGTAAAGATTCTGAATTTCCCAAGAATGTTTCCTTTTATCACTCCCACAACTATGGCAAAATAATAAATCACTTCAAGTGCAAACAGTTGCTGAATCTAGGTAGTATAAATGTTCCATAGATATAATAGTGCATATATATATGATGCTTGTATGCCTGAATATACATAGACATGGAGGTTTTTATGTTTAGAGTTTATATATCTTATATATATGGCATGTTGATTTACATTTTCAGGAGAGAGACAAGTTACAAAATTCTCCACAATGCATTCATACTATTCAGTGGAACAATGACAAGCAGTGTCCTTTTCAGGGAGGCTTTTTCACTCTCACATTCTGAAAGAAATATGAAGCACAATGGACTAAGGTAAGTCCCCACATTATTCATATTATTGCCATAAATTAACATAACTCATTTATTTCTTTTATTCCTAACCAAAGTCCATCAAAGTCAAGAAGAATCTTTCAATTAAATTATTTTATGCCTTGGATTAATAGTTCATGGTGTTAATGTGGCAACTGGTAATCATAGTTGAGAATTAATTTACCTAATAAAATATATGAACAACTTTTATCTAGAAGAAATGCAGAGATAACTTATAGAGTTGTTTTCTCCTTTGGAACTTCTTTGTTTTAAGCATTTGCTGTTTTTACTCAGAAAACAAAAGCTAAATGTGGCTATAAGTAAATTGAAATCTGTATATTATATATTTTTGTCTGTTGGTTACCAAATTCTGTACTTAACCATTTTTATTCTGCTATTCCTTACAATCTTGTTTGGAGAATTTGACTTTGTTTAATAATATGATCTCACATAATATTATGTCTTAAATATATTCTCCATCATATACTTGAAATGCTGTTTTAACTTCTTTAACTTCTTTTATGTATTTCCAAAATTCCACATTGCAATAATTCTCCTACTAAAAAGAGCAAAGCTTAATTTGAAACAGAACTATAATTTCAGATAAAATGGTAAGAAACATATTTCTGCCTTAGTGCTAATATGAAAAACTTATCTGAACTTTTGTGCACCTGGAACAGAAGCTTTAACTAATGCTTTTTTAAAGTACCTTTAAAATGAAAGAAAAAAAGGGAAAGGAAGGGAAAGTGTGGGGAGTCTTACTCAAATCCTTGCTCAGTGCTGCAGATCACTATTACACTAAACTGTGTAATAAAGCATTTTCCAGTCAGGGTGAAAATTGCAAAGCAGACAGCACTTCTACTTAAATATCAGTTCTTCAAAAAAAAAAAATCAGTCCAATGATCAGGTACAGTATGTTTGTGACAAGATCTTTCACCATGAAAGGCAACATGGAATCAGCAACAAGCCTGCATTCAATAACCTAGACTAGTTCTGTTTCAACAGTGAAATAAATTCAGATTCCATTGATAAAAAATAAAAAGGCGGAGCCTTTTACATTATAACCACGGACTGAGGTAATATAACTGACTATTATTATGACAGAAGTGTAATGGCCCATTTGAACATTTGCTACTACATAAATCAAGGAGTTTACAAACCCACGATTTTACATTTACATATAAGTTACAATAAACCACCAATAAGGCCAAACTTAACACACCCATGGAATAAAGGAAGTGCTCAGTTAGGGTGGCACACAGATGGATATTTTCCTTGGCAGGGAAGTCATCTGTGCAAACAAGAACACAGCTGAATTCTGCACTTCCTGCAGTATCTGAACTAGAAAAAAAGAGGCTGCCCCAAGTTATACTACATAGGAAAGAAATTAATAGAATAGATGCAGAATTTAGAATGTTTCCTTCACTTTTAAGGAGTTAGATCAGTCTCAGGATTTTCATTGGCATATTCCTTGTTGCACTGCTTATAGCAATGTTTTTGAAACTTGTCATTGTCATAGAGCTTTGTTTCCACAGAAGTAGATCTTACAATAAAATCCTGCAGTCCATCTAAAGACAATTTGCCTATATATAGGCAAATATTTGTCTATATTTTACTTAGTGTCACATTTTCATTCTCAATTTCAATCCAGCCATAATGATCATTTATGAATGCAGAGATTAGAATACTTCAGAAAAAAAAACCCACACACAAAGATGAGGGGAAGATGAGTTACTTCAGTAAGCAGTCTCACAGTAATCTGGCCCTAATTTCTCAGCTTTTCCTTTTTATTGTACACCTTTAAAATCAAAGAACTTTTAAAGAGTATGCAAAGGATACCCACAAATATTACTTTTGCCCCACTTAAAATAAATGCAGAACTTATTAAATGATGGCATAATTGCATGCATATTTTGAACTAAACATAAATCAAGGAGTTTACGGATTCACAATTTAAGGGCAGATTACATGGATTTATAATAGAACTTGCTTGCAAAAATCAGGAAAGTGGAAACAACTCTATCTCTGTTCTCATTAAGTAAATGGCAATGTGTTTAAATAGTTTACCATATATATATGTTCATAAGAAAACTTGCTGCAACTGGCTTGGAAAATTGAGTCACTAACATTCAGACAAAACCATAAACTATTTTGAAATCCCAAGGTCATCAAAGCACCTGTGTAGGACTCATTAAACTTAACAGACCTTACATATATTTATTAAGAGCAACACAAACTCCTGTATAGCTGTAGATCTTGGATCACAGCTCATTTTCTTTTTGTTCCCCCCCTTTTTTTATGGATATAGGTCAGATTGTTTTAAATGGGTAAAATACAGTACGTTTGAGCTGATTAATCACTGTTTTCTGGCTTCAATTGTTTGTGAGTTTGAGGCAGAACTCTGGCTATGAGATAGGAGCAAAACAGAGCTGCAGCTCTAGATGTCACAACTGTTCTGGTTGGCTCCAAGGGACAGCCAGAGACTTGAGCTGGGAATTTAGGATGCACCATTTTGAAGGAGATGGGGGCACGAACAAGGCTGTTCTCCATCCACATCTAGTGAGGAAATCCAGGGAGAGTCACACAACTGCATATGAGGTCAGACACAATCTAGCCCTTGTGTGGTGATGGTTTTCCAGACTCATTTTTACCTCTGAGTAGGGTTTCAAGTGTACTACTATAAATTGCTGTGAAAGCTGCTATAACAAGGGTCAGGGCTAGGCCAAAGTCAAGTAGGGAAGCAGGGGAACCATAACATGTTTCTCTCAACAGCTCCTCCCATCTTTGCTGCAGGCAGATCCCACTTAGGGAAGTGAATCTGTCCTGCGAGGCTCTGGCGTGGGCTACCAGGAGTTCATTTCCTGCTCACCCACCCTGCCTTGCCACCCCCTCTGATTGCACCTGATACACACATGATATATTCCACCACATCTGTATTCATTTTCTTTTAGCCCTCGCCCCACCCACAGTATCTGAACGTTTGCCAGAAGTATCATTTTAAAAAGGAAATAAGCTGCTGAACGTGTGGTGTTGCTTTTTTTTTAAAAAAAATACTATTTATTAATGGTAGAGTAAAATTACTGAATATAGTCCCAGGTCACCTTAAAGCAAGCCTAAGTTTTCTGACACACTGTAATATGTTAACAAGGAGAATTATTCCTGAGAATTGGAGATGAAGTTCTGCTTTATGAACCCTGCAGCTGATGGTATCTGCAGGGTTACAGAAGTTAGGGGCCACTTACTAATACTACTGAAGAGCAATTAACTGTTTCATTTTATTTAGTGAGTAATAATATATCATGGAGTGGTATCTCAAATTCATCACCTGAACAGAAAAATACCCGTTTAGGATTTCCTGGCAATGTGCTGTTTTTGTAAAGGTACAATTGCTTCCCAAGCCAGTTTTGATGACCACCCAGGAGAGTCAGGTAAAGATATACTGTATCTCTACAAAGTGCCTGTGATCTGTATTTGCCCTCTACATACCTTCCACCATCTGTTTTCCCCCACCCTCTTTTCCATCTGTAGCAGTGTTTTGGCTCACAGCAATGGGGACAGGTAAAAGAAGCAGAAAAACACCCTGGTTTTCTGCTATTTAGACCCTAAAGAATATTTCAATTGCTAAAGGATGCTATCTTACAGAAACATAACTTCTGCAGTTGGCCAGAGGGGACTTCTGCACCATGGATGTTATATTTTTCCAACAACTAGCAGCACACAAATGACTTCACACTGTATCCTGTGTCAGATGTGGATACACACTAAAGGGCCAGGGAAATAGCAGAACATGGGGCTAGTTTCCAGGCCAAGCAAGGTGCTGGCTCTGAGGAGCAAGTTACCCCACCTTCTTGAAGCAATTTCTTGTTTGCAGAGAGCCAAGCCTTCTCCCTTTTCTCCTCTTCAGACCTCCCCAACCCGTTGTCTGCCACCTTTCACAGTAGTGTTCCTGAAACATTTTTTATTTCACAGCTTTATAATTCTCTCTATTAACATCTGTTTGAGTTTACTCATTTCCCTCCCCACCATGCTGTTTTTCCAGAAAGGCTAGTAAAATAAAGCAAGCAAAGGGATTCTGAGCATCCTACATTCAAAGAAATTAAAACTTCTATTCAAATTTAACTTCCATCATACTTCTTAGACATCGAAACATAAGAGAATCTTTTTTATTTCTGTTAACCAAGTTGCCCCCCAAATACCTAGGGAGTTTGGAAAAACTAGAGTTACACTAAGTAGAATCTCACATTGCCATAAATGAGGTTAATACAGCTGCACAGTCCTCTGCCAGGAATCCCTCTCCATGGGCTGCAAAGCAGCTGCTTCACTCAGAAATTCCACTCAGGATTTGTAACTTCTAATATGAGGTTCATGTGACAGGCAGGAGCAAAGAACTGATTCAAGGAGGGCTCAAAGCTATTTAATGAGAAAGTAACTCATATAAAAACTTCTTTCCATCTTTTTTTGAGAATATTGAGATTCAATTTAGTTGAAACATAATATCATTTTAGACTTGCTATAACTTCCCGAGTTTGGGCTAAAGAAAATAAAAAATGACATCAGCAAGCCAGTCCCTGATGAGAGGGATGAGTCACATTTCAGTTTGTTTTCACTTATTCTTTTTTTCTTTTTACATTTATGGAGTTAAAAAAAAAAAAGGCAACCCACAGACAGCCACTGCAACTGGAAAATTAGAAGAAGTCCAAATATGAGGTACTGACTCATTGG
>JAUBOD010000244.1:3330-22232 GCA_032353885.1 Nothura maculosa | reverse complement strand
GCCTGGTTCAAAGCCCACAGAAGTCAGCAGGAAATTTTCCATGACTTCAGAGGCACAGGATGAGGGCCCAGCTCCCTAAAACCGATCAAAGTGCAGACATCCAAACTGAACAAGTTTTTCTTCATTTTATATCCAAATAAGCAATAATGATTTAATATTTTGCTCATGGTTTTTGAACTTTCCATGACGTTAAATGGAGTTAGTCTCCATTTAATCCAAAATTCAAGTACTATCATACAAGGTTTTGATGCTAGGTATGGAAAACAAAAAAGCCAAGAATGAACTTATATCAGCTGCAGAATTTAAAATAAATCATATGGAAATTCCAAGTAATTCATCAACATCTCAATATTTCTTTTTTAACAAAACAGTAGTTCTGCATAGCAGCTTTGGAATGGTAACTAGCACAGCTACTTAATATGTTGAAGTTTCCTACTCAAGCTAATTTATTTTCTTCAGTGCTGAGTCCAAAATTGTTGAGGAAATAAATCATATAATGATGCTTCTTTGTTTTCTTCTCAAAAAATCAGACCAAAAACTAGTTCAACTGTGTCAAATATTTTCTTACCATCTCAGGAAAGTTTTTGTTTGTTTGTTTGTTTTTTGAGTTTCACTGTAGTTAAAAAAGACCTCACAAATTGACTTTACAGTCCAGATTTAGGTGCTTTATTTTTGGGGTGCCATGGTTTTCTAGGAAGTCCGATTGCCTTGGCTTCTGAGGATTAAGCTCAAAGACAATTACCAGTGAACAGACATATTCATTTCAGTGTACAAAAATTCCATTATTGAGTACCATATGTTTTTTCAATGACATGGATTAGCAGTTTTCATTCCCAAAAATAGTTGCATCTGTCATCATTTATGCTCCTACCAAATAAGTCTGGTATTTCAGAGTGGTTATGCTTCTCCGCAACTAGGTCCAAGTGAAGGAAAAAGAAGAAAAAACATAGCAGGAATGAAGAACTATATTTTGAATATTTGAAAATGACCTCAAGTATAAAAGCACAAAGCTTCCTAAAAATACTCCTTTTCTTTTTCAGTTTTTGGAAACGCAAAAGCTCATTCACTTTGTCCAATATTTTTTCCATAAATCAATATGTGTACTTTTTGCAGTCTGCTCTCTATTTGATGTCCATTCTTAAGGATTATAAATCTAACCTACAACTTAATATAAGCCAAAGCAAATAAATTAGAATAGGCACTTTCATATGTTGCTCATCTTAAAAGCAAGTAAAAAATTTTAAACCAACACTGGCAGTCATACTTCACAGTTTAACGGAGCACATTTGCTAAGTAAACACGTATGATAACAACAAAAAATACAACATATAAGACCTCTTCAACAAGCAAGTTAGATGGAGAGGCAAGCCTATCAAACAATTACTGCAGTTGCGCATCAGTTGCAATCAAATCTATTCTAAACAAAGATATCCATAACACTTATTTTTCACAAATACATTGTAATTGCATTCATAAGATTGGAATTTACAGCCCCATGAACATAGCTGCTCTCCAGGACAAAGCAGTAGTGGTGCCAGTGATATAAGGTGCACTACCAATCTGCAAAATGAGCATGACCATATATTTCAGGGCCAAATATTTGACTATATATTTTCAGGATCATATATGTCAGGGCCAAATATTTCACATTAAACATATTACTGGCATAAAATCAAATTGTTCTGATGCTCATTGCCCTTACAAAGGAGGGGAATACAACTCAACAGAATGCCTAAGTCATTTAACACTGGAATTTTACACAGGAAACACGTTATTTTTATAGTCTCAAATCTAAAAAAGGCATTTGAAAAGCAGACTAAGTGCAGACCTTAAGGCATTAATGATATCTCCCCAACAATTTAATCAGTGTCAGTAAAATATTCAGATTTCATTCATATCAAATGTTCTACATTGCTTAGAAATATGTGCTGAGCCCTTTCAGTACTCAATGAACTGCTGTTATTTTGTGGTACTAAGAAAGAAATTTCTGTTCTGCAGCGTGCTGAATTCTGTACAAATCCCTTTCGGGGTCCAATGCAGCTGCACGCCCTGGCTTTAAGCTCTGATAAAAAGAAGCCAAGATAGTTTAAGCAATGCTATTTTTAAATCCGTAAGACTTCCTAAACTGAGACCTTACTAAATTTGGCCCATCAAAAACAATCCAAAGCTGCAACTTATAGTCCCTTATGCAGCAATACAGCACACAGTAGTAAAACTATATGGCTAATATTACACAACAGCTCTTTTGTTTCTACAAAAAAGAACTTACAATTGCATATGAAAAAAATTAATTGCAATAGCAAAGGATCCATTGTCCTCTGATAATCTTTAGGGAAGTATGTGCAAAGAGCCTTATACATGGAGACTGCCACAAATACTTCTTAGGCAGCTCTGGTTCAGAGTAACTCAATAACAGTGATGTGGAAATATGAAGTTGAGGGTATAGAAAGATAAACCATAGCAAAGTATTTAGTTGTGAACACAGGAGAGGCTCCTGAGAGATACCAAAGCAGATACAGAACAAGCTTAGGAGCCTCCACAGTTTTTTCAGTACATTGCCTTTTTTATTTACTGTGATGCTCGAATTTTTTAGAAATGTTATAATTTTGACCTTGATTTGAATAGCGGCTGCCATTTATGTGCATCTAACTACCAGTTATATCATTCCAGACTAGGCTAGTCATTGCTGGCTAGATGATTCACTGTCAATCAGCAAGTTTCCATTGTATAACATAAAACACAGTAACAATTCAAGAGGAAAGGAAGATGTACATTTGCTTATTATAATGTTAAGAGCAGCTGAAGTAACTAATTTTCAAAACAACAACAACAAATATCAGCTTGATCTACACCTTTCTGTACTCTGAGAAAATAAATTTCACTTTCCAGTTACCAATCTGATATATTTCACAAACATTGTATTAGATCCAGAAAAAAAAATCTGAGGGTTAACTATCTTGGACAGCATCTCTTTAATCTCCATTTTGCTAGTATACTGCCAAACCAGAATTCTCCATTCACAAAATTAATTCACTCTACAGATATACACGCAAGCAAAGTATTAGAACAGTACATCCTAAGGAAGAAATGGTTGCAACTTTCATATCCCTTACCTATGCCTAAGACCATGACAGCCTTAGTAGCCACAAAATTTCACATCTGTGAATGATATGCTAAAAGGAAGGAAAGAAAATAGATTCATCTTTTTTCATTTTCCAATTAAACAGTCATTGTTTCTTAGAATTGCAAATTGCTTGCAAATACATTCCTCAGGAAAACTCCCTTTATTCACTTTCCTCCAGGAGTAGCTGAAGGTATACAAATACAGGAGTGGCAAATTCCAGAGCAACTTCAAATAGATTATTCTATTTAATCATATTTACCATAAGTTGGTACTAATCCTTCCTTGCGGCCACATATTTTGAAGCTATATTTGGATCCTCAAAAGTGTAGGCAGCTTGCAGGGAACACGAACTATCATTCTCCTGATTTTTAATTTAAAGTGATTTTGGAACTTGAATGTTTCCAAATGCACACAAATATATTCTGACATAAGCCTGAAAAAAAAGACATATTTCAAAAATAAATAAATATGATGCTTTAAGGCATGTCTTCATTGGGAATTGTCAGCATAATCCAGGAGTAGAATCCTGGCACTAAGGAAAGCAAAAAATATCATTTCCATCCAAAATGCCTCCAGTGCCCTTTCCATTGAGATCTAGCAAGAGTTAATAATAATTCCATTTCACTGAATTTTACCCAAAACTTCAAAAACAAATATAGGATTATGGTAGAAAGTAAAATAATGAATAATTATTTTATCATTAAGGAAATACTAAATCATCATCAATGGTTTCTCAATTTCACAACAGAATGAGAAATAAACATAAAGCTGTGTCAGAAAAATATGTTCCCAGAAACTTGCTTGCAGATTCATCTTCTAAAGAGTGATTACTTTTTTCAAATCTTGGGAAAATGGGAAAACAAAGTCTATTAAAATTAGAAATCAAAATTTTTACTGACTGTCACTTTACTGTTTTCCAAATAAAGCCTGTAGAAGCAGGGCAAAGCTGAGTCAAGAACTACTTTCTGCTCTAATGGGAATGAAAAAATACACA
This sequence comes from Nothura maculosa, assembly GCA_032353885.1. Lineage (NCBI taxonomy): Eukaryota > Metazoa > Chordata > Aves > Tinamiformes > Tinamidae > Nothura > Nothura maculosa. The sequence continues at coordinate 18,114 of JAUBOD010000244.1, read as the reverse complement.
TTTAAACAATAAACTTTCTGCAACCAAATAAGGATGACTTACTTATCTGACTGCCAGAAAATGCATACACTATGATTTGGTTAAGTGGGATAAATTTCATGCTATATATAGCAGATGACAAAAAATAAAGATAATACAGTTGATGTTTCAGAATATCCAACATGGCAGATTAATATTACTTTCTTTCAAATTAGGGGACTCTTTTGCTGTACATTCTCCTTCCGATTTCTTTAAAAATAAATTTAATATTTCTTTAAATAGTAATCTTTAAAGTGTATTCTTTATATAATTAAAATATAAAATCATTTAGTTGTCCAAACTCACCTAAGGCTAAACATAACCAATGGACTATCTAAACTAATCTCCCAGCAGCTCCCCAAGCTTTACAACCTAGTAGGAAAATACACAGAGAAACAACCCATAGGGTTTTTGCTCTCCCTCTCTTCACTTGATACTGAAAGTGCTCATTTAGAGGACTACTGACACTACAAAGAAACAGGGAGAGCTGGACTTTCCAAGGGATGCTGATACAGTGCAAAGCTGGGCTAAGGGCAAATTCAAAGTGGCAATTCAGCCAGCCAGCTAGCTCTCAAAAATCCCTAAGAGTTACAGAGAACAGTTGTTCTCCCTCCCCACTTTAACTTACAAACATTTCCTAGTGAACCGTTTTGAAGGACATTCTTAATGTCCCATGTTCAAAGGAAAAATTTCAGGAAAAGAGACACAAAGATAAGGCCCATCCCCAGAAAAGATGCACAGACCGAGTCTGCTAAAGACAGACATCTTTATTTCTCTATGAGAGTAAGCAGCATAAAGATTTTATGTCAGTAACATTACAAAGGCTGCTCTTCAAAGCAAGTCTTCAAAAGTCAGTTTGCTGCACAATATACTGCCTGACCCTAAATCCTACTGCTGCAGGGAAAGAAAAGCTCTCCTCCATCTAGTGCCCTCAGGCTTAAAGTTAGGCCTTTCCTTACCCACTTTCTCTTATAGAGATTACTAGCTCATAAAAATCAATTTTTTTATACTGCAGCTGATACTTATAGACACTGTTACAAAAGAAATCTCTGCTGATTTCCTCCTCATGTTGAGTATGACAGCCTTTAAAAATTTTCTGCAATGCCAAAACCCTTGTTGATTTGTTATCCCTAAAATACATGGAAAAGACAAGGATATTCTCAATAAGACTAATAAACATATTTTTTATTCATGGTATACTAAATCCATACCTTAGAAACAGTATGAAAATAATAACTATAATCACAAAGTTGAGTTATCCATTCATCTCACATGAAAAACTGCCACAAAATAAACAGTTATTTCATGAGTTCCTCAAATTAGAACAGAAAGCATGTAATGAGAGGACACGTTAGCTCAGGGAAAGACATCTTCTCCCTTAGCCACGAAAGCCGTGATTATGAAACATATTAAGATACATTCCTTTGTAAGTATACATTTTCCTGCTCATATATAGCTCTTGGTTTAAGCACAGGAATAATGAGAAAGAAAAAAAGCAAAACAAAAACAAACAAAAAAGAACTGTGAAGAAAGAACATATTCACACAAGAACTGTGAATATGTGCATTAAAATACAAGTGCTATGCCCATATACAGGCACACTATATATAACATTCCACTTAAGTGCTTTACATCAGGTCTTTTAACTTGCAATTTGCTCCTTAGATTTATAACTTATCCTCACATCCTCAGAAGCCCAACTCAGACTATCATTTTTTAACTCTATTTTGTAAATGGTAATACTTTTTTTTAGCTCTGCCTGTAACACTTAGTACTGCATGATTGCAGCTACCAAAGGGTTAAGCCTGAGGGACCAGTAAATAGTTTCAAAACCAGAAAGTCTTTATAGTGTGCTATACATGTGGCAAAGACTCTTCAAATTGCTTCCAGATAGCCTTTTTTTTTTTAATAATAATTTCTGCACAGCAGCAAGTCCTATTGCACGTGTTCTTTACCTCAGTGCAGGTTTAGAGGAAAAATGTCTTAGGAGTGACAAGGCCCAAACTGCTTCAGGAGCATGTCCATGCAACAGGTTCAAATGCAGTATTAAGGAGTTCAGTGTAGGAATTCTTTAAGTATAGCACTCATTTTTAATTTTTGTGGAAACTGCCTACTTTTATTTCCATCTGCTCTTTTTTGATATTTCCTGTCAATAGGCTAATCAGACTTGGACAAGAAGTGAGGCAGTTAGACTAATATTACTACTACACAAAAATGCAGAGAAGCACTGTCAGGTGCTCAGAAGGATAACTGAAGAATATCAAAAGGGAACCAGGCAGGCAAAAGCTAAGAAATTTCTGTTCTTGTTCTTATTAGGATTCCCTTCTTATTATGTTAATTGTGCCTAGGATGATTGATTTCTCCTACTTTTCACACAAAGAAATACTCCAGATCTGCATGATGGTCTTATTTTTACTTCCACCATAAGTCATGTGGAATATTTAAACCTTTTAAGAATTTCAGCTGGTGTTACTACAAAATAGTACAAAAGTACTACAAAATATACAGCATTTCTGTGCAATAATTGAGAACTATCACTGAATTCTAGCAGAAGAGGAATACTCATTAATTTCATTTCATATAATTTCAAAGATTTTTTCTTCTTTTTTACCTACCTTGCTAAAGCAATGCACCATGCAGCTTTTCATAAACTCAAGGAAAAACAGATTATTCTCAACTGTAAAGAACAAATGGAATATCAGGTAAAATGAGATGCCCAGCAGCAGAAAAATCTGCAACTCCTACCCATATGGGTTTTCTATGTGTTAGAAATGCATATTATTTGTAGGTTTTGACAATATTGTGAAGTCTCATTTCAGTCTCACATTAAATCTAGGAAGTGTAATGAGATGCATTTATTTTGTGTGTGGTGCACAGAGGCTATATTGGAGGTCCAGGAGCTCCATATGCAAAGGAAAGTGGAGTCAGAAATTAATAGATACTTATGTCACCCTTTAATATTAAATTCCTAATACGATTCAACAAATTATAGTCCATCATTGTGATTCCCTAAGTAGATTTAGATTCTTAAACACATTCTGTTATATATTTCAGAGTCTAATGCTCTCAGAAACTCCAAACAAAGCAGCATTCCTGTTGTGGTAGTCACTGCACAAACACACATGAAGCAATGATGCCTTTCCCAAACACTCAGAGGTACCGTGGGAAGTGTTCAAAGACAAAAATGGGAACTCAGTGCTCAATTACACAGAAATTTGAATGGGAACACCTCATTATACAGCTGTGAAGATCTTCCTCACAATGCCCAGTGAAATTCAGAAAGGCTTTAGTAATAATACAGAAAGCTGCACTTCCAAATGCACTTCAAAAAAACCCTCATATTTTCAGAATAAAATTTCTAAAATATAAGCTGATTTTTATCATACTTTATAGGACTTTTCCAAAAAACTATTGTCAGGCAGCTGAAAACACATATTTTATAAACTAAACCAATGAGGTGAATTTTTTTTAAAAGATAGCAAAGTTGCTTTAGTGCCTATCCATTTATTGACTGGTTTTAAACTCAAATTTCTTCTTTTTCATAAGCCTTGTTCTCCTCTGCTACAGAGCTTAATGAAAAGCCCAAACTACCTGATGAGAATCACAGCTAAGGAAAACACATCTGCACACTGTGAAAAGACATGAGTCCTGCTGTGATTTATTGCAGCGTCTGTTAGTTAAATTCCAGATTGGAGGGTGGGGAAAGCAAGACAATAAAAGAACATGAATTCTAACATTATGACCATAAAGTTTGGAATTTTCTATTCTGAGTTTTCTTTTCTGGACAGAATAGAAGGAACACAGAACTCATTTATACTCGTCCAACCCTGCAAACTCTCTAGCAGACACAAGTTGCAAATACTATATTACTACGAGTGATCTACAAATGAGGTTTTTTCCATTCTTATTAACTTAAAATTACAGTTTCTCTGGATGCCATAAGGACTGCATACCAAAACTTAGAATTGTTAATTATCATTCAAAATAGCAACCTTGTCAGAAAGCCAAGAAGTCAACAGCACAATTTAAGATGTTAAGAAATCAGAGAGTTCAAAAGCTAATGCTAACAATAAACTGTGTAAGATTTATAACTTTAAGAATTAATAGCAAAAATTTTCCTACACAACAGTCATATAAAATATAAAGTTATGTTTTTCCAATTAAAAGAATGGAAAAAATCATATATAAACAGGCATGTCAATTAGATCAAGAATAATAAATAATTTTACAAGTGAATTAGACAAATGTAGTCAAGCAATGTCAAAGACTTGCATGTAAATGCAGATACGTGACTCAGAGGGCATTCTAGGACACACTTCAAAACTGGTCAGTGCTGGTAAACCTAAAAAAGCTTGTTCACTCACAAAATATGGTCACTGATTGCTTATTGTTTTCCCATTCATTTCTTATTATTCTTAAAAAAAAGAATTATAAGAAAAAAAGAATGAAAAAAGAATGATTAATAAGCCTGGTAAACTTACTGATTTAGTGAAAACAGCTGTTGAGTTTCTTTGCTCAGGTTTTTGTGATGTAGGGGTGCACAAGATCACACCCCTGATTCACAAACCTCAGTGTGTCATTCTGCAAAAGTCTCTACTTCCAAAATTACAGGATTGACCTAAAATTAAAGAACCAGCCTTTCTAATCAAGTTCTTGTTGGATGCATGCATATTCTCATAGAATTATGTTAGACATCAAGAACTGATCTCTAGTTGCTATTAACACAGATTAACAAAGGAAAATTTCATATATTATCAAACGCAATACCTTTTATTTTCATTTTTACAAGGAATCCTGTTCTTTCTTAGAATAAGTTACAAGGTAGCTTAGTCAAGGTAGCTTAGACTGCCTAGTCCTGATACACGATAGACAAGTGATACCCAGAAGATATCTAGTTCTGGTTACTAGCTACAAACTCAAAGTGCTAACTTGCCAAACAGAGGTTGTCATAAAAAAAAAAAATGCATTGACACATGAAGATTACAGTAAGGAGCACAAATTTAATAATTGATTCTAAACAGAATTTCCTGCTGTCACAACTGAATTATTGAAAAAAATCACTGTTCTGCAACTTAAAGTGAATGGAAAATGTTAAGAAAGCCACGATTGGACAAAACTTATGAGTCACTACAGAGCAATCCAAACGGATACAGAGGTCATCCACTCATTAGAATGTGAACTGAAACATTCATTGGTTTATTTTCCAAGAATTACAATAAGAGGCACTCTCAGGGGAGCACAAGATGAGAGACTTTGCCACAACTGCAGCTAAAAAGATGACTACAGTAAGAAACTGGCAAACGGTAGTAGCAAGGTAATCCTGTACTCAAAAACCTTTGAGAATTAGTATTCTAAGAGATATAGAAGCAAGGCACAATTAGAGTAACATACTCAGAATGTACTACATATATATGTATTGATATGTGTGCCTGTGTGTTTATTTATACAAATATATTCATATGCATTCTTATTATATGAGAGATCTTCTGGATGCAGTGTTTGGCACTCATGTTTTATAAATGTTTTGAGATGGCTCAGTACATCTATGCCTTACAGGATTAGTGGATATTCCTTCCTTGAAAGGGATATAATGGCAATGTTACATTTATTGATATACTCGTGGAATTCATTCATACCCCTTATTTCCCAGAGATGGTAAATTAAAATTACTGGTTTAGGACTAATAAAAGAGAAATGTGTGGGACTACCTGAGGAGATTAACAAGGTAGAAAATAAAACTAGATGATGTTATAAACCATCTTGCACTGTGAGTTGCTGGATCAGCCTAAGGGAGGCTAGATGCAAGAGCTTATTATTTTATTTAGAATAATAAATCAATTAAATTATATCAATAAAACATCTAAATCTGACATTCTAGATGACCTAAATCATACAATTTACTAAACTACAATTAAACTAAAACACATTTCACAAACCTTGGTCACCTACTACTTTTCCATAATTAAAAAAAAAGTTTTAAATCTTTCTGACAGAGGCATGCTTTTTTAACAATATTCTTGTAACTCACCAAGTTTCCTGGAAATCACCAAATTCACCTGTTACTAAGTTGGGCAGGATCCCTGGTCTTTGAGACCCTGAGAGATGATTTTGTCCTCAGCACAGTCACTTTTAAAATAGGGAGACACAGCTTTGGATGCTGTATTAATTACATCTGTTGCACAATGAACTCTACATTAAAAAAAAATCTGATATCAACTAGTTGGAACTAATCATCCTGTTCAGATGTTCATAATATGCGTGCTGACTTTGGAATTCTGACAGTGAACAAAGTGAACTTGTGTAGAATTTCAGTGATCTCTGAACAATACATGGTGTCCTAAGTCTCAGAAATAAAATGTCCAAGACTGAAAGACTGAGGCAGTTAAAACTCTCACCAGAACTGTGAATCTGAACACAGGAGGTGGGGAGAAGAAAAAGCCATATTCTATTAATGATAGATACTAAGAGATACATGATAAAAATGATTCACTGGTAAGCAGCGTCAACAAATAAGACTAGTCAAAGCCAAAAACGTAACCCAAAAATCAAAGAGTAGTCTAGAAATAGGTCGTCTAATCTCCCAAGACTAAAGCTTCATGTTTAACCATTAGAGTAGAGGTGGCATTTTAGAGCCAACATCTTTTTAACTTAGTTGGATAACATAGGTGACATCCTTTTAGAAATTTTAACGGTATGTGTACTTTAAATGGAGAAAATAATCACAGAGCTGTATAAAATCACTATGCCAGATGCTGATGTAATAGAAAAAGAATCTCAGAGAAACAATATACTAGAAGCCACAACTCCTTTAGGAAGCCAGCTGGGAAAACCTGAGTAATGCTGTGGGTAAGGTTGGAGTTCAAATGTCTGCCTTTTCTCCAAAGAAAAAAAAAACTGGAACCTTTAGAGCTTCATATATCTACGTGTGCTCTGAAAATGCTGTGAACTTTTATATGCTATTTTCTTTTCTGATTTTTAAGTAGCTTCAGTTTCAATGGAGACATTGCTCTTGATTAATGTTTATAAAAGATGACTAATTTCATTTTAGTAAGAAATGTGCATTTTTGAGAAAATTATTCTGTGTTTTACATCAACTGTCCACACAGAGAGGAACTATTAATCATTATAGCACTCTTGCCGCACACAAATAGATTCATTTAACAGATGCAAGATTTATGTAAAACTCTCAACCAATAATGTAAAGTTTGGAATAAATCCAGTACAAGAAAAAGGAAGTTAATAGAAGGAATCAACACAGACCATATCAAAGGAGGAAACTGGAAGTTCCTCCTAAGTGTCCTAAACCTTTTTCACAATATTTCCTTCCATGGGCAACCTAGGGAAGAATGAAGGATTCTGTCTTCTTCCAGGGGTGCTGGAAAGTGCATAGGAAAGTGCTTAGCCTTCACCTTGGGAAAGCTGACTCCAGCCAAACATTACTAGCACAGAACGTTTAATAAAAACGTTCTAAATAAAAATCTAAATAAAAAATTTAGATGAAAATCCTACACAACATCACAATGCCTATGAAGGGGCATTAGTTAGATTTACAGCATGAGAAATGAGAAGTTCACTTGTGTAAAGATTAAAGGGTTTTATAATCTGATGCAAAATCTAGTGAAACAACTAAAATTCTTTAACTTCATTAGAAGTTGGATCAGAACTTTGTTGAATTAGGGGATGAAAAATTAAATGCTGTGTATTACACTTTTTTTTTCCTGGGTAGAGAACAAAACAAACAAACAAAAAACTCAAATGAGACCTCCTTGACTTTTTAGTAAATGAAGATAAAAGTCCTTACAGGACGGCAATCCTTTTAAATAATCAAAATATTACCTCATCTCCCAAAATGTTATTAAAATACCATTCCCATAATGTCCGTTGGTCATTTCACCACCAACAAGGAAAACAAGAGTAAATGGAACGTTTCATTTGCCATCCCACAACACAGCTTAAAACACAGAAACAGGTTGTAATTCTTTAGGGATAATATATAGCTGTGCTTTCTGGTTCTAACATATTTCTTAAAATAGACTATTTCCATTTTTAAACCAAGCTATTACAGCTTTAAGTTATCTTATGATACTAAAGTCATAGTATGCTCTCAGAATCTCTGACTTTATTTTGTGAAAGTGTTTAAAAATCAAATATTATGTCATATTAGCCATATTATGTCAAATAATTAGCCATATTATGTCAAGTATTATGTCATGGTAAGAGCAGGAAACTGAGATAGTGCCTATCATATATAAAAGATTGCAAATGACACAGAATTGCAAGCTAATATTCAGATAGGGTAATAATCAATTTGATATCAGAGCTAATTCCTTGACTAAATATTGTTGCATATAGATCACTGTCCTGTTTAAGAGTTACAGAGATGGGCAGCAGAATTTTTTTATAGGATGATTCCGCCAATGATGGAACCTTAGGGGAAAATGAGTTTACTGCAAAGTGGTCAGAAACAGAAATACTTTAATTATTTGCTTAAAATTGATATTTTTGCTGAAAAAAAATCAGATATGACACATTCTAGCCAGGGCATTGATTACAAATTTCTCTAGAAACATCAGCAAATGTATGCCCTTGAGGTTAAAGTAGAATTTTCATAATTTATTCATATAATTAAGATTCAACACCTCACAGTAAACAGGTTTTATACTGTCACATTCAGTATGTTAATGCATTGGTATCATTGTCAGTTGAACAGAAGACACCAACTAGTCATGGTACACTTTACTGCCCAGATGGGGCAATTAAAGGCTTTATTACAGTTATTCCTTTGAGCAGAAACTATTGTGTCAAATGAACTTAACAGAACGAGATGGAAAGGAAATACGGGCTGAACTCTCAAGTTACTCCATTCTGTCTGTACACCAGAAGCTACTTTGTCAAAGAGGTTTCACCACATCTTCAGTGCTATAATATTAATTACTTAATTATTAAACAGTCATTATTTCCTCCTCACTTAAGTAATGACAAGTTATGAAATAAGACTGTCAAATGAACAATGTAAATCCTCTCTCACTCCTTGATCGCATATGCCAACCATACAAATTCATTTTAAAAATAAAAAGTCAGACAGAAAATCTTCACTTAATAGAAATGGATTAAATTAATTCTGTGACATGGACAATAAAGTCAGCCCTAGCTTCTATTACACAGAATAACATTTTCCTGGCAAAGTTATGCCAAAAGCTATTTTAGATCATAGATCACAAAGACTCAAGAATTCTCCACAGTCCTCCCAAAGGTGAAATACAGAAGCTCACCAAGAGATTGGTTTTGGTCCCTTGCTACAGAACATGTCCCATCCTACTTTATCCAAACTCTTTTCTTTCATACATACTTCAACAGGTTGAATGTTCATCATTTTGTTATTTATCTCAGGAAGGACTTTAAATCAAATAATTTTAAATACCAACCACTTCCTCTCTTAGGATATAGAGACCTTGAAAAGATACTACAAGACAGCAAAGAAGCAATTTTAGAGTATTTAGTAATTAGCCAAAACAATCTATCTATGAATAATTAGCACTGCATAACAAGAAAATCTGTTAGGATTCCCTAATAGAAGTTATATTATAACATCTTTTGTAATTATAGAAGTTGTAGCTAGGATACTCTGAGGATTACCTATGTTGTAATAGTTAACTAAAGACGCAAAGATTTACAAAAATAGCTGCTGTTTAATAAAGCAATTTAGCAAATTACTATTTAAGCAAATATTTTCTAAAAATTATTTTAATTAAAAAAGCACAGTTTTTGCAGCATTTAGGTACTATCAAACCTTGCTTTTGCATCTGGAAAAAAAAGCAATACAGTCCTCCCACAGCAATATCAACCAGTTCCTATGGCTCAGTGGGCTCAGAAGCAAATTCTCAAAACAAAGCAGAATAGACCCCTGCGGGAGGAGGATATGTATTAATAAAACAACTTGTTTTTTAAATATGATACACCTTGGAAGATGACAAAATGGCAAATGATCTTAGAATTATGACAGATATTTACTGGCATTTTTGGTCTGACAGGAACAGTACAGAAATTAAAATCTTGTAAAATGCAAAGAAGAATTATCTTTGCCGAGCACTATCATCTTAAATTGCACCTATCTACCTATGTTTGCTAAAGACAAGGCATGATACCTTGGTCTGGAGTAGCATGAATCAGCACAGAGCAGCAAGAAAATCTGCACAGTTGAAGTGATTTTAGATGTAAAGCAGAAGTCTCAAGGCTAAACCAATCTGTGCCAGTGACAGTCTTAAATGGTAGCTGGACATTTTTACAGAGTAATCTTTATCACAAACTGTTTAACATGGCTTAAACATAAGCTTATCAGAAAAATTACTTGAACCACTGGGCACAGACACCTAAGCAAGGCCCTGTATTTTCAACAAACCATATTATAACCAGTCAGAAAGACAGTCATAAAGTGTGGTATTTGGTTTCTAACCAGAGTTTGGTTTCATCAATTTACTGTTATAACTACCTTTATACTTTTTGTTTCACCTACAGTTCACTTTTAAGTGAAGTCAATTCACAAACAGGTGGTCACTACTTTGAACTGTTTAGCCACTTGTTCAGTCTTTGGTACAGAGAGGCACACAGAGATGTGTCATTTCAAGATTATTAGTGCAGACCAACACTGACCTCTGGTGCCAGCAAAAGCATTTTACACTGGGGCAAAGATTCAACATTAAAACTCATCAAAACGTTGCAAGTTTCATGCTAATATATATCAGTATCTCCTACGCAGCATCAAGCTACACAGATTGACCACAGGGGAAAGAAAAAAAAAAAAACAGCAAGGATATGCAGGACAAAATAAGAGTGAGAGTGCATTGAAGAATTTTTTTTGCAATGCACTTTTTGCAAAGTAATCCTACTAGCTGCCATAACTCAAAACAATTTTAGCTGCAGCCAAAATAGGGAAATCACCATTTCTGTGAGAACATAAAAATAACATTAAAATAGTGTTTGCCAGATACAGAATGTGCAGGGCTTGCCTACAAGTTGTATTCTGAGTATAACTGTTTAGACTGTGGTATTATGAGCTTGCGTACTGTGATTGTGCTGCTATACTCACTGTAGGCCACAGTCCGCATGCTGAGGAACCACTCCATGCCAGCACTTTTGGCTACTTACCGAGGACAAAATGCCCCTAAGCAAAGGGGGCATTCAGCCCATTGCATACCAATATGTCTAGCAAATTACGATATGGAGTCCAACGGTTTCATGTGCATGGATAACATTCATTTTCTTGCAGGACTACTAGAAAATCCAAAGACAGGCTAATGAACCAGAAAAGATAATCCCAATTCTAATTCAATTTCTTTCATTGCTGTGAAGATTCAATTAAAGAGGAAAATGTCTCTTATCTAATATGGAACTAAGGTGATACTATATTTCCTTCTGCTAACAACCTCTAGCTGGAACATCTCTGTGAAAGATCCACGAACCTGCCACAATTACAAACCAACCTCACTTTCACGCAGAACTGTTTCCAGAGCGTAACTGTTGTGTGCATCAAAACACTCTGCAGCATGTTCTCATTCCCGTAAGGTACTCTGTAGCCAGCAGACTGCTGTAATAATATTCTTTGCAAGAACAGACATGGAAAATCACTGCTTTTTATTATTGCCTCTTCGAGCCAGTACATACAGAATCCTAACTCACCAGATGTTTCTCATTTCTTGACTTCTAAGCTGCATTTTGGCTTGTGGCATTTCTAGCACTTGGTGATTTCAAACAAAGAACTTTCTGTGTTACTCTAAGAAATAATAAAAAAGAAAAAGTATTTATGATTGTCTTTAAAAAGTTTGCTTATAAAGGTTGATTTTGAGCTCCTGAACTTCCCCAAGCCTCCATGCAAAGTGAACACTTTGGGTTACTTTTCTGTGGTCCCCATCTCCTCAAAAAAAGAAAGAAGAAGCAATCGACTCTGCAAATTCCATATATGGAAAAACATCCACTATGAACGGTTCTGAGGTTTTGGCTTCGTTCATTTTATTATTATTATTAAAGCAGTGAAAAATATTGAAATACTCAAGCTAAATAGGGTCATTTATTTTGCAGAAAAAAATACATTAAGTTATTCAGTTTTTAGTATATTTTTTTTTCCAGCAGGGAGGGGGTGGGATGCATGACTGCATGACACAACTAATATCTCACATTCCAGCTGAAATACTCTGTCCAGTCAGCGTAAAGTGTAACAGATCAGTTTTCATTTCATTCTAACCGAGAAGGCAAAAGCTTTCTAAAGTACCACAGCTGCTTCAGAAACAGATGTGACTGACAATTTTGATTTCCCTACTTGCAAGAGATGCCAATATTTCAGTTCTCAAACCCTTAACAGTAGCTTCTGCTACAAGAAACTAAGGGCCAGTACAGTAGGTAAATAGTTTACAACAATTGATTTTATAGGCTACTTTGCAAATTCAGTATGCAACAATTACAAGAACAATACTTGACATATGGATAGTTTTAAGGCCTATATTAGCTGTCCCCATCACTTTTGAAAACAAATCAAAGTACTTTTAAACCCTTATCCAAGCCTCTATACTCAAGGATGTAAAACAACCCAAAGAACAGGCCAAGCAGACTGAAATGTTATCTGATATGGATGCGCTGCCAAGGTAGAGGCACGATGCCAGGATGAAACTTTTAGTGATGTTGTTATTAACGGTATGAAAGCATTGCAAGACAAGATTCAACCTCCTATTACCATCAATCAGAACTTGGAAGAGGCACTATAAAAGACAACCTCTAACTTCTTAAGTAGATCAGTAATTTCTGAACAAAAATTTCTTATACAAGGTGCATAAGTGGTATCCAAAAGAATTCATACGAACAATTCTAAGTATCCTGAGACCATCTTCTCTCTACTACACTGATTTTTAAGTCTTACCAGTTTCAGTTAAACATAAATGCAATACAATGTATGTCTATTGATGACTTTCTGTGGATTTCACTGGGATATAAATCTAGTTCTTAATGTAGTTCCTTAGTATCAGCTATTCCAAAGAAATTAAAACAAAGAAAAAACAAAAAGAAACATCATTTTTCATCATTGTAGATTTACTTCCAGATGATTTTTTTTAGGCAAATGCAGCTAAATCACTTTATACAACAGCTTACTCTACCTTGTATGCATTCATAGGAATCTGAGCTCACTTAGAATTAAATCTGAAGGAGACTCGAGACTTGAAGGAATTCTGTGTCAGCCCTCAAAGTCTGGGGTCCTGAAACTCCATGTGATACCATGTGGATTGCAAACTATAGCAAATAAGGAGGAGGAGCATCTTCCAGTCATGCTATCTTCCAAAGTTAACTGTATGCATAAAAATGATACCATATGTCTCACCTACCTTACTTAACCCTATAATTAAGTCAGGTTTGCGATTCCTTACAGCCACTGACAAGCAGCTATTTTATTTGAGTACTTATTTGAAACATATCCCAAAAACACGAAGATCATCTGCTTTCAAAACTGTCCGTTAATAGACCCGGGCATTCCTTGATGCATACCTGTTCAGTAGTAATTTATTTTACAAGGCTGTATATTTAAAAGATTGCCAGGGACAACCAAGAGTTTACTGCTCTTCCATGCTTTCACTCACAATTTAGAGACAAATAACACATCCTTCAACACAATCAAAAAAATCTTATATTCATAACAAAAAAGAATATATTTACATACGTTCAAAATTCTCAGAAACAGGCAAGTTATGTTTCTAAACTATTGACGATTTTCCTGCTAATTTGCATGAAAACGGGAGGGCTGACCATAGCAAGGTACCTATCACTTCATTGCTAAAAACAGCAGAAAATATCATGTGCTATGTGAGAGACTTGCTGTATGGTAAACTGAGGGTGGGGATGAAAGTCTGGAGTGTGTGAACAGACATGCCCAAAAAGCTCCAGTGTAGGCCCATGTACACACAATGCCATGCGGAGAACGGCTAGGATTGTCCTAGGTGTGAATCCCAGATGGCTGGAGGAAGTATTTCTTTTCCCCTCCCTCTTTACTGCTGTCCTTTCTAAAACAAAGTTCCAGTATGCTTCAAAAAATTAGATACATAGCACTAAAGGTTTTTTTTTTTTGCCATTACCATTCATTCATTCATTCAGCTTTATTCTCTGACATGTGACAACAGCCTGATGAAAGAAGGGCTATTTCATGTGGTATCTGTTGCAGAAGATAAAAGTTTAGTAAACAAATTTAAACAAATTTATTCAAACCAGATGTGTTCTCCTATGTAATATTTCACAGATGGTTCTCTTCTTATTAGTTAGATATAGCATCCAGTGCTGTAAATGGGTCATATCTGCCTTTCACAAGGGAGCAACACAATACTGAAAATTCAAGGAAAATGAATGGAGAATTAGCTTTTGATTTCAGAGAAGCAAAAAGGTATCTAGCATTTATGTATAAATAAAAGATCAATTTAGTAAAACATAAGTATAAGAAAATAAGGTTGGACAGGTTTGAGGATATTCACAAAATTTTTAAGTGTTCAGAGAAGCAGTTCCACTTTTATTTTCTCTCTATATTATAAGGCTGGTGATGTCTTTTGTTTGTTTTTAATTTAGAGCTTGGAAAATACTCTTCTAACACCTGTAAAAATATGTCAATTAATGGATGCCTAGGAGAACGGGGGAGAAGAGAATATCTGAACACAGATAAAAGCCATTTCCTTTGGCTGTAACAGACTTTTATTAGATACATATTTGAAGTCTTTCACTCAAATCCTCTGAAGATTTTAA
>JAUBOD010000243.1:654177-680078 GCA_032353885.1 Nothura maculosa | reverse complement strand
AGAGAAGAGAAGAGAAGAGAAGAGAAGAGAAGAGAAGAGAAGAGAAGAGAAGAGAAGAGAAGAGAAGAGAAGAGGAAAAATAATACACTTCATCTTTTAAGGCATATAGTTAAATCAAATAAATATTAAAATATTACTATATGTAGATGGTGCATCCAATTAAAAAAGTTGTACTAGCTATATTCATCAACAGTTCAGAAAGAAGTGCAAAGGTTTTCAATTTTAGATAGTAACTCATAGACGGTGTGTCTTATTGAAATCTTTTATATATCAAGCTATCACACATTTTATACATAGGCAAATACTAATATTTGTATGCTAATTAGTTGCCCCATTGCTGGTAAAACTCTCACCTGCAACCTGTTTGCCTACCTTCTAGATTTAAGAACTTTCATCAATCATCTTAGAGGCTTTTTTAGAGACACTTTCGTTTTTCTGCTCCCTCCATCTGACATAAGCAATTTAATAAGTTCATTTCAGATAAAAGTCCGGTACTGCTGAGAGATAAGTGCTATTAAAATAACATCAGCAATTATAAAGTTTTAAATATTGTTTTATTCCGCAAAATGTCACATTTACCGAACCAAAAAAAAAAAAAAAAAAAAAGGGATTAGGATATATAACATATATATAGTATAGCTATATTTTGTGAAACAGTGTCATTTGCTGAAATTGTGGCTAGAAATGTCTCTACATCCAGCTGCAGGATAGATATACCAAGGCAGAACATATAGATAAATATATCAAAGTAATGCAAAACATTTCTTTTTTTTCTGTGCATAAAATACTATAAAGATTACATTTGTAGGGCCAGATCTAGTACATGTGCTGCTTAGTGCTGTGTGCTGTACTATCTTTTTGGGTGTTATCTCTGGTGTCTCAAGGCACTGCTGTACTGAAAGGTGTAAATGAATGCTGACAGGCTTCTACTTACACTTCAGACATTCTAGATAAAGCTAAAATAAGCTAAAGCACAATGGAAAAATACGTTTGACAGAATGTACAAATGTGGAGATTATGAACCTTAAGGATATTCTTTGCTTGTTTGTCAAATTATACCTGCACACAAGAAAATGTTTAAGTTGTCACAGAATCATAGAAAATCTAGGCTGGAAGGGATCCCAGGAGGTCATTAGTTTCAAATGACTGTTCGAAGAAGGGCTAACTTTAACATGTAATCAAGCTGCTTACAGCCTTGTTTTGAGTATCTCCAGGTTCCTGTGTCTCTGTTCCCACTAACTTGTCTAACCAGTAGAGTAAACTACAATGTATTTTCCTCACTGCTATCAAAGCAGTTTTCTAAGGACATTTAACTGATTCAAAATAGAATTAAAAATCAGTATTCAAACTGAAATGATTTTATATAAAACATTCTATTGCTTTTTTGGATTTCCCTATATATATTATCACTTCTACTTAGTAATTGCCATATGCTCTGCATCTCTGACTGCTTTTAATCTCTTTCAATTCAAAAAACAAAACAAAACCTTTCCTATTTTGCTCTGCTATCTTAATATTTTGAGAACTCACATCATCATTAATTCATTCTATGAGGATCCTGTAAATACTTAAAAAATTCTTTGGTCATTATGACCAATGTTTGGTCATTATGGCCATTTGGAAGTTTTCTATTGCAAAGGCCATTCCCCTTCCCAGTAATGAGCATTATTACGAGAGTCTTGTTTATCTTTCCTAAGATTTGTTCTTGTCCTAGTTGGAGTTTGCCCGACAGGTAGTTTTCTAACAGTTTCATTTACCTGTGCATAAAATATATCCAGTCAAATTTTTTTTTATACTAGAATTTCATCTCATATACCATAACCAAGAAGGAGGATGAGAAAGCATGACATGATGGATGAGCGTATGTGATGTTGTCATTTAAGTCTCACAGGATAAAATGAAAGATGGATACTATAATTAAATTTCATAATTAGTAAGCCTATCTGGTGTGCCTACAAGTAGAATATTAGAAAGTTGTGTCCTCTTTTTATATCTAACTTTTCTTATACTTTATTTTATCCTTTTGGGGACTACAAATACAAACTGTCAGAATAAAGACAAAAGGAAAAAAGAACCTTGTTTTGTTATTCCTATCACTTACAATTCCAGCCTTTGGAATTATAATTCAAAAGTACTACAATGTCTTACCTTTTTGATTTGACAGAGAAAATAATATGATGAATTCAAAAGATATCAATAGCCCTTTATTTTATTTTAACTGTAATTTATATCCTACTGAGCAATAATGTGTTAAAAAATAAAAAAATATTTTGGTAAAGATAGACCAAAAAAGTACAAGGGAATGGAGATAACAAAATATATATGTATATACTAAAAAGAATCTTATATTAGATTTATGGCTTTTTCTTTGCTTGCTATTTTTATAATTTTTATATCCTTTTTAAAGGAACATAAATTAGTTCCTTTTTTTTTTTCCAAAAAATTCTTATGCTCTTCTTTTTTTTTTTTCCTCCCAATAACAGAAAGTATATAAATTATTTCATACATTCTCCTCTTAAAAAGAAAGTAAAAAAAAATCAATTCTAAAAAAAAATATTGAAAGAAAAGCACTTTTGGATTTGAAAATAGTATTTTAATAGCAAACTTGATCCTTATAAGTCTATCTCCCTCCTACCTATCATGTCCTTCCACTACTAACCTTGCACAACTTCACACTACTATATTCTCTCAGAGAGGAATCATGAGAAATCTCCTCCTGATGCAGGCCAGGATCCTATTGGCCTTCTTGGCCACAAGGGCACTGCTCCCTCATAGTCAACTTAGTGTCAACCAGGACTCCCAGATCCCTCTGTGTGGAGCTGTTCTCCTGTAGATCAACCTGTAATCTGTCCTAGTGCCTGGGCTTATTCTTCTCTAGGTGCAGGACCCTGCATTTGTCCTTGTAATTTTAATGATATTTCATTTTAATTGGATTTCCAGTCAAATATTATATGCATTTTAGTGAAGTAGGAAAACTGACTATGTTTTCTGTAGTTAATTTCATTGTTTTAAAAACCAGTCTCCCCTATAAAAATTCCATTTTAAACAGTAGCTTTATTAACCTGCTGTTTTTATAAAATACATTTTCATCCTCTTAGTAAGATTTTATTTTTCAAATACACTGCATGTAAATGTCTTCAAGAGAGTAACAGAAATTTATTTGCTATTAACGTTAACTTATAAAATATTTGGTTAGGTTTGTGATTTTGGATTACAAATTTTCAGAGTAGAAAAAATCTATAACTACTAGTTAAAAATCTATAATTATTACTCTATTAGAACTTGTTAAATGTCAGCATGCCTCACGTAAGTAATTGTTCCCTCTGGATATAAAAATGAAATTTTGAATATTTTTTTCTTTCCTTCTAACAATTTACACACATAAACAAAACCTTTAATTTCATGCTGAGAGCAGTAACTCATGGGGAAAACACATTCTCTATATAAGCAGGGTGAAAATGGTGGATTGGCTTAACTTTAGTTTTTATATAACTTTATATTTCTAAAATGACACTTCACTAAACTTTTCCTTCCTGGTATATGTGGAACAGGATTACTTATTTTGCAATTATCATGCAATCAGAAAGCATACATTTTATTCATTAGCACAAGATTCACTATGAATATTTGCTAGTGAGAAAAAAAAAAAGCTTGAAGAAGCTAAAGGAGATGTAAAGAGTACTAGAAAAAATACTTTTTGTTCATCAAAGTGACTCTCCAGCAATCTAAATTAGATTGGGAATTTATAGTAGTTCATGCCTAAACTGTGTGCGAACAGCTACAGTCTTGGATGCAATTTGTAATAATACTGTAATAGCTTTAGGATCAGCAAGTGTGAAATGTTGCATTTTGAAAACTGTAGTGGTGTGTGCGGAGGAAGGAGATATCAAATCAGTATCGGATTCACAGTCTATGGACTGTAGGTCCGATCATCTTACTAGGAGCGAATTGAGTTCCCAAATAGTGTGATCAACTATAAGTTCAATTCTGGCAGTATCAGATTCACAAACAGTCTGTGGACTGTATGTCCGATTGCCTCCCCCCAAACAAGTAGTCGAGTTCACAAACAGTATGATTCAATCAAATGAAACATTTACAAAGCAGGTTTTGGATGTCAGTACAGGAAATTCTCTACTACAGCGTGGATTTTTTTAGTAAGCTCTGATGTACAAATGTGCAATAACCACCCATCCCAGAAGATGGGAGAGACGTCTCAGTCTTGAGTCTCCTCAGGCGGCATCTCAACCCGAGGGGAGGAAGGGGAATCAGCCCATCGACTGATCCAAGAGTTCTGATGGATTCTTCCCCTCTCAGTTCTTAGTCTTCTCAGACTTGGAGGAGCTGAGTCCCTGTGTACCAGCCACACTGGAAGTGGCAACTGTGTCTCACCCCAAGCAATCATCTATGATGTCAAAACTTCTGTTAGGCCTTAGTTTTCCTCCACAGTTTTCTTCCACAGACCAGGTGGGGTCCAAGATCCCAGCTCCCAAGAATCCAGGCTTTAGCACAACCCTGGAGGCAATGCACAAAGGACGCATCGTTGGGTACCCCAGAGACGGCCTTCATGACTATTTTCCTTATGCAATTCTTTTCCCAGTAGTGTGATCATGGGATACATGGCTGCACCATATCAGAAGGAAACATAGGCGACTATGAACATAGGTGACTGAACATAGGTCAGAAGGAAACAGCTGCAAAGAAGGATTGCAGAAAAAGATGGTTACAGGCTGGGCAAGGCAAGCAGAGAGCCTGTGGGTGCATTTAGGACCCTGTCAAGTAGCCTGTGGAAAATCTTGTAAGATGATCTAGATTGTCTTTAGTCATCCTGGACCTGATTATGTTTATATTGGATCTGCAAAGAATATGAGGAGTTGCAGTGGTTCATAAATTATTTTGTTGCTATGTTATTTTTTTGTCATGAGATGGCTAAGACAGCTATGACAAGGACCGAAGGACCACTCTGGAGAGGCAGTTGGAGTTCAGCCAAGATATCAGTGAGAGAGCAGTCAAACACATTTTATAGCTGTATTCAGACCAAACTATGACCTTGATTGTGATCATGCCAAAATGTACTTTGTTACACCGAATTATAGGAACTGTTGTTGAAAGTAAGCACTGATCAGATCATCTTGTTACCAAAATTGTTACTAAAATAAGCTGAAGAAGTAAGAAAAGCTGAAATACTCTTCAGTTTTATCAATTTCAAGGACATTTCCATCATTCAATTTTATCATTAAGAAGAATAAAATATACTGTCTTTCTTGGTAATAAATCTATTTAACTACTAAAGACTAATAGCTTTCCTTCGGTTGCTCAGTTTCTTATTAAGTCTTCCTTAAGGTGGCAGAAAACTTTGCAAGCAAAGGTAATGTTAAACAAAACTGATTGCAGAATATAAAGAATTGAGACAGGCCTAGTTTCTCAAAATCTTTAATATATGTGTAGTTCAATAAAAGATTATAATTAACAGGATTTTGCAATATTGAAAGGAAAATCAATAATCCAATGTGGACTCCTTCATTTTGTCATCTTACCTGATTGAATTTGATCAGGAATTCTGTGATTTCCTTCAGATCACTGAGAATTAGTAAGCATAACTAAATCTTTTTTTTCATGGAAGGTGCTAATTTACAGTACCTCCATATCCAGATCTGTATTGTATATAACAGGTAGTGCAGATGGAAGCACTAAAATGCTATCCCTTGCCAGAAGTCAAACAAGAGGTTATGAAAACAAACTATTTAAGGAAAACTGTTACAAAAGTCTTATACCACAGTAGCACAGAACTAGCATATGATTTGATCTCTTGCCTTCCTAGAAAGAGTGAATGGGAAACAAATATTACTCTTTATTGTTTTAAGAGTGTTGTTATGCCAAAGAGAAGCTGAAAGACCATTTCTTATTTCTGAAAAATAGTAAAATAGTTTCTTCCAACTTCTAGCGATAGAATATGGAAGTCTAATGGTTTTCTAACATTTTCTATATCATTCATATTGATTTACGGTCCTTAAGGATTTTAAAAATATGAATTTACACATTACATCCGCTAGAGTTGATCTGAGTAATGTCTTTCTTAAAAAGCAGCAACAGGCTACAAATGAATAAATCCATTTGTCATACAAAGAATCATTCAAATACTATTCTTTTTCAAAATACTCAAAAAAAATCCCATCTGAAATATACCTCTTTACTTCCAGCTGTCCTGAGTTTTTTTCTGACATTGTCCACTCTTCCACTCCTGACTACTGGTTCTTCAGTAGCTCTCTCCTTCAGTTTATCCCTTAGTTTTTGTGCATATTTTCCTAATAGCGGTCTTTTTCCCCTCTTTGTTTTCAGCCTAACTTTGTCATATTCCTTGTCTCTCAAGTCTCTGTCTCTCAAGTCCATCAGTGCTTCCATGATGTTGGATAAAGTGTGTATTTATGTGCTTTAATCATATTATTTTATATGTGTGTGTGTGTTTGTGTGTATGCGTGTGCATTTTTTTTTCACAGACTACAAATACAGTATCTCTGATGGTGGACAAATACAACATATATAAACAAACACATTTTTCCACTGACATGTTATATTTAATGAAACCGTGCACTAATGCAAAATAGATGCTGTAGAAATGTCCAGGGGGGTGCCCTGGACATGTCCTTGGGCAGCGCAGAACACAGAGTCAGCACGCCGAATGCAGAATCAGCACTCAGAATGAGGAACTAGCGCGACCATAAAAACAGGATCCAGACGTTTCCACCATGTTCCAGACAACCCGCTTAGCAACCAGCCTGGCAACCAATGAAGAGGATTGATGATCAGGAATCCGCCAACCCTCGCTTGACTCTTGGACTGTTGCTATCCGTGTGCTTTGCTCAAACCGTATAAAAATGTAACACGAACGCAGAATAAAAGAAGTCAGTGTCTAATAACCTCCATGAGTGTTGGCTCTGATATTCCTGGCCCGCCAAAGCCACAACAAATAGTTATCATATCATGCAAAATTTCAAATAATACTCTGTTAAATTTTAATAAGTACTTCCATATTCAGTCTTTTTGAAAGTCATCTCTTATCATGACAAATATGAGAACATTTTCAGACACCTTAAGGGCAATGGAACTTATAAAATTTGAGTATCTTTAAGTAAACCTTTTTATTAGCTATTCATTTTGTATGTCTATGACTAACAACTTCAAATAAGTAATCATATGCTTCAAAATCTCATATAAGTGTATTTTCCATGTTTGATAAACAAAGCACTTTAAATTTTAAACATCAAAAGGCTTCCACATATTCCCTCAAGCACTAAGCACTGGAGATTGCATTTTTTTTCCTTCTTTATTCTCGTTTTAGAGGAGAATTTAGCAAAATGTGCTTACAGTAGTAAATTCAAGTGGAATGGGCTCTCTTATTAGAAACTTCAGTATGAATACTGTAAGCAAGTGATAGTCTGAGAATTAATGATGTTTGCTGTTATTCATATATTTCAAATGCAATTTCGTATCATATTTACAGAAAAGAAGATGAAGGAGAATAGAGGAGAATTGTGTTATACTGAGAGTTTGACTAGGATATGAAACTTAATTTCTATTCTAAAGTCTTGTTACATTCCTTGAACAACAAGGAACTGTTTAATAATTCTTTTTTAAAAAAAATCTGCATCCAGAGAATCAGTTTTAGATATCATGTTGTGCAGGAGGATTTTTGTTAGTTTTCTTTGTTTACTTGACTTTTCATAACCAACTGGCACCTCAGGTTCACAAAATGACCGACATTCACTTATCCTATATATTTTGTTATATGGAAATATTGGAAAAACTATGCAAAATATTATTCAAGTATTTAAAAGTTTAGTGAGGGAAAAGAATTAAAAATGAACAAGAATGAAAACAGTGCAGGTTTATTTACATTCATGTTTGTATCTATGCATGTTAGCGATTGTCCAGTGCTACATAATGTATTTATCCAGCAAGGCATCCATAAGATCTAATCAATATTTATCTGGATATCCAGTAGACAGTAGTATTAATTTGAGGCAAATGCTATGATTCTGGTTATGCCTAATTATATGTCATATAATTTCCGGTTCCTCAATAACACTATGTTATATTCATGTATAATTGAAACATAATTTTCAGATATTATTTTTTCCTTAAATTTTTGACCTTTGTCATCTTCATGATTTTGGATTAAGAAATAAGCTATCAAATCAGTGTCTGTAACAAAAACTTATAAGTCCTATGCTTTCTCTTCATATATTGAAAAAAATTCTACTTTACATTATAATATGTTTTTGAAAATATTCTAAAAAAGAAATATATTTTCAAAAACATAAACAGCTGATGGCTATCTAGTCAAAAAGTTACTTTAATTTTTTTTTTTTTAGAAACCAATGTTTTGTGTGGTTAGATGTTCTATAATTTATTTCACCATGTTATCTGAATTGGAATTAATTTACTTGGAAGATAAAAAATAAATCTGGATGAACTTTTACTGGAATTTTACTATCTAAAAGGTAAATGATTGTATGTCTTTGGTTGGTATATAGCATTAATTACTATTAACACTAACAGTCAATATCAATAAATAATTGTTTACAATTATCTTACAATTATTTTATTATTTACAACAATAATAAACAATAACAATAAATAATCAGAGAGAAGATTCAAAAAAAAGAGCAATAAATAGTCCCATGTAGTCAAAATATATGATATGCTTAGAAATCACTGAAATTTAACAACCAAAAAATAAATAGTTATTTAAATAGCATATTTTACTGCAAAGGAGGATGCAAAAAATCCTACTATTTTGGATTCATCTGAAATTGAGGCTTGTTTTTTTTTTGTTTTTCTCCATCTACAAAACAAATAGTAATATTGAATCTGATTTTTTTCATTTAAGCAATAATATTTTTACTGAATAATGTGCTAAGCAGTACATTAAAAAGAATAATGAAGGGAAAAACTCAAAGTTTGTAACTGTCAGATGAGACTTTTGATTCCATTTTATATCAATAATAACTCCATATGTATAGTAATGATTTTGGTGAGATTGCAAATAGATTGGCATTCAAAGAGATAACGCTGGCATTTCATTGTTAAATTTGAGAGAGAGATATATCTGTTTCAAGAGGGATATAATATATGCATGACTGTACAAACAGAATAACAATCTTTTAAAAAAGGGGAAGAGATGCAACAATCCTAAGGTACATTACAGAGTAAATGCAATCAAACCAAGGTGTGTCATATGTTTCTCACAGTATTGCATGTTGGGAGTGGCTGGAGAAGGGGGCACTTGGCAGAATTGGACATAGCGTACATGAAAAGTTAGCACAAAGCTAGTAATTCTCATACTTTCTACTTCTTTGAGTACATCTCTGTTCCAGTAAATAGCTAATGTTTGACTGGGTTATTTACTCTCACTTCTATTATTTAATACAATCCTGGAACACTTGATAAAAATGGTCAAGAAAATAAATAAATAAATAAAAAGATTGACTGAGGTAAATAAATGATATCACATCATGTTGTATGCAAATAATATGGTGCTCCTAGAGATAGCAAAATCAGAACTGCTAGCCTAATCAGAACAGTATTTCTTGAGTGCCAAGAAATATCAATATAGATAACTCTATATCCAAAGTGACAGTGATACAAAATATAACATGTAAGCAGTTTGCACTTCTAGTCTTTGAAATCAAGTATGTGACAATATAAATACAAATATACTTGATTTTTTCTTTCCTTGAGTTCATATAACTTACAGTGCTTACCTTCACCCATTCCCCTACTTAGCAAAAAAAAAAAAAAAAAAGAACATGGAAAATGACACAAAATCAACTTTAGAGTTTCTTGTGAAAGAAGGATTAATATAGTCTGCAAAGTCACCTTCTCCCAATTTTTATATTTGTTATGGTTGTCTCATCTTCTTGTCTGTTTTTCAAAAGTTGTAAAAGATTATTAAAGATTATATCTGAGAAAAGAAAGTTGTCTCTGTTCACTGTTAGATAAGGTTAGATGGGTTGTCCCTTTTTGAATGATCTCACTGGGCATAGCCTCCGGGCATAGCATGTCACCTTCATACCAATATAAATATCCTCTATGCTTATAATACACATTCTGAATTATAAATATGTCTTTAGTTTCTTTAAGAGAGTGAAGGTGTGTTTTTTAGCTCATTAAAATTAATATTTATACTAAGAGGTCAAAAATGTAGAATGGACTATCATAGAAATAAAAGTACAGTTTTTAATTAACTCTTGTTCTTGTGTGAGAGACAAATTTGTTTTTATATTAAACATGTGGAACAGATATACTCAAGTTTTTGTAAAGCTACCTGAATGCAAAGTGTAAAAATATAAAACAGGCAGTAGTCCAGCTAAAAGTTGACTTGGTCAATATATCTAAAAAATGAAAAGTTATGTCCCAACTGCTGGTAAAAATGCTTTTTTTTCTAAGTGAATTAGAAAGAAAAGTAATCAAGCTATAACTTTCACACTATTCTGCACATTATTTCCTCCTTCACAAAGGCTCTAACAGCCACAAAGAGGTACCTGCTTCTCAGATCAAGCAATATTGACTGCTTCACACAGCTCAAGTCCTCCTTAAGACTGGTTATCTCTATGTATACTATAAAGTACACATATAATACAAGGTATAAAACATTTGTCTCTGAATCTCTACTAGTTGGCACATAGTGCAACTGTGAACCAAATACATGTATGAAATGCATATGGAACTGGCAATATCATTGGCATCCCTGTGAAAAAGCAACAGGAAGTAATAGTCCAAGGGCTGGGCAAGCCTCAGCAGTCTCTCTACAACATCCTGAATATCTGCTTAGTAGCAATCCTCTCTAGACTACAGTTCAGGATGGCATATGAGGATTTGCCCACGTCAGGTATTTACCCATTGCTACCACTTGTAGATTGTTCTAGTGCTAGTGTAGGTCTTAGTTGCACCTGGCGCAGAAATCTTGCCGGACACAGTTCCCAGCCCCTCACCTGGTATCATGTCACTAACTCTATTCTGTATTTGTTGGTCTGTAGGCAGAGTGGAAGACTGCTTTCTTGAGCCAAACTAAAGCCACAAGTTTGCACTCTGTGCCATCACAGGAGGCTTCCTAACTGGGTAAGCACAGAGTCTGATCCTCTATCAGTACAGCTTAGGGGCTCTTGAAGCTTCAGGATCTTGGAGAAATTCTAGTGAATGTCATTCTCATTATAACTAAGGCTGCACAGTTTGCTGACCTCCCACTATGTCTCCTTTATTTGGAGATGCAGATCCTTCACCAGTGCATATTTCCTACAGGCAAGGTGGCCATCTGCTCTTCCCCAGGATCAAGAGAGACATCAAGCAGTTTAATATAGTTGGAACTGATTGGTTCACTCCAAAATATAATGCTGATAGGAACTAACATTTATTCTTTGTGGATGGAATAGGCACTTGGACGGAGTTATTTGAGATTGTACTCTTTCCAAGTGTCTTTTAATCTCCATGTGAAGGGAAAAAAATTGCTATCGCTATCAGGAGAGAGTCCTGGCATTAGATTATGACCTGATTGGTGCCATTTTGAAGTTAAGATTTAGTTTTTGAAGCCCTCTGGAAGGAGATTTGTTTAATCCATAGCAATTTCTTACTTTGGTTTAGACAGTTACCCATCTTTTGTGTAAGTTGTTATAAATTTTGTTACAAAGTATCTTGCTTTTCTCCTGTATTTTATAGCAAGCCAAAATGTCAGCATGGTGCTGTGGATTTTACTGCTTACAAGTACCTAAACTTCAGGTATTAATGCTGAGGAACTCTACAGGCATTCCTTAAATATTTCCACCACTCAACCAAGATTGCAAGGAAAAACAGAAAAGTGAATCATATAACATGCTCCAGACTAACATTGTTGCTATTATTCTATCTGTCTTCCTTTATGTTTATATTCTTTCCTAAATTAGTCCCTTCTTTTTGCTGATTGCTGTCTCTTTCATATATTTTGACCAAATGAAGTTGAAAATTAGGAAAAAAATCTTTTATGTCTACTTCTTGTCAATGAAATCAGCAAAGAAATGTCACTTGTTCAGTAAGATTTATCCAGTTAAGTCAGATTTGAGATATCTGTAACTGGAGAAATTCTTAGAGATAAAAAAATGCATCAACCAACCAACCAATCAACCAAACAACAAAATATACACACATAAAAAAACCCCTTACCCAACGAGTGTCTTGGGCTTATGGTATCTTATAAAGTTTATCTGTGAGGATCCTATAAGCACTGTTAACTTTAAAGACAGAAGTAGCAGTACAGTAACAACTGAGTAAATTTAATGATTAAAATATTTTTTCTGGATTTCAGCAGAACTTCTGAGATTAATTGGGAAAAAAAACCACAGGAACGAAAACTCATTGAAAACACCTATTGGGATTGAATTTCATGCTTAAAAAAGAAGCATATCCTGTGTAAGTGAAGTAAGGAGAAACAAATTAAAGAAAGTAGCACTGATTTTGAGTAATGACTTCTCAAGATATACTTTTATAATACATAATCCATACATAATACATAATCAATTCTTAAAAAAAAATACTCAGTTGCAGAGATGATTGCAAAGGATATACATTTTGGTTCAATGTGCTGTTTGCCATAAGTTTAGAAAGACAAAAGTGGCAATAAAAGCATTCATCTTTACTGAATGGTTACCATTCTAGCAGCAACTCTGATTTGTTTGAAAATTGGCCTTAAAATACAGGTTACTTCAGGAGCTGAATGCATATTACATGTTATAAATAAAGTTTAGCCTTACCTAGTATTTAAGGAGGGTCTACCAAATGTGACATGCATCCTTTTAGTGATTCTCGCAAATTTTACAGTGATTTTGGCCAAATGAGGCCAAATGGGTGGTGTTTCCTACAAGAATGTCAAAACTTAGGGACAGTAAGTTATCATGTTTGTTATCATTTTTAGAAAATAATTCCATGTACATTTTGATCTCATCTCTGATTTGTTTTTCTGAAATATTTTTAATTATTATTTTATGATAATTTTCATAGAAGATTTCTTGTTTGATGACTAGCTCTGTCCTTGCTTGTTCCTAAATGATATAATAGAAGCAAACACTACCACAGGACTATCTGCTTCTTTTTTGCTTTTCTTCCTTTTTTCTTTCTTTTTTTTTCCCTTACCTTGTTCATAGTAGGGAAAATTTAATTCAAGAAACTGCACATGAAGAAGCCACATATTCCCTGAGGGCAAATGGATTAAAAGGCCAGGACTGCAACTGTTTAGGAATTTGTTAGTATATAAATGCACACCTGCCAATGATCTTATCTATTTTAGTACATTTTGAATTTTTGCAGATGTAGAATAGTGCTGTGAATGTGAATATGGGAGCATTAATCACGGATGCTGCAAAATATATGTACTCTGACTTTCGTTATAAAGATCCACTCAGACTCATATGTCTTTCCCTACTGTGGGAGAAAAACTAGAAGAAGATGAATGCTGACATAGCTGTGATAAATCAGTCAGCTAGATTGCTAAGAGAAATTGACAGTGGAATATACAGCCTTTACAAATTCAACCTAACCTCCAGACTCTATCCAGTAAATAGTCTGCAAAAAATATTTACTGTGATTTCTTATTTCAAGTTATATGTCTTATCTTGTTTAATAAAAGAATTAAAAAATAAATAAAAAGCATGGATTATTTTAAAGAATAGATTATTTTACACTTTTTTTTGTATATTTACAGACCTATGATTTAAAAGTATATGATGCAAATGCGTCAATGCTGTGCTCCAGATGAAAATGTTGAAAATGTTGAAAAAGCAGATTTTACCGTGAGTCCCGAAACGGCTTGCAATACTGAAAAATCATTATTCAAGCTACATGAAAGAGTTCTATGGTAAGAAATTGAGAAAAAGTGGGAGTCTGCTTTCTCTCTGGAGAGGTAGCATTGGAAGGTGGAAAAGTAGAGGGGGGGAAGAAAAAGAGAGGAAGGAATGGGAAACATGATAATTAAAGTTTCAGACAGATAAACAGCTTTTGAAAAGTCTTCTATTTATACAATATTTGCATTTTTTTCCATAGCAATAAATCTTCTCTCTATCCAATTATTCTTATGGATCCTAGTGGTAAGATCTTATATCTAATAAAGAATCCAATAAGTTCTTATTTACAAAGAACTCAGTGGGTAAAATAATAATAGATCCTCTCAAGATGCCCTTCTACAGCCAAAACTCTGTAAAGCACTGAACTCTTATTTGTAAAAATCACTCTTTTTTCATGTTTAAACCACATTAGAACCACAAGTAAACCAACAAGAATCTCATCTTGTCTTAACTAAACAATTCACATTGTAATATTTCTTGCTGTTATGTTCATTTAAAAGTGAATCTCTTGTATAAGCTAGATAAAATTATATTTTGCTGAACTTCAGTAATGCCAAGATCTTAAGGGAATGTGAGAGGAAACACTAGCTACAGTGTACTCTAACTTCCCTTTCAATACAGATGATATTTACATCAATTCATTTTTTAGTGATCCTTGCTTGTCATTATATTTCAGATTCTCATTTTAGGTTGAAACTGCATATTTTGGACTTATTTGTAGGTAAAACAGGAAGAAAAAAACAATGATTGAATAAAACTGCCTGCTTTAAAACTAAACATCAAGATTCAATAAATAATCTAAGTACTCCAAACAAAAAGAGAATGATATTGTTGGAATGAGTTTATGCAGGGGCTGCCAAGGGGAGAAGAGTAATGCCAAGAGCTCTTTGCTGAGCAAAATTTCTTCAAATTATTTGGCCTGAAAAGAAGAGCCAGAATTAGATATCATATTAGGATTAAGACTGAGAAAAAAGGGAAAGGGAAACAATGCCATTGGAGTGAGTCTGTGCAGGGGCTCCGAAGAAAGGTCAATGCTGCCAGGAGAGCTGTGCTGGGAGGAGTTTCTAGTGACTGCACATATGGTGGTTTCCACATCAGAGCTGCACGCAAAAAAGTCCAGGAGTAAGGTCAGGGGTAGAGTTATGGCTAAGCAGAGGAGGAAACTGAATAATGCCATAGGAATGGATATGTGAAGAAGATTCCAAGGTCAGATGTGTTCTGTCAAAGCAGGTATGCTGGGAGGACTTTGCTATTGACATCATGGGTTCCCTGCATGAACCTGGAAAATACACACGATTAGGGGTATGGTGAATGCTAGCTTTAGTTTTAGGCTTGGCTTACAATTAGGCTTTAGAGAAAGGAGTTTAAGATGATGTGCTTTATGTGCTCTTTAGGAAGGAAAGGCTGGGAAGGCGAGGTGGTTGAGTTGCTCTGTATGTGAGAGCAACTGGAATGTATGGAGCTCAGGTTTTATGTGAGAGCAACTGGAATACATGGAGCTCAGGCTGGGAGTGGATGATGAGCGGGTGGAGAGCATGTGGGTAAGGCTTAAACGGCAGGCCAATGTGGGAGACACTGTGGTAAGTGTCTGTTACTGGCGTCCTGACCAGGAGATGGTGGCTTCCTGACCAGGAGGAGGTGGCTGATGAGGCCTTCTACAGGCAGCTGGACGTTGCCTCATAGTGACAGGCCCTGGCTCTCATGGGGGACTTTTTACTCTGACATTGGCTGGAAAGACAACATAGCAAGGCACAAACAGTCCTAGACGTTTCTGTAGTGCGTCAATGACAACTTTTTAATGCAGGTTGTGGAGGAGCTGACAAGGAGAGGTGGGCTGCTGGACCTCGTACTAACAAACAGAGAGGGATTTGTTGGTGATGTGAAGGTGGGGGGGCAGCCTTGGCTGCAGTGATCATGAGTTGGTGGAGTTCAGGATCGAATGAGGAGGCAGGGCATTAAGTAGTCTTGTGACCCTGGACTTCAGGAAGGTCAAATTTAGCCTCTTTAGAGACCTACTTGGAAAGATCCCATGGGCTATGGCTCTAGAAGGAAGAGGGGCCCAGGAGAGCTGATTAGTTTTCAAGTGGTATTTCCTCTATGCGCAGCAACAGTACATTCCTGTGCGTAAGAAGTCAGGCAGAGGGGGCAGGAGATCTGCATGGATGAGCAGGGAGCTCCTGGCAAAACTGCAACAGAAGAGAGCAATATGTAGAATGTGGAAGAAAGGACAGGCCCCTTGGGAGAAACACAGGAACGTTGTCAGGGAACGCATGGATGCTACGAGGAAAGCTAAGGCATTCAATCGGGCAAAGGATGTTAAAAGTAACAAGAAGAACTTCAAATATATTAACAACAAAAGGAAGGTCAGGGATAACGTGGGTTCACTGTTGAATGGAGTGGGTAACCTGGTTACAAAAAATGCGGATGTCATATATATATGGACTCAAGCAAAGCTTTTGACACCATCCCTCACAACATTCTCCTGAGCAAGGGTCAGAAATGTGGGATAGATGAGTGGATGGTTAGGTGGATTAGGAATTGGCTCAATGGCACGGTGCAGAGAGTGGTAATCAGTGGTGCGGAGACCGGTTGGAGGCCTGTAGTTTGCAGTGACCCCCAGGGGTCAGTCCTCGGTCTGGTCCTGTTCAACATATTCATTAATGACCTGGATGAAGGGATGGAGTGCTCCTTCAGCAAATTTGCTGATGATATCAAATTGGGAGGAATAGCTATATAGCCCTGAGGGCTATGATGCCATCCAGAGGGACCTAGACAGACTGGACAACTGGGCAGTTAGAAATCTCATGAAGGTCAACAAGGGCAAGTGCAGGGTCCTGCACTTGGGGAGGAATAACCCTCGGCACCAGTACAGATTAGGGGTTCACCTGATGGAGAGCAGCCCCACAGAGAGGGACCTGGGTGTCATGGTGGACAACAAGATGACCTTGAGACAGCAGTGTGCCCTGGTGGCCAAGAAGGACAATGGGATCCTGGGGTGCATTAAGAAGAGTGTCTCCAGCAGGTCAAGAGAGGTGATCGTCCCCCTGTACACAGCCCTGGTGAGGCCACATCTGGAGTACTGTGTCCTATTCTGAGCTCCCCAGTACAAGAGGGATGTGGAGCTGCTGGAGAGAGTCCAGCACAGGGTTACTAGGATGATCAGGGGCCCGGAACATCTGCCCCATGACGAAAGGCTGCGAGAGCTGGGCCTGTTCATCCTGGAGAAGAGAAGGCTCAGGGGGGACCTAATCACGGTGTATAAATACCTCAACGGAGGCAGTGAGGAGGAAGGTGTGGCCTCTTTTTCAGTGGCAATAGCCACAAGCTGAAGAACCAAAAGTTCCACAGGAACTTAAGGAAATGTTTCTTGACAGTGAGGGTGACAGAGCATTGGAACAGGCTGCCCAGAGAGGTGGTGGAGTCTCCTTCTTTGGAGATCTTTAAAAGACGCTTGGATGCAGGCCTTTGCCCTGTGCTCTAGGTGACCCTGCGTGTGTAGGGAGGTTGGACTAGATAACCTCTGGAGGTCCCTTCCAACTTTAAGCATTCTATGATTCTGTGATGTTTGAGCTAAGGACAGTAGGTAAAGATACTGTTAATATGGATGTGTGTAGTATATTCCAAGATGTCATTAATATGATGGGTGTGTGTAGTGTATTTCAAGGTTGGATGGAGTTTTGCTAACAGAAATATGCTGGGAGGAGGTTCATTTTGGAATCAAGTACATTGTCCCTATCTGTAAATGGGCCTGGAAAAAATACTAATTTTGGGCTTAGGGCAATTGTTCTGGTTTAAGTTTAGGTTTCCTTCTCCTCAGAGCACTGTGTTTTCATTAAATTTTGTATTATTTATATGTAGATGATGAGTTATTTTCTCTAGTGGATTAATTATTAAAAATGAGTGCTTATTTAAGTTAAGTTATTTTATTATCATTTTTGGACAAGCCATGCATCATTAAAAGTTTCAATATTTACTGAGTAGTGTATCTTCACAGGGAAGTGTACAAAAGTAGTATGAGTCACAAATAACATGAAGAAATTGTGGCATCTCTCATATATCCACAAGCTATGTTGTATTTTGCACTGAGTTATCCTAGTTTGATATACAAACTGATACTGGTCCAAAAGTTTATATTTAGACACTTTCCATGCAGTGTTAAGCACTTATTAAATAAATTGAATTATTACTTTTAGATATAGAAAATAATTAGATAATCCACAATATTAAAAAATAAAAATTAATGATATAAGGCTCTTTAAAAATAGTAAGTATAATTGTAAGTATATGTATGTTTTAGGTTTAGCATATTATCTGTCTTCTCCCAAAGTAGGAAGGAGCAAACATTTTGCTGTTTGGTACATGTAGTTATAGACATGAATCATAGTGGTATCTACATGAAATTCCATTCCATTTTTTTGGATCGGGTTACAGATTGTTACATTTCAAGAAATTAATCTATATCTTATCCCTTTTTCTAAATCAACATATTTCTCTCTTTCTACTGCCTTCATCTCAAAGTTAGATTTCCGTCTGTTCACAAAAACAATAAATGTTTGGATTTCTAGATTCTATTTGATAGACAGATCCTAAGACACAGGCTTTTCTCCACATCCATTGTCTTTACTTTTGCAGGATTTCAAAATGTAAGGGATTGAGCGACTCAAAATGTAAGGCATTGAGCGAATTTCCTATATTAAACGTTAGTGGAAATCAATAATTGACTTTTCTTCACTTCTTATGTCTTTCATAGTCTTTATTTATCAGATGGTGTGTTTATCAGATGCTCTAAGTAATCACTTTATTTACATTTTACTTTAACCTTGTATCTTAAAGAAAGCTATTTATGCCATACCATACCAAAATTGTACTAATTTATAATAACTAGGTCATTGCAGAACCCAGTTCTACCAGTTTTCACATGCAGCCCAAAGGGCAACCATGTATGCATTCACTAAAGCTTCATAAATCAACCTGAGAGCCAGTGTTACAGAGATCAGGAGAGTAAACATCTTCACTGATCAGTGATAGCCAGAAAAAAATCTCTCATAACATTGCAAGTTAATGGGGAATATTACTGAAACTAAAGATCTCAAAGGAGGCAGTAAAAAAAAAAATATTAGTTCATTTTGATAATGCTGAAAAGCTTCACATTCTTTCTGTTTCAAGGTCACAGAAAAGTACTACTAATACAGCTGTCAAGTCTATGAAAACTGCTAGGTAATATAGCTGATAATCAGCAATGAGAAAAAAATAAGTGCATCAAAATACAATAATCTCAATGTGTAAAATGTAATAAAAGGGTACAATATGTTCACAGCTGCTTTATAAACCCTTTACAGTCAGGGTGACAGAGCAGTGGAACAGGCTGCCCAGGGAGGTTGTGGAGTCTCTTTTCCTGGAGGTCTTCAAAACCCGCCTGGATGCCACCCTGTGCCACATGCTCTAGGTGTGCCTGCTTGAGCGGGAAGGTTGGACTAAATGATCTCTAGAGGTCCCTTGAAGATTCTATGATTCTATGATAAACCATATATATACATATAGTTACTGGAAAGTGTGACTGAGCAACTGAGGGGAGGACTGAGACATTAAATTCACAGGAAACAAGGAAGGACAAAGGACAAGGAGATTGCTATTTCAACAGAAGCATTTGAACGTGATTAGATGAGAACATTTTTGGACTAAAGGGTAGGGACAAATGGGGGAGAAAGACAGTAATCATGGAATTTGCAGCAGAAAAACAGAACAGAAGAGGAAATCTATCTGAGAGGAGGCAGAAATGTCACTTTCAAAATACAGAAATATATGAGAAAATAATAATTAAAAAAAAGATTTATTTTCCTCTTTTTGCTGTCTTTCTCATCCAGTATTGTTGTTTATTTTGTTGGAGGTTTTTTTTTCCTTTTTTCTTTCACAAGAGCTTTTCTGTAAGAGGAGAGGAGGGCCATCTAAGGGTGGTGACTCAAGGCCTATTTTCAGTTATCTGCTTGTTTTTATCTTTTTTTTTTCCACAGAACTTCAATATATTCTCTAAATTAAGTTCTTAAACATTAAATATTTTTCTTGATAAGTAAATAGTTGCATTCTCTGGAATTCCCAAAAGGCACCAATGACCACCAGAGAGAAGCTCCATAGGAATTATGTAGAGCAGAGTTTTGGTGTGAAATAACCTATATATATCTGGCATTATTGTATAGAAGTTGCTGATACATGGGAAACACAGCATATATTTAAAGTTTATTTTATATCTTAGATAAGAATCTATTTAATTTGTTTATTTTTTAGAGCTGAGATTGCCTAGTTTAAAAAAAAAAGGAAGAAATGATTTTGGTATTCCCATTCTGCCTCGCTCTATATCTGCCTTTCCTGAAGATTGCCTTTGAAAACAAATGCAATCCAAGTGAATCGAGGATAATATCAGAAGTGGAATGTGTCAGAACTAATATGTGAATTGATGTTCTTGTTGTCTATAATTTTCTTTTTTTTTGCCCCTTCGGAGAAAGAAGATAACCATTGCAGTATTTTTTACATTATACTCTTTGAAGAAAAGTAATTAGTTAGATTTATGAGAATATGCTGACATCACATACCATCATATTTGACTGCTACATAACTGACAAAATAGTTCACCATACCTCTATGAAAATAAACCAGTTTTATAGCAAGGTATCTCTTTTGTGATCATCTCTGTATGCAAGCCTTAAATATTCTACAAGAACATAAATTTTATTATATGATCCTTTACAATCATAGCTATTTTGAATACAATTTTGAATAGTTATCCCTCCCTTTCTTCCTCTCCAAAACTCACCCCAAAAATGTAATAACTTAGTAATTTAATGGGAAATATTTCTCTTTATCAACAAACAAGTAGGCAAATAATTCTCATGATCTCTTTTCCTCATCAGAATTTCACTTCAGAGATAAGAGATGTTTTTTCAAGTACGACATTCATCTGAAAAGAAAAACTGCCAGTTCTTACCTAATTGTTCACCATTATTTCTCCAGATTACGTCATACCTCCCCAGTAAACTGAGGAAAAGACGTTGCAAGCATTATAATTCAATGAACCTTACAAGACTGTTACATTAGACTGGTATAGTATTGATTATGGTCACTCTACTATTTTTCTTCACATGATGATTTCTGAGGAAGAGCATAAATAAAAAATTCAGTGTCACCAGAGTTACGTAACTGTGAATTAAGAAAAGGCAATGGTAGCTGAGTAGAATCAATATAGATATTCATGGATTTCAAAGATTCCAATTTATTAGTAGCATTTATTTAATAATATGTTGTTTTACAACCTCATTTCCTCTCTTCTTTTTAAATGAATACTCCAAAAATAGGCATACTTCCAAGGGTGATATTTTGTTTTGAGCATTATAGTGAAGAAGCCAATTTTATACAGACTTAGAATCACAGAAGGGAAAAAATATAGGAAATGTTTAAATTGTTCTAACTCAAGTGCCTTCTTTTAGAAGTAAGAATGAAAAGAGGTTACTGCTTAAACAGCATATCAGGAAAAAATGTCCCTCAAAATCTAAATTTTTATTATAATATTTTAACTTGCTTCACTAGTAAATGAGCTTGCATTGCATTATGAATGATAAATACACTGGGAAATGCACAACCTTATTTTTAACATCTTTTCCTTATTTAATAAAATGATAGAATCATCTCAACAACTTAAAAACACTCATAAATGTAGAAAATCTTTAGAAAGTTCTGTTTATTTTCTTTTCTTGTTAAGAAGAACACAAAGAACAAAGGAGCTCTGAGAGATTTTGCCCTATGCAGGTATAGAAGAGATAAAGCTCATAAACAATTTTGCAGCTGAATATTCAGATTAAAAATACAGCTTATCTGCTACTCTGAATAAATAATTGTAACATGAATCCAGTGCTCAGACATATTATGAATGAATTTTTAATTACTATATGTTTTGTATGGGAGTAGATACTAACATCTGTAGCCATACCTACTATGTACAAGTGCAGCAATTCGTAGTTTAGAAGATTATCTCCACAATTCACAGAAAAGGTATATGCATATCGTCTCATTATCAGTAGGATTCATCTCATTTCTCCCTATAATTTTAGTACACTTATAAATTTTTCAAGGAACAATGTTTATAATTAGGTGTCCTTTGAATAAGGCATCACAAATTTTAACTCTTGCAAATTTGATCTCAAAGATGAACTTACACATAAGTGTTTTACATTCCCACATAATATGCTGCACACACAAGTTGACCCCAGAACCATCCCTTCATACCCCTTTTCCTTTTCCTTTCCAGTCTTTCAACAGAAATGCTGACTGTCAACTTATCAACTGTCTCTTATGTAGTAGCAGAGAGAATTTGATTTCAATAAGTTCAAAGATCTGATTGCAGAGACTCTCATCAATACTGTGCATGCTGATTGACCAGTATTTATTTTTTATTCATCTTCAATTTTTCCTGAAATTTCTAGGAAATTTCTGAACCCTCTTCCTCTGATATAGTTGATTATAACAGCTCACTTTCAAAGCTACTGGTAGGAAGATGAGAAGAGACTGACTAATCAGAAGCTAGTCAATAGGACATGCTAGAGATGGAGGCTACCCATTTCAGAGTGCAAGCACCTTCCTCAGGACTCCATACAGGCAATTCTTTCAAGGAAGAATGCTGACACATTCTATCATTCTGTTCCAGAAATTATACCTCTCTACTGAAGTTTGATCACCACAACTACTTTTACTCACACTTAAGAGCATTTGGAAAGACATTTAAGTCCCTTACCTTCTGTAACTTATTTCAAAGCCATGTGTATCCCCTTGTGTGCATAACCACCAGGTTAGTAACATTACTCTGCCTTTCTGCATGTCTTTATTTTGGATCTTTTAGTTTTTCTATTTCTTGTCCATCTAAAATAGTAACTAGATATCTACAACTTTGCATTTCGCCTTAGTAGTAGTTTCCTAGTAGAGGCAGTCTTCAGATGGTAGAAGTTGCAAATATAAATCTGAAAGGAGCATTGAACCCAGAAGTCTTTGACAAAGACTCAATCAGAGAGGTGTTCTCAGAGCATAACTAACACGCTGACAAGATCTAGCTCTTTACAAACTATTGCTTACTTTTAAGTCCCATAAGGACAGGCTATAAGTTATTCATATTTTTTGGAGTACTCTTTAGTTCTTCTACTGAAGCTGTGTCACCATACAGGAATCAATTCAAGATTTATGAGGTTAGAAAGAATGCTGAGAAGTGTGTTTAGATAGAAATCTTTATAGCTGGAATATCTACTTCAAAGATGGGAACTTTGCATTTTCTGTTTTGTTATTCCGCTTTTTTAATGCGGATACATGGCTTATTTGATCATAAACCCTTTTTTGAAATTATACTTCGTTTCAACCAATTTTGATAAGTACGTGGGATTCTTGGGTTGTTTGTTCTTTTAGCCTTGTTAAGAAATAGTTTTAAAAGATATATACTTACCATTGTGAAAAAACTGCCATGCAAGTTCAATTTATTAAAAACCAGAGAATGAGTGGCAGAGTGAGAGAGAGCTTTCAAACCAGAAATGGAGAACTTCTGAGGAGCCGTGTTCTTTTTTTTTCACATTTTCTGGCATATCTTTCCTCCCTCCTAAATATGCCCCACTTGCTTTTCCTAGCTATCCCTCAGCTCCTACTTCTTCCACCTCACAAAATCAGATCTAAGATATATATACATAGATATACACTTATTTTTATAAATATATATATACACTTTTGCAAGTTTTTCCTTCTTTTTTCTCCTGTTTTTCAAGTCTGTCTAGTTTAGGGACAGAATACTCTCTAAACTTTTACTGCCAGCATTCAGCTCTGAGGATATCAGCTCTAAGTTTCAGGCTGTCCTCACAGCCTGAGTATCCAATATTTACCAGGAGTGAAATCCAAGTGAGATAGGGCATACACCAGATGCCAGACCTTGCATCAATGCTTCATGAATCAAGACTATTTCATTCAGAGAAGCATGACTACTTCTTTGATGATATAATTTGCCCAATAGTTTGGAAAAGTTAGTTTAGTTTCCTGCATTAGCTAGGAAATTAGTTTCCTGCATTAGTGTAGAAGGCTTAGGTATATTATTCAAGTTTCTATATTCTGTTCTGGGATTTGGCAGAAACTAGGCTGCAACACCTGACTTCCATAGACTTCTGTCTGACATTGGATCTAGGTCAGACTGTCTTAATTGAATAATTCACAGATCAAAATTCATTGATTGATGACAAAACACTGAATTTGTATCACCACCACCATTCAAGCACTCTGTTCACAAAGTTATGTAACATTAAAATGATTTCAGAGAAACTGACTTTTGGAACTTAGGAAAATTAATAAGTAATGTATTCTCTGTATCCTTGCAGAAGTTATTTATTTCAGACTGAAATGTTAATACATCGATATTCAGAATTTTACATAATACTTTGGACTTATGTAGAATTTTTCATCTCATGTACTCATCAAGTAAACCAGTCAAGTTTGTAGACCAGTCAAGTTTGCACTATATGCAACCTTCAATCTATACTGATCTCAGCAGCAGCCTTTCAAGGTGGCAAGGGCATGATGCCTTAGCTCTATTGGTATTTTTAGCATGTGTAGTGTAATGTAAGCTTCAAATTTAACTTCAGTCTTGGACAGAACTCTCCCATCACAGTCATGAGAGTCATATAAGTGCTGATAAGTAAATTCATTGTTCACATATATTAAGTAAGCTTCACAATGTTAGAAGGACATACTGCAGGTGCCATCATCCTTCTTTTACTAACAAGGAAATAGAGTCATGAAGACTTGAAGTGACTTGTCCAAGGTCAACCATAAATCAGAAACAGAGAGAAGTCTGCTGAGAGAACAAAAGGCATTTTTTGGACTTACCATTAAAACCAGGGCCTCATCATTGGAACCAGGTGATTCATGTTTCCCCTTTATATGATAAAGTTGAGATAATGTTGTAGCACATGTATTCTTTCCCCAGCTCCTGCCATCTTATTCAAATTGAAGCTGTGCATACTTTAAGTGGTGGAGTTGAGATTAGTTAGGAATCATGACAGGAATTTTAGTATAATTGGCAGACGCTCCTGAGGGAGTTGTAATTCTATTTGGTAAAATATCTTCTTGTTTTCCTGTTAGTAATCAGAGCCACAGAATCAGAGTAAGGGACAAATTATCTTCTTTAAGGGGGAATTTTCTAGTGTTACATACTGATGATCATGGTTTAATTCTCCATCCGAAATAGATGTGAATCTCCTGTGTAAGGAATTTTAAAAGCCCACAGATGCTTTTCATTTTAAGGCTATTCTTGAAGCATCAGTTTCTGCTTAGATAAGCAATGTGTCATTTACCAATTTCTGTTAACCCTAGTCAATCTAAGTCCTTGAACTGCCTGATGCTAATAGACATTATTTAGTATTATTGGCACAGTGAGCAAGATTCAGTATTGAAAGCGAATAAGTGAAGTCAAGAAGAAGGAGGACAAAAGCAACTACAGCAGCAATAAAGAAGCAAATTAAATAACATCTTGACAGACTTATTTTATTATTTAATCTCTCTATATAAATAGATGCATATATTTGTAATGAATGAAATGATCCTCATGGGGGACGTTAATTCTCACTATTATTGTTTGTTTAATCCATGCAGGATAAAATTGTTATACTATGGTTATTAGAACTGTTTCCTTATAGTAACATATCCTGTCACTAAAACTAGTTTATACGATTATATAAGAACAACTTTCTCAAGGCATTTCTGATCTACATACACTGGCATACTGGCTGTCAGCTTAGATCAGGAAGATTTGTTAGTATTTATTTAAAAGTATAGCTTTTTTTCTAATGTATTTTCATCAATTGTAAACTCTCAGATGTTTAAAACCTTTTTTAATGTCAACTGAAAAAGATTATAGTGTAAAATAAGCTGAAATTAAAAAAAAATATTATGCACAAAAATAACAAATTATGAAGATAAGAAAATTTTCAAATATGCAGTTTGTTAACATGTAGAACCCAGCCATAC
>JAUBOD010000243.1:634781-653668 GCA_032353885.1 Nothura maculosa | reverse complement strand
CTATGCTTTTAGGTCAGCACCACGGAGCAATCAAGAGAGAAATAAAACAAAGCAAAAGCTCATCTCTCTCCCACTTCAGGCTTGGACTTATACTGTTGTAGGCTGACAGAGCAGTTGTGCACTGTCTTTTCAAGAACATAGTTCATTTTATTTTGTTTAAGCCTTGTCTCAGGAGGAGGAATATATTTTGTTTTTCACCAGCTGTATCTCAGTCCACTGTGCTCCCTGTGCTAGTACATCAGCCCAGGAAGGGCATAAAAGGCCAGTAGACGAAATCATGGGACTTGCCTTTACAGAAGCAGTCACCAATTAACAGTGCATTAAATTGCACTTCTATTTAAAGTGTAAAAGAGATATGTGAAATACCAATGACCTTCTATTCAAAATGAAGCAACAATAGACAAAAAGCCAAAAAGCTCATTTCCACCTGGGAAAACTGGTTTGATAGGTCAAAGATTTTCCTCATGAGGAAAGTGAGGAAAGAACTTGGATTTATGACTGTCCAAGAAAGTCAGGTAGGAAAGTGGGAAGGATGTTGTAAAAGGTCTGAGCAGCTCAAAAAAAAAAAAAAAAAAGAATATGAAAATTGACTTACTTAAAGGAAAGAACACCTAGGAAAGGAAACACAATGATATTTGGGTATTTTTTACAATATTCTTGTAAGTTTTTTGAATTATTATAGAAGGTCTTTCTACCAAGTCTTTATCATTTCTTTCAAATATAGTGTTCTACTTACTTATATGGATTTATAAGCCAGAGGATGTGTGTGAGGGATACTGGGGTGTTTATGGAGGAACATAATTAAACTATTTGAGTTAGAGATGTCATAGCAGAGTGAGCAAGTAGTATTGATCATGGACGAGATATCTGGTTTGGAAAGTCTCCACTCCCGAACAGTGCATTGACATATGGGGTGTTTCAAGAGAGACGTAATGAAGGTTAAGGAAAGACAGAATTAGGCTTTCTTAAAAACAGTAGGTTGAGGACCACAAAGAGAGCATCTCAGTAAAATTTAATAATAACAACAAAAAATCTTTATCATTGTAATGAATTGAAAGTTAAAAGAAAAAAATAAAAAGACTAAAAGCCATATATGAGTGATCATTTCCCACCATATAACTTGTATATCTACTTTAGCAAAACTGTGGGAATTATTCATTAATTTCCTTCCTATTGACTAATGCTTTCATTTACCATCTTTCTCTAAAAATTCTATTTACATTTTATGTGTTAGAAATTACTTTTATGTATTCCCTAGCAGCTAAAAATAAAGATGAAACTCTTCTTCTCAAGAGACTCAATTTATATATTCTCATTCCTTTTTTTACAGAATATCAGCAGCCTGGTCTGTGACTTAACAACTCATAATAATGTCAATATTTGGTATTATGTAATCACTGACCATAATGATGACTATTAACAACTGAGAACAGCTCTAAAGGCATCTCTTCTTTGATACTCATTAAAGAGCTGAAGCCTAATGAGAAAGATAAAAAAGAATATAACTTATTTTTGCACTGAATTTCACCAATATTGATGAACAGAAATCTTAAACCTAAAAGCACTTCTGTTTCTAAGCAAAGAAAATATGCCACATTGTTGATATTGGCACATTAGTGCTTGCAAAGAAATTATACATTTTGAAACTAGCTAGGAACAATGGTGTTTGAATGAGGTTTTTTTTGGTGGTAGGACAAAAAAAAAAGAAAAGGAAAAACAGAAAAACAAAACCTTATATGATTTTGTTTCTTTCGTACTCAAGAGATTGGAGACATAAAAATCATTTAGCTAAGTAGTAGAACCGGTAAGAAAGTGAAAAATAAAAATGTATTCAGCTGTCACTTACATTCAACTTATAAGAGAGAGAGAGAGAGACCATGCTTCCAAAGATGAAAAAACTCAACAGCTAAAGGACATCAGCAAACACTTTTTTCCATGAAATTTAATAAAGTGTATGTAGATATCTTGTAACTATTCTGTCATTCTTATTTAACAAAATGTAAGATATTTTATTCAATCCAGTTTTCTACAAGTGAATTCAAGATATTTCTCTAAATAAAACTTTCTGCTTTAGTT
This sequence comes from Nothura maculosa, assembly GCA_032353885.1. Taxonomy (NCBI): domain Eukaryota; kingdom Metazoa; phylum Chordata; class Aves; order Tinamiformes; family Tinamidae; genus Nothura; species Nothura maculosa. Next base: position 651,592 of record JAUBOD010000243.1, on the reverse strand, counting down.
CATACTGAGTAACAAGGTTTAAGACTAATCCTTCCTCCTCCAGATACTCACACGGTTCTTCTCTGAGGAAGTAATTGTGGGGAGCCAAAGTGGGTGTGAAGGTCAACTTGTCTTAAAGCAATAATGAAATAGTAAACTTCTATAATGCTTAATTATATAGTCATTCAAGTTAAAAATCTACAGGGTTCCAGGTGCAAGATGTGCAGTTTGCATGACTAGATGTTTGTCAGGCAGTTTATAAAAAGATGCAACTTTCATCCTGTCAGAGATTGAGACATTATCCCTTGATTCATAGTTCATCTTGTGATGGAGTCCCTTTTCTGCCTTCTCCATACACTGTGCAGTTGAGGGTCATTAGTCTGAAACACCCATCTCCTGAAATGACTTAAGAAGACAAGAACACTTTTCATGGTCTCATGATGCTGATTTAATGCCATTTCTGTCTTGTTTCTGACATGGAATTGATAATTACTTTTGCTGAGACAGTCATAAAGCCTAGGACAGGTCAGCTACAAAGCAGCATCCAAGTGTTTACATGGAAACATGAAAAAGAACATAATCTACTATATAAAAATTATTTTCTGGGACATGAGGAAAGTAAATTTATATCTAATTAGAAGAAAACAGATTCTTGTCAGGTGTAATAAGAAGGAGTTACATTGCAGAGAAAGAGGGCATTTATTAAGTTAGAGTAATTTCAAGTGGAAAAGAAATACCTCTTTTTTTTTATTTTCCCACAGCTCACATATATCCTCCCTTGTATTTTAGGTCTTTAACTCATGTTCCACTTTATCAGTTTTGCTGCTTAAGTAAAAATTACTCTATAAACTCAAGAAATGTCAATGTATATTTATTCTGCTCTCAGTAAATCAGATAGATAAGGTGATGCCTTTCTTGGAAAAGACAGGTAAGACTTTCCTATAAAGTAGAAATCTCTTCTGAATTGGCTGTTTGTGTAAGTGCACATTAATTAAGTATATAATATTGCTCTCTTCTCTCTCTTTTTTTTTTCCTTTTGTAGGCGGTGTTGGGCATCTCAATCAAAATTTATGAGAAATGGAAAAAGAGATGATATTCACAAACTATTCCCTGAAGAGCAGAAGGAGATTTTGGCTCCTTTAAAATAGTTATCCAACACAGCAAAATTTCAGATTTCTTAATTTCCAGGTTTCTTTAAAGGTAAAAGAAAATGCATTCCTTCCTATTTCTCTAAAAAAAAATTAAAAAAAACAAAAAAAGAAAAAAAAAGGAACACAGAGAGAGAAAGAAGGAGATTTTTGTGTTTATTGGTCTAACTTTTCCATTAGAGAAATTGCACTGTATTCCACATGGAATAACTTCAGTAATGCATTTTTTTGTATATGGAATAAAAAGAAACAGATTAGTGCTTTTAAATTTCTTTTAAAGTTGTTTCCCTAGAGCCAGCAATTGCCCCTACAGTATTTGAAATGAATCTTTTATAAAAGTTTATAACATAATCTGTTTTTCAGTTTTGATTCTACAAAAGGCTTCTGTACTGAAATGCCTTCTAAAGTTCCTTCACAGGTCATTTAGATCCTGACTCCCATTTTTAAAAGACTTTCTCTAAAAAGGTAGTGGGTGCTGTTTCAATAATATTTTATGAATTACAGATCAGCAGAGTTTCTATTGCCCAGTTTTCAGAGCTTTCTCAGAGACATACAGAGAGAGACCCATAAGGCTGAATATTTTGGTCATTCCTAAATTTTTCAATAAAGTCTAATTCACTACAGTTTGTGATAAATAGAAATTATCAGTTTTTCCTTATTCAAAAGTTCAAAATGAGATTTACTTTTATGTGTGATTGGTCTGTACTTAGACTAGTCATATTATGATTTTTAAAGGCAATAGAAAGACTCATATATCAACTCCATACTTCTCTTACTCGTCTTTGTTCCTCAGACACAGACATGTCCTCATGGAATTTATGGGTGCTTTTCTCCCATATATGTAAAAGACTGTAATTGAGCTTACCTGTATTATCTTTTGCATGATGATCACATCTGTCTTGTTACTGAACAGGCAGTCTGTTGGACTCTAAAGACTGGGAACTATGTAAACTGAAGTCTTATTTTTCATGTTATAGCAACATTTTATTTTAATTAGAATAGTGTGCAAATGAGATCACTCAGAAAGCTCTTGCTCTTTTTTACAACACTAGTACAACACCTCACACTCTTCAAGCAGGTACAGATGTTGTCCTGATCCAATGTCGGGGGAGGTTTTGATACAATCCCAAGAGTGAGATTAAGACACAAATGAGGTCAAATGCTATACAATCTTCTAAACTCTACTCTCGTAATAATGATAGGACAGACAGAAGACTAAAAGGAAAACAAAAAGAAGAAAGATAAGCAAGCAAGTGGGAGAGATGCAGCAACATTAGTTACCACCACCACCAGTCCAGTTACGTTTTATCAGTTCCGCATTGGCACAGGTAATGATCTTTTGGAAGAGAGTTGAGAAGGAAAAGAAGCTTCTCTCTGCACTCCATCCGTCAGGGGAGAAAAAAAAAATAAAATAAAAAGAAAACCAAACATAGTCCTTTTATTGTGCCAGTTTGTGAAGAGTCCGCCCACTTTCTTGAAGTTTTTTGCTTTGATGTTCCTCTTCCCACACCCACTCAACTACCAGCACTGCTCAGCAGGCTCTGCTGAGCATTGTTGGGGGTTTCAGCTAATCCAGGAAGTCGTATAAAACACCTGGAGCTCGTATCTCAGTCTTCCCAGAGACAGGATGCTAAGGCCAAGAATTCATAAATTACATGGAGATAAACACTTAGAGCTGATTATCGTAGTCCTCCTAGTGATAGGAGGCCAGGAATTTGAAAACTGTATGGCAACAATGTCGTGACAAAACACAGTCCGCAAACCCAACCCCGTGGCTTGACATTGTTGCTTCATTGTGGTGTGAAAGTACAGAGAGAGAGAGAGAAAAAAGGAAGAAGCTCATACAGCAGTATTTTATACATCATCATACAAATTCCAGATATTGTCTGTTGGATGATACAACATTTTTTTACAAAAACAAACAAAAGAGAAACTCAACATATAAGTCACTACAACATCAAACTATATATAGAATCATAGAATGCTTAAGGTTGGAAGGGACCTCAGAGGTCATCTAGTCCAACCTAGAGCACATGGCACAGAGCTACATCCAAGCAGGTTTTAAAGATCTCCAAAGAAGGGGACTCCACAACCTCTCTGGGCAGCCTTTTCCAGTGCTCTGTCACCCTTACAGTCAAGATATGCAAAATAAACATATGTAAACATACATATGTAAAACAGATATATATAAAATAAAGTTACCAAAACAAATGACCCAAAATAAAAATGTTAACAAAGTTATAAGCATTTGAGAACCTTGGAAGCTTCTACCACCCTAAATAATTGATACAGCTGCCTTTCATTGGCGAATGACACAAATCTGCTTCACACTATCAGGTGATAGAGTAGATGCAAATTGCATACTAGATACGACATGTTCGATTAATTGAATAAAACAAGGGATGATATATGTCAAAAACATTAAGGCAGCAAATGTGCATAACAAATAAAAGCAGCTTTATCCATGGCACTCCCCGTAATCAAGACCATAACTACATTCCATGACTGCATGGGAAATACATTCCATGACTGCATGGGAACATGGACTAGTTTCCTAATCTCTGTGATCAACTGCAGAACTACTTCACCTATACCATCTATTTTCAATTGGAGACATTTACTTCCCCACAGGCTCCTTCTTCAGCCAGTAAATAATCCATAACCAAACAGTGTTGAATGATTGCAGTGCACATCTGTTGAGTCTGTTGAGTTAAAAGATCTATAGCAAGGGCAGTTTTATTGGTAATAACTTCCAAAATTGCTTGCTATCAGATTAATTGGTCCAAATTGTAAATTGGTTCTCTTATCCCTGATACTGGTTCATTTGGATTCCAAATAGCAGGCCTGCAATACTTAATTATTCTTTTAGGACTCATTGTCCCTCAACTTTTGTATTCCACCTATATTAACCTCAACAAATCACTTTCCCTGAGCAATCCTTCTCTCCTCCAAATTGTCATATAGCCTTATTCCCAATCAAAAACCACCTCTCTACATCTTAACCAATTTATATTAAAATTGGCATCTGCTTCACATCTTCCATGGTCGCTTGCTTCCTGAAAACAAAATAAAAGACAAAGTTGCTTTTCAGGTTAGAAAGAGTAACAATCTTAGTATGAATCTTATAAATTTTCCCATAAGTGTCTTTTGCCTTCCAGGTGTATTTGTGGAGTATCCAACACCAGTGGTACTGCCCCCACAATGGGGAGTTCAACCAAAATAGGTTGTCCTGGGGAATGAGATGGATTTCTTGAGTGATCAGAGTCATGTGGGACTGGTATGATCATTGGAGCTTTTGGATAAAATGCTGTGATCTTTGGATATCCATTTACTCCCCAGCAGCTGTTAACACCGGTCACCGCATCCCACACTAGTTCAGCCCATCCTGGCTTATGTGGTTTGAGGAATCGTTTTAAGGGACCATTCATTCTTTCCACGGTTCCATTTGCTTGTGAGTAATTCAGAGTATGAAACACCCATAAAATTTCCTTCTGGGTTGCCCACTCCTGGACCACTTTGGCTGTAAAATGTGAGCCATTATTCAATTGAATTGACTGTGGTTTGGGGAAGATCCCAAACCATTCTTTAAGCGCCTTTATCGTGTTTTCACCTGTTGCCTTAGCCCACACTTTAGCTTGCACTAATCTGGATACTATCTCCACACCTACCAGTACATAGTGCTTTTCCTTTGACATTCAGAAGGAACAAATGTAATCAATCTGGCCTCCCACTGGCCATTTCCCTCTCTTATGTGCAGGGGCTCACCTCCCTGAGGGTGTCCCTCCAGACAGACATGGCATTATTCACAAGAAGTTATATAAGTTTTACATTCCTCCCTAGTAACTGGCCACTCTTGGGCTGATAGTGGAGGATGGAGGAGCTACATGTATTACAGATAATAACTCAGGTTTCTCTATCCAAGTTTATCTCATCTTGTATATTTAACACTTTTGTGGTTCCTTCAGATACAGAAAAAAGAATTACAGTAGTGTTCTATTTGTGCACATCATTTTCGCACAGACACTCTCTGAACCACTCTGTCAGGGAGTAGGGTTCCTGCTAAAACTGTTTTAATCACTTTAAATGGGCCTCTGAGCACTATAGGTTGTTGTCAGATTGTAAGAGAGTACGTTTAGCTTCCATCAGAGATAGACTAACTATATTTGTCAGTTTGGAAGAAGGGAGGCTTGTAACAAACAGACGCGCATGTCAGGTATTTTAGCCAATTGCCTGATCTGGGGAATACCAAAATACTGTGAGTTTTCCTGGGTATCATGCCACTGCTATCCTTCAAAACATCTATGCCTAGAAGATTCATCTGAAAAGATCCTATGGCAACCATAGTGTGGATGGGGTCTTCCTCTCCTGGTGACGATATTGTCACCAGAGTCATAGGCACTGACTGTGTTTTTCCCAAGGCATTTGAAACAATTAGATTTCTGGATGGAATTGAGATTCCACATTGTTCTGCTTCAGTCCACATTAGCACTGTATTTTTTGCCCCAGTATCAACTAAAAAGGTTACTGATCTTTTCCTTGGTCCTCGTTCTGCGGCCTGTACAACCCTGGTGTCTGTTCTTCGGTACAATCCGCCATTTTCTCCAAAAGTTAATCAATTCCTCAATTAATTATCTCTCTCCATGTCCATACTTTCCTCCCTGGCTGCTGACAGTCAGGGGTCACTATCCCCTCCAGGCAAGCTGTAATTCTTTCTCTATCGGGGATGTTTTGAATCCTCCCTTGTATTTAAATTATGGAATTTCGGGGAGTCAGGAAGTCCTCGTATCAGGGGAGTCATCCTTTCTTGGTCCATAGGCATCATCACTGGGGAACCCTGGTTTGGCTTGAGCTCCAGATCAAACAAGGCCAAAACCAAGAATTCATAAATTACATAGAGACAAACACTTAGAGCTGATATCATAGTCTTCCTAGAGATAAGAGGCCAGGAATTTGTAAATTGTATGTCAACAATGTCGAGATCAAACACAGTCCACAACAGTCTCTTACAGATGTTCTAGTTTAATAGATTTTCTATTTGCAGCTGTGCTCCACTGCTGCAGGATGAGTCACCTTATGACTAAAAGTATTGCCTATTGCTTGTTTAGTTTATGCTGCCTTGATAGACTGTTCTTATTACCTCTTTAGGTCTTGCATAAGATACCTCTTTAGGTCCTTTTCCATGGAGATATTTCTTAAATATAGCTACCTTTGAATAATCCTTGTGTTCTCCATGGTTTCTCTACAGTCCAGAAGTATTTCAGATATTTAAATGTAGCACAGATTACACTGATAAGAGGTAATAATTTAATTTCCTCACTATGAACTGAATTTAAAAAATATTGGCTGCATGTACTCAAATCCATTGTCTTTAATTCCCTCTAATGCACATAAGAATATTATCTAAGAGCAATCTTTATTTGTATTTTGATGCTTTTCTTCTGGACAGCTTCCCTGTTTTTGAGGCTGTAGTTATTTTCACACATTTCTTTTAAATAGCTGATAGAAAAATTTGAATTCAGATCAGGAATGTCAAGGTTTAGATCTTTGCAGGTAGATTTTCAATGTAGAAATATGTGGCAAAATTCTGAGCCGGGAAAAAAAAAAAAAGAACAATAGTGGAAAACAGTAAATTTCAGTTGAAATAGTGTTTTCTTTTTTTCCAGCTGAGTGCAGTAAGATTTTTTTTCATATTCATGCTATTATGTGCATATTGTAAGAGGCAGACAAAGCTACCAGTGTATACTCTGCTTCATCTCATGTCTTTCACTTAAAGAGTACAGTTAACCTCACTTTCAAATTATTTGCAGTTAGTGATACAGGAATGTACAGATAATCAGATGCCTAAGGCATTTCTGAAAATTTCAACCAGATAAATAATGCACATATTTTTATTTTCCTATGTCTTAAGAGTTTTGATAATGAGACCGGAGAAGACAAAATACAAACAGAAAACAAGGATGTGTGAATATGAGGAAGAAACCATCTTTTCAAGAGACAAGACAGTTACAAAAGATTGAAATTAGGAAAAAAAAAAGAGAAAAGAAAAAAGGAAGCAAAAAATAAGCAGGAAGCACACGTGTAAATAGAATATCTATTAAAATATAACATCTGTATCTGCATGAGTTGTATAAGGTGAAGATTACAGTTTTTAAAAAATGAAACTTTCTGCCTTTCTCATTACTGCCTATTACTTTCTGCCTTTCCTCATTTAGTTAATATCCATAATGTCAAGGGATCATACTAAATAGAAAACAGAATAAGGAGAGTTTGGGGGACAGTCTTCTTTTTTTTTTATCTATTTGATCAATAGATTAAACATAACTAATGAGAAGATAATGTTGACTAAGGAGGCAGCCTTTGTTCTTTGTATCCTAAAGAACAAAGAAGGAGACCATCAAAATAACCAAATGAAGAAATATACAGGCTATTGACAGGCAAGATGTCTGGAAAATAAATATAGGCATGTGATATGAAGAATAAATTGGAGGAACAGGCCAGCTAGTGAAGATGAAAGCAGATATATCTGGAAAATTTAAAAAAAAAAAAAAAAAAGTTGTGAAGAACTAAAAAAAAAAAAAAGAGAGAGAGTCATGGTTCCTTGGTTCCCTGCTAATAAATTTTAAGATCAAAACTTCTGGTTACTAGTTTTGGAACATCAACTATTTCTTGAAACTATTCTCTAGTCCATTAAAAAGAAAACAAAAGCAGAACAATGTATTAAATATAAATATTTTAAAGATTGATAATGGCATTGTCTTTGAACACAAAGTAGATAACTTAAAGTTCTGATCTGTCTAAGAATTTAGTTTGGAAATGATAATTCCTATGATATTTCTCTAACCACTAGGTTATTGGATATTTTGGGAGTGTTTTCACATCAATAATTGCAAAGATGAAGAAAATATTTCTGGAAAGTTTTATGGTCCTATTTAACTATAGACTAACTTGGTATAGACCAAGATTTTGCAAATTACTCTGACATGAAGAAGAAAAATATTTATCATTTTAGGGTGTGAGACAATGAGGCAGATTGCATCCTTTAAAAATAACAGTACAAATCACAATAAAAAAGAAAACCACATTTACATGACTTTCAAAATATGCTATTGCTAAAAAAAGTAATATGCATTATTAACAAAGATAAGTAATACTCATTACTAAGAAAAATATCTGTATTTTTTTTTGTTTTGTGCTTATAAAAGACTTTTGAGAACCAATGGAGGTCCAGTGCGGGATAACTTCCTATGATCTTAAAATATACCTAATACAGTATTGGAAAAAAACAAAAAAAACCTTCTTTTATAGTTGGTCTTCCTTTAGATTTGCTTCCTGCGGGATAGAGCGTCCTCTAGCAGTGCATTGCTTCTGTCAACTGCTATATCCTTTTGCAGATCAGAATTAAGATAACTGTGAAATAAAGAAATAGATCTGTAACATAGATATGCTTACTGATACTAGTTACACCATTAGTTGGCACAGGAACAAACATAATTCTCTGTGATGTTTAAGTGGATTGTGTTTTAAAGCTCTGTAAGCTAGGTAGTATATATTTAAATATTGTTTAAAACGGAGTTTAAAATAGGAAACAATATATTTTTCTGTAGTTAAAGAAGCACTTTAAAATCTATGTTTTGCATTGAACTCAAGTTAGTCTGTGCTGTGAACTCTAAAACTGACATAACTTTCATGTGCTCAACAGTTAAACAGAGCCCTAATGGAAAGAAGTAATGCTGTCAAATTGCATTGGATATGATAATCCACTGAAGAATACTAGCAAGTCCTTCAAAAATATTAGAACCACTGTGAAGGGGGAATTTTTTTAAGTAAAGTAAGTAGAGCAGACCTGGGTATTTTTAGTTAGAGGAAACTCCATTTACTCTTTATAACTTGAAGGTGCACTTAAATGCCTGCAGGAATAATCTGGTTTAGTTTCCATTCATTTATATTTGAATTTCACGGGAATTTCTATTCTTCTTTGACTAGCTTGAAGGGGGAATGGAAGGGAGCAGGAGCAAACACTCATTCTACTCATCAATATAGATTCCATTAAGTACTTTGGATATACTAGAGTGTACAGTTCTGGGCTTCCCAGTACAAGAGGGATGTGAAGTTCCTAGAGAGGGTCTAGTGGAGAGTGATAAAGATGATTAAGGGACTGAAGCATCTGTCTTATGAGGAAAGCGAGCTGGGCCTGTTTAGCCTGAAGAAGACTGAAAGGAGATCTGACCAATATGTTTAAGTATGTGAGGGGAGAATGTAAAGAGGAGGGGGCCAAACTCTTCTCAGCAGTGGCCAGTGATAGGACAAAGGGTAATGGATATAAATTAAAACACTGGAAGTTCGATCTCAATGTGAGGAAGAACTTCTTTCCTTTGAGGGTAACAGAGCCCTGGAATAGGCTGCCTGGAGAGGTTGTGGAGTCTCCTTTCCTGGAGGTCTTCAAAACCTACCTGGATGCCACTCTGTGCCGCATGCTCTGGGTCTCCCTGCTGGAGCAGGGAGGTTGGACTAGATGGTATCTAGAGGTCCCTTCCAACTTTAATCATTCTGTAATTATTTATGACATTACAGTTTAGGCACTCTGTACCTAAATCAAATCCAAATGGAAGTACAGTGAATTCTGGCTGTTAAAAATAGTTACCTATAAATAATACCTTGAATAAAAGTAGTTTTAGTACTTATAACATTTGTATAGATGCTTCTTGTCATTGGAGACTTTTCAGAGTATCTAAAGCATCCACGTGGCACTAACATATATAACAAATAACCTACTGTAATGAGGATGAGCCTGTAATGAGAACTGGTTTGATATCTAGTGCATTTCAAGATGATTTAAATGATTATGTTTAGAACAATATGCATCTGATTCTGATTCTGATTATACTGCAATCTTAGAGTTCCTTTAGAGATATTTACACTTATTTGCCTTCTTTTAGATATCTGTATTATGGAGTTGAACCCCACTCACAATATATTCAAATTTATCTTCTTTAAAAAAATTAAGTCCATTTTTCATTAAGTGATTTTGTTTGTTTTTGTTTTTCCATGCATAATTGAATGCTAAACTCACTCTAGAATCTATATTTGTATTTTAATTGAAAACTCCCTGGTTAATAACTGCATAATGTAAACCTCAAAATTTACTGAAAAATAAAATTAACACATTGGAACCTTTCTTATTAGAGATGATCAAGGAGAAGTAAAGAATTCATCTTTATGGATTTATTTTATAATGAGTTTGTAGGACTGGAAGTTAGGAAATATCACTTTTTTATGACTTGTAAAATACGTACATTCAGTATAGAGTTGTTGAGAGAATAAATACATACTCTACAGTTTTCGCATTCATCACACATAAAAACAAAATTATTTATTTTCTGCACAAAATTCCATAGATTTCACTGTTTCAAGGGTCCCTCATTAAAATCATAGCAGCTAATGTCAATGGCAAGTCACTTTTATCTGATAGGATGCATGAGTTGTTCAGACATCAGCTAAAAACTTGCTCTTGCTATATTCAACCTGCAGAATAAGCACAGTTGTTTCATGAACATGAATATGAGATTAACCCAGGTATTGCCTATCTTAAAAATGCATTAAAATTTTAACTGTTGAGAAAAAAAATTGCAAGTAGATGAGCTCAAATGTGAAGCTGATCTTGACAGGTTTTACCTAACGGATTCTATTACATCATGTTCTTTTGAAATTGTCTAGACTTTGTGGCAAAATAGACTAAAAGAAATGTAACTGATAATCAACTTTCCTGATTCTTATTTAATTAAAAGAAAACTAACATTATGCAAATTTTGGCATTTTAACCTCTACTGAATAAATATGTATTTAATTTGAAGTAACAGTATTAAAAGAATAAATTGATATCCATATTTTTGGTAATACTTGTTTTATTCAGTGGCAAAACTGTCAAAGGTTTTGTTTCCAAGATGCTTAATTCTTATACACATAATTTCAGTGGATTGATTACTTAGTGAATTGTAACTTTTTCAATAGATAAGGTGAATCTTTACTTAAAAAGAGGTGGGGTGTTTGAATAAGTCTAAATCTTCTCTTAACCACAATGAGTCTTATCTGTTTCAGTAGGAACAAAGTTATATCTAATATTGCAAATTGTTTTCCTCTCTATATTGTCAATATCATATATAAACATGAACATATATATATATTGTGTCTGTTTATGTAAGCACAGTTTTAACTTTCCACTTATATTAACACCATCTCTCACAACATTCTCCTGAGCAAGGATAGGAAGTGTGGGATAGATGAGTGGATGGTGAGGTGAATTAGAAATTGGCTCAATGGCAGGGCTCAGAGAGTGGTAATCAGTCACGCTGAGTCCAGTTGGATGCCTGTAGTTTGCGGTGTCTCCCAGGGGTCAGTCCTCGGTCTGGTCCTGCTCAACTTATTCATTAATGACCTGGATGAAGGAATGGAGTGCTCCCTCGACAAGTTTGCTGATGATACCTAACTGGGAGGAATAGCTAGTAGCCCTCAGGGCTATGCTGCCATCTAGAGGGACCTAGACAGACTGGACAACTGGGCGGTGAGAAATCTCATGAAATTCAACGAGGGCAAGTGCAGGGTCCTGCACTTGGGGAGGAATAACGGACACCAGTACAGGCTGCGGACTGACTTGCTGGAGAGCAGCCCCACAGAGAGGGACCTCGGTGTCATGGTGGATAACAAGATGACCATGAGAAAGCAGTGTGCCCTGGTGACCAAGAAGGCCAATGGGATCCTGGGGTGCATTAAGAAGAGTGTATCCAGCAGATCAAGAGAGGTGATCGTCCCCTGTACACAACGCTGATAAGGCTGCATCTGGAGCATTGTGTCTAGTTCTGGGCTCCCTATTACAAAAGGGATGTGGAGCTGCTGGAGAGAGTCCAGCGCAGGGCTACCAGGATGATCAGGGGCCTGGAACATCTGCCCTATGAGGAAAGGCTGAGAGAGCTGGACCTGTTCAGGCTGAAGAAGAGAAGGGGGGATTAGATCAGAGGGTGAATCTGATCTATTGAGGTCTTTTAATACCTCTAGGGAGGGAGTGAGGGAGAGGGGGCCGGCCTCTTTTCAGTGGTGTCCAGCAATAGGACTAGAAGAAATGGCCACAAACTGAAGCACTAAAAGTTCCACGAGAACTTAAGGAAACATTTCTTGACAGTGAAGGTGACAGCACTGAAAGAGGCTGCCCAGAGGTGGTGGAGTCTCCTTCTTTGGAGATCTTTAAAACCCACTTGGATGCAGCGCTGTGCCATCTACTCTAGGTGACACTGCGTGTGCAGGGGGGTTGGACTAGATGACCTCTGGAGGTCCCTTCCAACCTTAAGCACTCTATGATTCTATGACGAATATTTCATACACTATGCCTTGAATGTTTAATTTTGAAATCCTCAAAAACATAATTTCAGTGTTGTAAATAATCACTTAACATCATTTAAAATATATCAAATAAATATATAAGCAATAGATCATCATCATCATCATCAAGGATGGTATCATTTTGATCACCATAGCAGCAGAAATCTGCACACATTGGATCTAAATCAGCAGTTCTACGTGGAAGATATTGCTGTGGCAATGTCATAGGTGCCACAACATCTTCGCCAGTGCGCTACTCCAGCAGATATTTTGTAGTGAGCGAGGCACACTCTGGACTGATATAGATTTAGCTACTGAATACTATTAGGTTTAACTACTGAATACTGTTAGATTTAGCTATTGAATGCCTTCTGAGAGTACTTTGAAGCTGAGAGCATTTGTGGCCTTGCAGAATGCTCGCATGGTTGGACTCTGAAACAGATCGACAAATGAGCTGTCAGTAAGAAAGCAAGTGCAACTTTAATTATTCTTAGGCCACAGCATATCTGTCAAGTGCCAGTGTGTTTGGTGGAGTGCTCTGTTCCTTATGAACAAGCTGCAATTTTCAGGTATAGGCATCCTGACAGCCCTGTCACTATTTCTGTTGCAGTCACATTCCTCTTTGTTTCTGTGGCTGGTCCAATGTGAAAGTAATTTAAAAATGAAAATATGCTTATAATATTTGCCTTATAGAGAAATACAGTCTTTTCTAAAATATAGTAGATTTATCATTTTGTTTCACTATGTTATACTTTCTGATTTGCTTCAGGATGCAATAATTCGTTTTTTTTTTTTTTTCTTAGTTTTTATATAGGAAGTATGCCTAGAAATTACAAATAGCTAAAAGTCTATTCATTTAAGAGCCAACTCCTTTTTTCACTCACAGAAGTATCTTACTTTTTAATATAGTTTTTTTCTATAAATATAGCATCCACATTTGTTTATTTCGATAAAAAATGCTTAGGCATAGGTTACTGCCAAAAGGATAGATATATTGACTTTTTATTTTGTGTGCAAGAGAAAGAAAATAAGAATCACAAAATTATTTTTAATTAAATATTTTCTTTAAATGATAGTAAGTCTTTAGTTTTATTCTAAAAAAAATCTAATAATTCACATTTATTATTCATGATTACAAACCTTTCTGTAGGTTTCTAAAGGACAGAATTTTGACAGTGCCTTTGCAAAAGAAGTATTCTGCTATTCAAGTATACTGTTAATTTACACAATAAAACTTTTTACATAAAGGGCGTACAAGAATTAAGCAAAAAGATCTAAAATACAGGTAGAATTAAAAATACTGTGCAAAAAAAAAGAAAACAAACAAGCAACCAAACAAAAAATATCCTTCTTGAAGGTACTAAAATAAAAACAAGCAGAAACAATTGGCTTCACTGATGGTACTTTATGTGTGTACTTTCCAGCTGTTTTAGGAAAGCCAGAGTACTGTAAAATCATCTTTTACTAACTAGACTAGTGTTAAGAGCTTTTCTTTGTCTAATGAATTGATGAATTTCTTGTAAAGACTTTTGTAATAAGATCCCCCTGAACAGTTTCATCTCTCTGAACCAGCAACAAATAGACTCTTATATACCTTCAAATTTATTAACTGTCATTAAAAAAAAAAAAAAGATATTGCATAGTCTTTCAAGCAAGCAAGTATAGCCCTTGTTACAGAATCACAAAAAGTTATAGAATGGTTATTGTTGAAAGGGACTTCTAAAGATGATATCTAGCCCAACCTCCCTGTTCAAGAAAGGACACCTAGACTACATTGCCCAGGGCTGCATCCAGGTGGGTTGGAAGACCTCCAGAGAAGAAGACTCCACAACCTCTCTGGGCAGCCTGTTCAGGGCTCTGTCATCCTCACAGGAAAGAAGTTCTTCCTCATATAGAGATTAAACTTCCATTGTTTTAATTTATTAGCCCTTGTCCTGCCACCAGCCACCACTGAGTTTGGACCCCTCCGCTATACATTATCCCCTCATCTCACATCTTTTCTCAACCTCTCACTTAGCCTTTCCTCATATACAAGATGCTCCAGTCCTTTAATCATCTTTGTTGCTCTATGTTGGAAGCTTCACATCCCTCCTATGGCGTTGCTGAGGGAGCCCAGAATTGCACACGATACTCCAGGTGCGGCCTCACCAGAGGTGAGCAAAGGGGTAGGATCACCTCCCTCAACCTGCTGGCGACATTCCTCCTGGAAAATCTAGAACAAATGTTCAGTGGTCATACCTCAGAAGCCAGGAACTTTTGGGATGGAGGGGTGTTTTGACATTATAGTGAGCTTATAATGAGTAAAGTGCAAGCAAAGTTCGAGCAAGTTTCATCTGAAAGGAGTGATTTGCCATCATACTGGCTCAACCCTGGACATAGAATCATAGAATCATTGAATCATAGAATCATAAGATGCTTAAGGCTGGAAGGGACTTTAGAGGTCATCTAGTCCAACCCCTCTGCAAATGCAGGGTCACCTAGAGCACATGGCACAGGGCTGCATCAAGAGGGTTTTGAAGATCTCCAAAGAAGGAGACTCCAAAACCTCTCTGGGCAGCCTGTTCCAGTGCGCTGTCACCCTCACTGTCAAGAAAAGCTTTCTGAAGTTCCTGTGCAACTTCTGATGCTTCAGCTTGCGGCCATTTCCTCTCGTCCTATCACTGTCCACTACTGAAAAGGAGCCAACCCCATCCTCTTCACAGCCTCCCTTGAGGTATTTATACACCGTGATCAGGTCCCCCCTGAGCCTTCTCTTCTCCAGGATGAACAGGCCCAGCTCTCGCAGCCTTTCGTCATGGGGCAGATGTTCCGGGCCCCTGATCATCCTAGTAACCCTGTGCTGGACTCTCTCCAGCAGCTCCACATCCCTCTTGTACTGGGGAGCTCAGAATAGGACACAGTACTCCAGATGTGGCCTCACCAGGGCTGTGTACAGGGGGACGATCACCTCTCTTGACCTGCTGGAGACACTCTTCTTAATGCACCCCAGGATCCCATTTGCCTTCTTGGCCACCAGGGCACACCACTGTCTCATGGTCAACTTTTCATCCACCATGACACCCAGGTCCCTCTCTGTGGGACTGCTCTCCAGCAGGTCAACAACCAGTCTGTAGTGGTGTCCAGAGTTATTCCTCCTAAGTGCAGGACCCTGCACTTGTCCTTCTGGAATTTCCTTAAATTTCTCATTGCCCAGTGGTCCAGTCTGAACAGATCTGTCTGGATGGCAGCACAGCCCTCAGGGCTGTCAGCTACTCCTCCCAGTTGGGTATCGTCAGCAAACTTGCTGAGGGTGCACTCCATGCCTTCATCCAGGTCGTTAATGATTAAGTTGAGAAGGACAGGCCCGAGGACTGATCCCTGGGGGTCTACCCCTCTCTGCACCCTGCCACCAAGCCAATTCCTAATCCACCTTCCCGTCCACTCATCTATCCCACACCTATGTAGCTTGCCCAGGAGGATGCTGTGAGGGACAGTGTCAAAAGCTTTGCTGAAGTCCAGATAGACCACATCCACCGCTCTGCCCTCATCTAACCAGTTAGTCACTCCTTCATAGAAAGTGATCAGGTTCGTCAAGCATGATTTCCCCTTGGTGAATCCATGCTGACTACTCCTGAGCACCTTCTTCTCCTCCATGTGTCTGGAGACAGCAGCCAGAATGAGCTGCTCCATCACTTTTCCAGGGATCGAGGTGAGGCTCACTGGCCTGTAATTACTCAGATCCTCTTTCTTGCCTTTTTTGAAGACGGGAGTGATGTTGGCTTTCTTCCAGTCCTCCGGGACCTCCCTCATTCTCCAGGACCTTCCAAAGATGATGGCGAGCAGCTTGGCTGTGACATCCGCCAGTTCCCTCAACACTCTGGGGTGCATCCCATCGGGGCCCATGGATTTGTGGGTATCAAGTTTTCCTAGATGCTCTCTGACCCACTCTACCCAGGTCAAGCCTTCCTCTCCCCAGCTCTCTTGTGTCCCTAGAGCCTGGGATTCTAGAGGGCTGCCCCTGACAAACACTGAAGCAAAAGCAGCATTCAGCAGATCTGCTTTCTCCGTGTTTTTCGTAACCACGGTACCCACCCCATTCACTAGTGTACCCATGTTCTCCCTGACCTTCCTTTTGTTGTTAATATATTTGAAAAAGTTATTCTTGCTACTCTTAACATCCCTTGCCATATTTAATTCCAGCTGAGCCTTAGCTTTCCTTGTAGCATCCTTGCATTCCCTGACAACATTCCTGTATTTCTCCCAAGGGGCCTGTCCTTTCTTTCACCTTTTATATATTGCTTTTTTCTGATGGAGTTTTGCCAGGAGCTCCCTGCT
>JAUBOD010000243.1:588303-605593 GCA_032353885.1 Nothura maculosa | reverse complement strand
TGCCTGCTGGAGCAGGAAGGTTGGACCAGATGATCTCTAGAGGTCCCTTCCAACCTTGTAGATTCTATGATTCTGTGTGATTCTGTGATTCTGTGAAGGCTTAAATACTGACAAATTATCATTTATTCTGTGTAACCACTGACAGTAGTACTTACTACTACTACTTCACATCTAGACAATCACATAATATTAAAATAGCATATGCTGGTGAGCTGTTTTAGTATCTGATAGGCAGTTCAGCTGCCCATCAGTTTATGGATGGAAGAGAAGTCTATCTGTAAATGCAAGCCAAGTGCCTCTAGACATCTGGGACTGCTACTGACTTGGTCGGTCTAGTAGTATGGAAAAAAACTAAAAGCATTGTATACAGTCTCTCATACTTCTTGGTTTTCATATCCATCAATCCACCAATTCATATCCAAAGAGTGCCCACAATATTTTAGAAAACAATAACTAGAGACTCATCCCAGAAAGGAATTTACAACCCCAAATAAAATATTGGGAAGGAAGTTCAACTCACCCTCTTTAAACACTCAATGCATATGCCTTGAAAGACACAAAGCAGAGTGACAGAATAAGCAGCTACTAAGTATGTATATGAAAATTGTCACAAGCACACTCAGGTTTTCCTGACAAGGCTATGGGGAAACATCCAGACTGTCTTTGCTTCATGCTAACCAATTTATAGTATAACCACACTGGGTGGTGAAAGACCTTTAGTAATTTGAGAAAAAAACAACAAAATTTTTGAGAAGGAATTACAACATCTAGCTATATTTCTGTGGGAGCTTTGCAGGAAGCCTTGGAACTTTCTTAGGTCAATTTAATTACATTAAATATTATGGCAGGAGCTCTTTAGAAATATATAATTTTTTTTTTAGTCTAGGAAGTGCCCTTTAAGCAAGTAAGTGCTTAAGGTCTTAGAATATAGCCATTGCAGAAAGAATGGTTCCTTCACAAAGCAATATAGCAAACACATATTACTGCTGTGAATAATCTTCTTCTGGAGCTTTTGCTCTTTAATTGACTAGAAAAGGAAGGTGGAGAAATTAGCAGCATTGCCAGGGTCCTGAGTGTACTGATAGGGGATTATCTCACTTGATCAAGCTGAAGATGCTGTTGAGAGCAGACTACTGTCACTATACAGATAGTGATGGATCATCCTGTTAAGGGAGAGTTATTACTTGTGAATTAGTCATTTGGGATTGGTTTTATTTTTAAAAAAACTTTCTCTCCATGTTTACCTCTGCAACAGAAGTAATAGGTGGCATACATAATGCTCACAAGCAGCCCAAGAGACATTATCAAGCTGTGATTAGGCAACTGAACTGTTCTTGGGTATATTTCTAGCCAAATGCTTCACTGCATACTGGTTGTCTCCACCTACTTGGAACTTAAAATATGCATATCTTTTTCAGGACATTACACCACTGAAGAAAAATTACAAGCATCAGCATTTGCATAAAAGTCTGTTGGATAAAGTAGCTACAATTCAAGAGTTCCAGGAACACAGAATAACACTAAAATCAAATTATGTTCCAACCCAAAGCTATCATTTTTCTAAGAGGATACCAAAACATGCTGTAATGGGGTTGTTTTACAAAATCCTTGCTGAAGATAATGTGCAAATACTGTGCAAATGAATGACTACAAAGTTTACCGGATGGAGAAGGAAGTAAGCAAGAAGAAAATTATTTCTTCACCGAAGACTCAAGGATCTTAGCGATCTTCATTATCCCAGGCTTATAATACTATAGACATATTTTTTTTTTTAGTGACTTTTTAATAAATAAATATCCTTGGAAGCAAGGTTTATAATCGGGACTTCTCCTACCTTTAGGAAAGAACTTTATGATTGAAACATTATGCAGTATGAACAGCTGGTGAGCTGTAACTTATCTTCTACTTGAATACAGAGTGAGATAAGGAACTAAAGTAGCAGTGTTTTTCTTAAACAAAATTGTGCCAGAGAATATTCACAGGCTCTGGAACTTGGTTGATCAGGACAATTTATATTCCTGTTCCTGTTCCTGTTCCTATTACTATTATATTCCTGACAATACCCAGGCATGATATGGGACATAGTAGTGGCCAGAGTTCATTCTCAGGAGACATTATGCAAGTTATTTAGTTATGTACCTATTTAGTGAGATACAAAGAAATCTATTTTGCAAGGT
This sequence comes from Nothura maculosa, assembly GCA_032353885.1. NCBI lineage: Eukaryota > Metazoa > Chordata > Aves > Tinamiformes > Tinamidae > Nothura > Nothura maculosa. The sequence goes on along the minus strand of JAUBOD010000243.1, from coordinate 603,416 downwards.
GAATAAACAAAAGCTATTTCTTCATTAGAAAACTTGAATTGTGTTTATGATACAAGTATACACATACATAAAGTACACATATACACAAAACGGGCATTGTAAATAATACTAATGTATTTTACCTATACAAATGCAATTTCTTTATAATGTAGAGAACTTGGTCTATCATTTACCAATTAATAGATTTTTTTTTTTAGAAGTTCATTTATTATTCACTGGACTAAAAAAATATATTTCTAAAACAATATGCATGTAATATCTTTTAGAAATAATTTAGATAACATAATACCTAAAATTAAATTATTATCTACTTTTCTAATTCTTATAATTACAGGAAGACTACTGTTAGGTGAAATGAAATTTAGATTCCTGTTCTAAATAAATATTTACTACTATAAGAACTACCAATTTTTATTTTGCACTACGGACAATGACCAAGGTATTTTGTAAGGTATTACAAAATAACTTTTCCTTAATGACTAAACATCTTAAGATTTTTTTGTTAATAAAAAAATATGCTTATTACAAGTTATGGAGCATTTGCAACACTCTTGGACATAGAGTTTAATTTCTTCAGAAGTTCATCTGGAGGGATATTGTTTACAATTTAATAAAAACTGTAGACTCTTTGGACCAAAAATAAAAAATGAATAATAGTGATCCATTGAGTGAGAAGAATACAGGACAACCACAGTTTTGCTCATTACTTTGTTAATAATTTATCTTGATTAATTTAAAATTATCTTAAATTTTACTCCTATTTTCTGTTTTCATCTTCTCTTTGCAATCTAAACCATTCCCTTATACTCTAACTCTGAAGTCGTTATGATGAAGTAGTTATGATGAAGTAGTAGTTTTGATTAATTTCAACTACAGAGCTGGTAGTATATCCTGTTAAAAAATGCATCAAATTATACTATTATCCAGTCTGTAACTGTCATTTTCAGGTACTTCATTTTGATTTAAATTAAAGAAAATGAAAATCGTGGATATCAACCACAATTTTATTTACTTTCATTCTTGTAACTCATTTGTCTAATTATAAAGTTATTTCACTATCCTATTAAAGTTTATAAATCAGATAGAAACTGATATAGTAATTCATATGAACTATAACAAAGGAAGTATAAAAAATTTATGTATGCAGGAATTTTGTGCTGTATCCACAATATTGACAATAAGATGTTGTCCAAATCCCAAAGAGTGAGCTGAATGAATCCAAGTCATTAATGATATTTTCTAGAGCTGAGTATATTTCTAGAAGATGAATGATAGCTATAAACACTAAAATGATAAACAGATTAATCAATTATGCAATGAATCTTTGCTGATTAAGCAATGCTTATAGAAAAAGAGGCATCTTGCTATGGAGGATATTAGAAGTATGAAAATAGGGTAGAAAGTATCCTTTATTTGGACGCAGCAGACTAGAATTATAATTTTCAGTGTTGTATGGACAATTTTTGTGTTGCCGCATGACAGTCTATCAAGAGTGGTAAACACTTTTTTCTGTTATAATTTAAAAAGAATTTTAATAACAGAATTCCAAATATGAGCTATTTTACAATAATAAATTTAAATTCATGCCCTACTAAATATGCAGACTTCATTCAATACTATTTTATGTTTTCTCTTTCAAAATTGTTAATATTTTTTAGAAACATTACAAAATATAGAAAACATCAGCCTTCTTTACTCTGCAGATGGGCTTTTTACTTTGGTATGTCATAACATCAGAAGCATGTGGAAAATTTATCTCAGTAGAGAATGCATGAAACATTTTTTTTCTGATGAGATAACACAAGCAAAGCAATTTTTGAGTAGCTAAAAAGTAGCATTAAATATGTTTATTAGGGGTAATTACCTTGAAATCCATTTAAGCAAAAGTCTAAAGTTTAAAGTTATGCTATTCCCACTGTTATTCTAGGTATGCTCTTCAGAAGTTTGTTAAAATGGAACACTGACATGCAGAGGAGCATGAACATATAAGATCTAATTCTTTATTTTTAGAATGTAGTTTTACAAAGTAAAATTGAAGTGGCATTCTCACAATACATTCTCTCCACTGGGCCAGTTAAGTATAATGCAAGTTAAGTATAATATAAGTTAAGTATAATGCAAGAACAGGAAAACTACTACTAAAGTGCCTTTGTGATATGAGTTGACTTCAAAGGGACAAAAGAGTAATTTCAAATGCTAAAAAATAAAGAAGACTCATAATCCTTATAGGAATTGAAGTCCCCTTCTATACAGAAATGTTGAATATCTCATTATCTTCAGAAAGAACATAGGATGATGCTATTTTTCTGGAGAAAAAGAGATAAAGGAGAGATAAAATCAAAGGAAAATAACAAATGAAGAATACATATATTTGTAAATAATGTTTCTTGTAGTGCATATGAAGATGATAACTCACTTGGAATACATATCTCCAGAACTCAAGCTTTTATATCTGACTCGTCTCTGGCTTTTCAGCTAGGAAGGAACCAACTCTAGGGAAAAAAAACAAACAAAAACCCCACTTGGGATTAAAAGTCTTAAATTTATAATTTTACTTTACTTTACATGGAATCTTTTCTTTCCATGAGAGGCTAAGAAGATAGTATGACAGGATTGGGAACTGTCATGCCTGTTTTTCAGGGAAAAAATATCCCTTTGAGCAGCTCGGTTTCATATTAACCTTATTTTAGCACTGTTGAATATATTTTACAATCAATGGCTTGACAGTAAGTAAACATACCTGAATATAGAGTAGATGACTGATGCTGTATTTTGATTGTTATATCCTGACCACTTTAACCTCATGAGCATAATGAATGGTACAGATGCATATGTGACATTATTTTGAAAAGGGAGATTTTTAAGCTTTCCTCTGGGATTGAAGTGTATCTCATTTTCACTTGGTGAAATCATGAAATCTGTTACCAACTGAGTATTTGGATAAAAGCAAATTTCTATACCTTTTTTAATATTCTAGAGAATATACAGTAAAAGCAAATTACTAGTAATTTAGCAGAGGAAAGTAAAGAATGGAAAATATGTTTTAAAGTCACTCATTTTCTGTAATAACTCTTTCATAAATCATGAAAGCAATCATTAAAGCTACAAATTTCTGGGCTTCTTTTCTTTTTCCCTTACTACTTATAAGAACATATCGCAAAAGGAAGCAGAGCAAAATGCTTAAATGAAAACTAAACCAGCAGGAATATTCTTCCAAATCTACATAAAAAATATAAAACTAAAACCAAAGATTTAATAGTTATATGTAAAGCATAACTAATTTGGCAAACAATTGTTTTCACCTCTGTTTCACCATTTAATGCTTTTTACTAATGATTATGAAAATTCTGTATGGTTTTATGGAAAGTCTGTATGTGATTCAAAAATAAACTGAATTAAGCATTTGCTGTGCATCAATTCTGCATATTATTTATTAATCTCATAGATAAATGTTGCTTCATTCTTATGCTAGGAAATAATTAAATGTATTTTGTACCACCTACAAAGGAGAGGTACGTTTTGTAGAAAATCTTCTCACAGATAGATGAATATGCATCTATAATTTTGTCCTTGGAAAAGACAAAAGTCTTCAGTCCTTCTAGCTAGGGGATCATTTGAGTTTCTGTCTAAGAATAATATTGTATTTTTTTCCTTCCAGTCCATGACACTTGAATGTCATAAACTTCACACAAGCTAAAGTATGCAGAGCAGTTACAAATGTTTGTTCAAGTGATATCTACGTTCTTTGCAAGTTGCAAATATTAATATATTCACCAATTATAGCTCATAACGAAGAGAAAATTACACTCTGTATCTTGAGACCATAGCTGCTTTATTATTGCTGCTGTTCATTCAGGATGGGCTAAAACAGGTTTTACTCTAATGAATTCCACAGGCCAAGTTTTCAACAGCTTTAAGCCTGCTGGGCATATGGTGGCACTGCATTTCTTTATACAAATACTATCTTCAATTTTCTGTAGCAACCTGGGGCAGTATATGTGTGGAAATAACTCTGAAAATGGAATATTGTTCAGACAAATAAGGTCATTTCAATGTTGATGATGTCTGAGGTTGGGAGTTCAACATCTCTGCTCAAGTGCAAACTTTTCAGGAATGTAATTAATTGTTGTTGCTACAGAAATGGATTTTTTTTTCTGCATAATATTGTTCTAATACTTAACTATTTTAATTATATCTTCATTTTTTTCAATTTAGTATCAGTGAAACAATGTCTGTCACCTTCTTAGGAAAATACGATTCATCCTTTTCATGATGTTTATATGAATAGATCATTCAAAATCAGTTACTGGAGGTTTCACTTTTAAAGTTAAATTATTAGCCCTGTATTTTATAATAAATCTTAATTTATTTGATTACTGAAAGTTCTAGGAGGCTATAAAACCCTACCATTATAACGTCCTTTGAATATCAGGGACAATGACGTGTTATTTTTATTTGCAACTATTTCTGCCAAATAAACTAATTCAAAAAATCAAAAATAAACCACACAATTTATTTAAATGGATCTTGTAAAAAGTGACATGTTTTTTAATTAAGCATATCCTAGTTTGTGACAAAGTAAGTAAGTTTATTCAGCTGCGTACATACTAGTCATCTGTCTGTATCTATAATAAAGCTGTTAGTAATAAAAAAAAGTCTGTGCTGTCAGCATCTTGTCAAGGGACAAAACATTGCACCTCAGCCTTCCATCTGTTCATTTATTTAATTCAAAATACAAAACAAGGAAACAAACACAACACACATCAAACTTTTACTCTAATACTATATGCATGATGAGAATAAAATTATTAAAAATAACAAATAAAAATTTTAACCCTGATTTTGACACTTAGTGAGTGCATTCCTTTTTATTCTTGAAGACATTGGTTCAAGTCTTTATCAAGGGAATTGAAAGTAATTATCTTTCTTTGATTAATGAGAAATGAATCGATAGTTTCGGTCACTTCCCAGTATACTCCCATCAAAATTTCCATTAATTTATTATGCCAGCAGAGAGACCAAGGATTAAATATTCTTCAAAAAACCACTATTTTATGCCATGATACAATGTTGCTAGTTTATGATTGAGTAATTTGTGTGATCTGAGTTTGCTTAGGCTCTGTGACATTTACTAATTACAGGCTGTCATGTTTCTTAACTTTTCATTTCACCTTACACTTGCTTTTCATTCTGAAGAACAGCTACCAGTTTTATTTTCAAAGCATTTACAAACACTAACTCAAGTGGCCTATTATAAGTATTGTTGACAAAGGAACTTGCAACAGGTATCTGATTATATCTTTTTGTATTGTTATATAATCCATATGTAGCAGGTGCACTCCAAATGGAGAGCAATAACTCAATCAAGAAAATGATAATATAAACGTGAAACATGCATTCGATGTAGTGTCTCCATGCAGATTATTCCTAGTTCTCTTTTTTTTACACTAGAAAAGATTAAAAGTAGTTATTTTCTGAAACACTTAAAAGCTCTTCCAAACAGCCACCAAATGAGTCTTTAGAACTAAATTACTCCAGGAAATAAATACTATATCTTCTGGGTAGAAATGTTTTATCAAAAGATTCTGGACTTAAGCATGAAGGGGCAGAGTGAAAACAAGATATTATGAATAAATTTGGTATAGTTAACCAGATCATAAATATTGAAAATGCACATTTGCAGGTCCAAAGATTATAAGAGATTACATACTGTGAGTATGTTGCTCTGGGACGAAAATTATAACTTGAAAAAAAGATAATGATGTTTTGATCTTTTCTAGTCTGCATTCCTAGGCTGAATTTCATATTTCCTGTCTAGGTTACCAAATCCTTAGTGGAAACAAAACAAAGCAAAACAAAACAACTACAATTTACCCACCCAGCAAAGACTTCTATGTCTTAGAATAGGATAAAGGATATGTAACTTGCTGTTAGATTACTAGAAGATTAAAAGAAAGAACTCTGCTGAGAATCTGTATAATCATGACTCTAAGGACACTCAGGGAATTTTTTTCCACATGTATACATCAGAGTTTGTTAATTTTGCTGCCATCCATGGGGACTATTCTCTTTCAGCTACTATTAATAAAATATATAACAGGGACTAGGATTCTGACTCTTGTTTATCATATTATGGAGTTAGCTAAGAGTAGATCTCTTGAAGGTAAGCAGAATGCAGAACAGAGAAGAAGAAATATGTTGAAAATTTTGACTGGAATATACAGTGAGTTTTTTTTTGTTTGTTTCTTTTTGTTTGTTTTCTCTCTCTTTGAATGTGTTCCTTGCAACTTTGTAATTCCAGTATTTTCTATATAGTCAACTATCAAAGGTGGTAAATAACAGTATAGGAATAGAATGTTACCATGCCATTGAATTAAATTTCCTTTTATTGTGTCCATGCGATGAAATTTGTTTAGATTTTCAAGCTCATTCTTAAAATGAGAAGAAGATGAGGTTCTGATGTCTTGTTGTTCTTGTTGTTCTTTTTGTTGTCTTTTTGGTTTCAATGAACTTTTTTTTTCTGTCAAAGTGGAAACGAGAAAAAGTAAAGAATACCATGAGGTTCAAATCCATTCTGAAAAGCAAACATGTCAAAGGGAGAAGATCATTTACTACCACCATGCCGGTTTTGACATACATAGCTTGAAAGAGATGGATAAGCTTGGTGGAAAAGATGTGACTGAGAAGAATAGAGAAGGAGATAAAGTGAGATGCATAAGAGAACAAAACAAATCTAGAGTGAGATGTAGGATAATGAAGAGAACCAATCAGGACAGAGATGAAAGAATTTACCTTTTGATGAACATCTTGATGGAGCTACTGATGTCATGATTATATAAAGTGGATCTCATTTAGGATGACAATCTACTTTTCTCTGCATAGAAACAAATATATGAAGGTAGAGAACATCACTACAAGTTTTAAGAGGAGTTTTATATAACCAAAAAGGAGACTAAAAGAATTTTTAAATGATTGAGGAGTTGCTTGCCCCCATATATTTTCCTCTAAATTAATTGAATTAGAAGGTGACATGGGAAAAAAATATGAACTTTCATGTAGAGGTGTCTTCCCTAAACATTTTAAATCCTTCTGAAAATTGACTTCATAACATTTTGGTGGTCACCCGAATTGGTGGCTGCTTCTGCAACTATTCCCGATTTCTGTTTTCCTATTCTAACTCTACTTTCGCATTCCCAGTTTCTGTTTGTCGAGATATTTGAATATAGTTGTGAAATCAGAAACTGGGAAATCAATAGCAGAAGATTCAGTGTTTCAGTACAACTGGCCGGATACAGTTTAACTGATGCCATTTTAATTTACACTGAATGATGAAAGAACAAAAGCAGAAAAAAGTTCATGTGTTGTCTTTAATTTAGTAGTGAGAGTACATTCTAGAGATTAAGGATTGGGACATATACTAATAAAAATTATATTCACCTTGTTCTTCATCAAGCAATGAATGAAGGAATTTAGTTTAAATGAGCATAAACTTAATTTTTTTGTTTGACCTATCGGTATGCATGAAATCTTTGAATACAGGTAACAAAGGACATAGTTCAAAACTATTACTAGTTATAAGCTTTCTTTCATTCAACAAACTCAAAGAAGCAATCTGCATCAGAAGTCAACAGCAATATTTTTCAAAATAAAAGCCAGTTGTATTTGGGGTATGAAGCGAGGCACAGAGCCAAAAGGCACTAACCTATTCAAGTGCCCTTACCCTTTCCCCTATCAATAGTATTTTTAACCTACACCTCATACTTGATGAAATAACTTCCACTACAAAGCTAGAATTAATTCCTGCAGTTTCTCTTTTGGGTTTTGGTTTTTTTTGCATCTTTAGTTCGGCATGGGCACTAAAGAAAAAGAATACATACAACTTTAAGATATAAGATTATTATTATTATTATTATTATTATTATTATTATTATTATTATTACAGGACGATGTCTAGGATGTTAAACTGAAACACCACCAAAACTCCTAACAATGCGCATGAAACTGATAGCTGACTGGACAGCTATCAGTCAAGAAGGACAGGAACAATTTCTGCAGCTCCCTGGAAAGAGGAATCAGTGCTTCTGTGTTGCCAAGTCCTGCCAGCTCCATCAGCCCTGGTGACACTAGTGGCTTGACTAGATGACCCAACTGTTCCCGATGAGCATGCGTTTCTTTCTCGCTTTCAGATTTTATATGTTTCTGTGTTGATGTTTTCCCTCTTCAAACATTGAGTTCCTAACAAGCATGTCTCAATAACCCTACTTCAGGTTTTTATTTTTATCTCTCAATAGACTTTCTTACAGTTCTTTCACAGAGAGTGTCAGTATTTTCTCTGACTCAAGGTTAAGCAGATGTGCCATATCTGAGCTGAATCTTGGATCCAGCTAAACAGGCAGCAAAAACTCTGAAGCAAAGCTTACAAGAACAAGCCTAAAAGAGGGCTCTTTCTTCCAGTCTTCCTGCACCAACTCTGCTCTCCATGAACTCTCAAAGATGATGGAAAGTAGCACCAATCCTCACCATTTCCCTTAGCACTCTTGAGTGCATCCCATCCAGGCCCATAGATTTACGGGTGCACAGTTTGCCTAAATAATCTGTAACTCAATTCTCCTCTACTAGTGGAAAGTCTTCTTCTATCACCATTTTCTCGCTTGTGTCTGGGCTTTGTAGTTCCGTTTGCAGGAAAGCCAGAAGCAAAGAAAGCATTTAGTAACTCTGCCTTCTCTGCATCCTCAGTCACCAAGGCAGCCATCCCATTCAGCAGCGGATCCATATTTTCCCTAGTCTTCCTCTTGCTGCTGATATAGTTGTAGAAGTCGTTTCTGTTGTCCCTGACATCTCTTGCTAACTGTAATTCCAAACATGCCTTAGCCTTCCTCATTTCATCCCTTCATTCTCTGAAAGTGTTCCTACATGATTACCCATGTGGCCCTTCCTGCTCATTACATATCTGTTTTTCTTTCTCATTAAGTTTACCCAATAACACCTTGCCCATCCACACAGGTCTCCTGCCCACCTTGCTCGCCTTCTTTCTTGTAGGAATGCACTGATCCTGAGCTTGGAGAAAGTGATATTTGAATATTAGTCAACTGTCCTGGGCCCTCTTTCCTTCTAGGACCCTGGTCCAGGGGAATCCTGCAAGGATGGAGGTACCTGAAGAGGTCAAAGTTAGCTTTCTTGAAGTCCATGGTTGCAATCCTACTTCTTGCCCACTGCAGGCCACCTGATGTTCAAAATTATTCACTTTTTCTTTTTTTTTGAAAAGTAAACTAAAAGCTTTTCTCCTTGGTGGCCAGCAATAGGACATGGGGAAATGGGCATAAGCTGAAAAACAGAAAGTTCCATCTCCAGATGAGGAAGAATTTCTTTACTGTGAGGATAACAGAGCAGTGGAACAAGCTGCCCAGGGAGGCTGTGGAGTCTCTTTCTCCGAAGGTCTTCAAAACCCACCTGGATGCCACTCTGTGCCACATGCTCTAGGTGTGCCTGCTGGAGCGGGAAGGTTGGAGTAGATGATCTCTAGAGGTCCCTTCCAACCTCAACTATTCTGTGATTCTGTGATAGCAAACATTTTTGCTTCCTCTTCAGAGATTGTATTTCAACAGAGAAGTATATACCCACATCATTAGCCATGAAGTCCTGATTACTGGGAAAACATAGGCAAAACTCTAGCACTCTTTTCATGTAAAAGAAAAAGAGCAATTTCTCATGAGTGACATGAATTTTTCAAATTTCTATAAATGTCCTCACGGGTTCAGTAGAATTAACATATATGTTAAGGGGACTTCTAAAGGAAATTCTAAAAGCTTTGGGAGCAGCCCCTTTCTTTGCCACATGTGTTAACTTTCCAAAAAATATTTTGACAATTTAACTTTATTTCTTCATCTATAACTTGATCTTTTGCCTATTTCCAATGTCTTTTGAAAGAAAAGCTGTTATTCAAAGAGTGTGTTATAGCTGATTTCAGTAATGATTTGTATAAAAATATTTTTGTATATTTTAATGTCATGTTTACAAAACAGTTTACAATTTGGGATAAAAATGATAATAAATAGTATTTCTGTAGTGTAAAAAATTATAAGTTTTTTACACTATTTTTTTCTTATGCATGTAAACCAATGTAAAAATGTCTTTAAAGTAAAAAATGTGGTCAATATACACATTATTGAAGATTACCTTTGTAAGAGTTTGTTCATTGAATAATTTTTCTCTTTACCTTTGCCTCATTTTCTTTTTAATATCTTTGAAAATATCACCTCAGTACTTTTACTGTTACAAGCTTTTCAATAAGTAGCAATAAATAATGCATTAGTGGCAATATTGTTTTAATAAGTTATTTAGGGCATAATTAATTCACATCTTTAGGCATATTTAAATAAGGGTCAGCTTTTAAGTTTGTAGCTTTCAACTGAGAATGGCTCAGGCTGGTAAGCACAGAAATCCAGAGAAAAAAAGAAAGAGAAGGAAAAAAAAGAAAAGAAAAAAAAAACCTGCACAATTCATGTCATCTCATTTTGGAAAGCTAATCTATAGGAAACATATGCCATAAAATAAATTACCTGAAATATCTGAGCCCACACAGCAAATCTTTTTCACCCCCTTTAATTTGCTCTGGAGTTTATAATAACCATCTCTGGGTTCTTCTTTCCTATTCCCTAATTCCCACTTTTCATGCAGAGGAGTTAATGGGGTTATAATTTCATAATTAAAGCAGATAATTTTAATTTCTCTGATGACTCTTTATTATGATAATCTTGTTAAGATTATGGTGTTCATTTGTTGCTATGTATGATCATTTGGTTTTTGTAGGAGCTGTCTGTGCTACTGAGCCACTAAATAATTAAACAAGCAGAACATTCCAACTAGAAAAGTCTTGCTGTTAATGGAACACCAAAGTCAAATTTAACTCTCTGCAAAACTATTAAGGGATTCAGACAGAGAGTATGTCACAGATTTACAGTCAGTCGTCAAATATGAGATAAAGCTTCATTAACTGACTATCTAATTTCACTTTTAATGAAGAACTGTCCTTCTAGATTGGATGATGGTGCAGGTTTTCCTAGGACAACAAACACAAAATCAAGTATTTCTGAACTAATTATTTAACTATGAAGATATCAATAGGAGGCCTGAGAAGGAAGATTTTCAAGGGGAGCTACGTCTGGCCTACAGTTCTGCATAAACACTGTTGCCTCAATTACTTCAGTTGTATTCCGCAACATATGTCATACACATTGAAAATTGAAATGAATGAATCATTCATTTTCATTGTTATAGTTTACAGAATTTGATGTGCACATGCCTGACCTTTATTTTAAATCTTGTAGTGAAAGACAGTTGAAATAATAACTCTAGCACACCATAGTGTTACAATATGTGCCTATATATGGAGAGTCTTTACAAGCATTAAATATATTATGTCAGCATAATCACTGCTATATGTTTAAAGACTTTTTTTTTTTCCCCAAAGTTAACACCTGGGTGATTTTTATGAAGACACTTATGTTTATGGAGGCACAAACTACAGAAAATTCTAGCCTGCCATATACTTGATCTCTCTCTTCTCTAATGCACTATTTTTCAGATGGGTCATACTTCTATTCAAAAAACAGCTGAAAATAAATTAGCCTGTCTGCCTAAAGAAAAAAAAATAGAAGAGAGAACAAAAGGAGAGCATATATAAGGAAAAATCAGTGGATTGGTATGTAATTTTGGCTTGAAAGACAGAAAAATCAGGATACATAAGTCTAACTGATGAGACTGATACGAAAAGAAAAAGATGACCTTTGTACATTTATAACAACATTAGCATGTATGTTTGCTGAGATTTAGAATAAAACTTCCATTATAGGTTATTTTAGTAAGTTCATAATAAAATGAAAGGTATTGCTGCTAGAATACATACATGGCATTGGATAATGCAATAAATATATAAAGTTTGAATAAATGTTATGATTGTTTTTGTAATTTTGATACACTGATAGCAATAGAGTTGTGCAGTAAAAATTATGTGCTGTATTCGTACTGTGAACCATTACCCTGTGGCAAGTAATTATATCTGCTGCTCACTCTTTGCTGATCTGGACTTTCAGTTTCCAGTTCCACATGGAACACTGCAAGGAATAAAGTGAAATTTTTCAATTGTTGTAATCATTATATATATTTCCCAAAGTATGTTTATATCTATATGTAAAATAGCAGAAATTCAATGAAGAAATATACTAAAAAAAAAAGTTAATCTGGAAATTATGCCTTTTTTGATATGTAAATCTAGCTATGGTGTAGTTTTGCTGTTCCTTACACATACAATAAATCTGTGATTCTTATTCACTGTATTTGCCACTGATTCCACAAATGAAGAATTATAAAATTTATCTGAGAAGCTGTATTAAAGACAGTATTGCGACTACTCTGTGTATAAGGATTTGCTAGTGAAGGAGGGATGGTCTCTAGTGTATGTAATAAATGGTATCAGGATCATAGATAATAAAAACTGAATACATTCCTCCTGAGTAATTCATTGTGTTGCCTTTTGGCCCATTATAAATAAGGTTGCCCCTTGTGGATGTTTAATTAAAATAGAAAATATCAAGAAAAAAAGACACCTCTCTCTCGCATCATATATATTACAGCCAAATTGGCACAAGTTGGTCACATGGGTAACTCTTAATCTGAACTGGGAAGAGTCTTATAAAAAGAGCTATAAACCAAATTGCATCTACAATGCTTCTTTGAATTTTATGCAGAAAAAAAGCCAACCGATAAATTAAGATGAAAAGCTGGTTTTGATTCTAGAACTTTCCTTCTGGAGGCAGTTTATAACCTGTCTCAGGGTGTACACTAATCCTGTTATTGCTGGTATGCAATACAATCTCTGAAGAGGAAGCAAAAATGTTTGCTATCACAGAATCACAGAATCTTCAAGCAGGTTCTTCTGAACCTGCTCTGAGTGGAGTTTTATGCTGAGTGACCTCTACAGATCATAGAACCATAGAATGCTTAAGGTTGGAAGGGACCTTAGAGGTCATCTAGTCCAACCACCCTGTAAATGCAGGGTCACCTAGAGAACATGGCACAGGGCTGCATCCAAGTGGGTTTTAAAGACCTCCAGAGAAGGAGACTCCACAACCTATCTGGGCAGCCTGTTCCAGTGCTCTGTCACCCTCACAGGAAGGAAGTTCCTCCTCACCTGCAGGTGGAACCTCCTGTGTTTCAGCTTGTATCCATTACCCCCTGTCCCATCACTGGCCATCACTGAGAAGAAAGCTTGGCCCCCTCTTCCCTACAATCTCCCTTCATGTATTTATACATGTTAATCAGATCCCCTCTCAGCCTTCTCTTCTCCAAGCTGAACAGGCCCAACTCACGCAGTCTCCTCATATGAGAGATGTTCCAGTCCCTTAATCATCTTTGTAGCTCTTCACTGCACCCTTTCTAGGAGCTCCATCTTCCTTTTATACTGGGGAGCCCAGAACTGCACGCAATATTCCAGGTGCAGCCTCACCAGAGCTAAGTAAAGGGGCAGAATCACCTCCCTTGACCTGCTAGCAACACTCCTCCTGATGCAGGCCAGGATCCCATAGGCCTTCTTTGCCACAAGGGCACACTGCTGATTCATGGTTAACTTGGTGTCAACCAGGACCTTCCCTCTCCCTCTCTGTGGAGCTGCTTTCCAGGAAATCGACCCCTAATCTATCCCTAATCTGTACTGCTGCTTGGGGTTATTCCTCCCCAGGTGCAGGACTCTGCACTTGTCCTTACTGAACCTCATGAGGCTCTTCTCTGCCCAACTCTGCAGCCTGTCCAGGTTCCTCTCTGGATGGCAGCACAGCTTTCTGGAGTTTTGGCCACTCCACCCAGCTTTGTATCGTCCGCAAACTTGCTCTGGATGCACTCTGTGCCCCCGTCCAGGTCACTGATGAACAATTTGAACAGCACCGGGCCCAGCACTGAACCTTGGGGGACCCCACTGGCCATAGGTCTCCAACTGGCCTCAACTCAATTTATCACCACCTTCTGAGTTCTGCCATCCAGCCAGTTCTTGATCCACTGCAGCATGTACTCATCCAGACCACTCTCCCTGAGCTTCTGTATGAGAATATCATGGGAGACAGTGTTGAAAACCTTGCTGAAGTCAAGGTAGACAACATGCATGGCTCTCTCCTCGTCCACCCTGTTATTGTATCATAGGAGGCTATAAGGTTCGTCACACCAGACTTCCCATGGAAAACCCATGCTTTGTTTGCTATCATTTGAGAAGATTTATTTCTATGGAGGTATTCCATACTTTTAAATCTTATGTAGAGATCACATTGATTTGAAAACCCTAAACACACTTTGATAGCGTTCACAAAATCTCCCTAGTTGAAAATATTAGAAACATGTTAGATTTTTATTCATTGTTGCTTCCCCATACCTGTAGAGCAATACACTCCTGCAGAGAGGAATAGTGAAATACCAAACATTGAATTAGCACAAATTGTCATAAAGGTCTCTCCTTATGATAAAAAAATATTGAAAGAAAGCATTAAAATGCAGATGACAAATTGTAGAAATATTCCAGAGAAAGATGATAATTTTATGAGGAGAAATGAAGGATTTTATCTTTCACAGCATATCACCACAAACTTGCAGAACCTCTGCCACTTTGTCGGTTCTTAGAGAAGAGATCAAACCAATATAAGAATCTTGATAGAGGTACTGGATGGAATTTATTTTGACTTAAGTAAGAAAGATAGAAAAAGTGAGCTGTTAATGATGGAGCCAGAGAATCTTAGATTCATCTCTGTTGATGGCCGCTCACCATCATCTTTGAAAGGTCCTGGAGAACGGGAAGGTGCTGGAGGACTGGAAGAAAGCCAATGTCACTCCGGTGACAAGAAGGAGGACCCGAGTAATTACAGGCCGGTGAGCCTCACCTCCATCCCCAGAAAAGTGATGGAGCATCTCATCCTGACTGCTGTCTCCGGACACATGGAAGAGATGAAGGTGCTCAGGAGCAGCCAGCATGGATTCACTAAGGGGAAATCCTGCTTAACTAACCTGATCACCTTCTATGAAGGAGTGACTAACTGGATAGATGAGGGCAGAGTGGTGGATGTGGTCTATCTGGA
>JAUBOD010000243.1:540033-581903 GCA_032353885.1 Nothura maculosa | reverse complement strand
TGGAGCTGCTGGAGAGAGTCCAGCACAGGGCCATCAGGATGATCAGGGGCCTGGAACATCTGCCCTATGAGCAAAGGTTGAGGGAGCTGGACCTCTTCATCCTGGAGAAGAGAAGGCTGAGGGGGAACCTGATCACAGTGTATAAATACCTCAAGGGAGGCAGTAAGGAGGATGAGGTTGGCCCCTTTTCAATGCTGGACAGTGATAGGACTAGGGGAAATGCCTTCAAACTGAAGCATCGCAAGTTCCACAGAAACCTCAGGAAGCATTTCCTCACTGTGAGGGTGACAGAGCAGTGGAACAGGCTGCCCAGAGAGGTTGCGGAGTCTCCTTCTTTGGACATGTTTAAAACCCGCTTGGATGCAGCCCTGTGGCACGTTCTCTAGGTGACCCTGCGTGTGCAGGGTGGTTGGACTAGATGACCTCTAAGGTCTCTTCCAACCTTAAGCATTCTATGATTCTATGATCTGTAGATGTCACTCAGTGTAAAACTCCACTCAGAGCAGGTTCAGGGTAGGTCAGATTGCTCAGGGCCTTGTCCAATACCATTTTGAGTATCTACAGGATTTTGGTTTTGGTAAATTTCATGATATCTCAAAACATGTTTAAATTTCTCCAAGGATGCAGACTCCTCATCCTCTCTAAGTAATCTCTTACAGTGTTGTTCCAGTCACCATTCTCACGGTAAAAAATTTTCCCTTGCATCTAATAGGAATTTCCTTTGTTGCAGCTTGCCGTTCCCAATTCCATTCAGTCTAAGGATTCCCTAACTCGATCTTTCCCTACTTCCTGTGATGCTTTATACTACCAGACTCTCAGCTGGTAGTCTACTTTGGTAGACTTCACCCTTCTACTTCCTTTTTTTTTTTTTTTTCCTTGAAAGTGCTTTTCTTATTCTATGAATAAAGACAGTCTAGAGAACTAAGTTGTTATTACTGTCAATTTTTTAATGAATAAAGTATATTCCCACTTCTCATAAATCTGAAAGGATATGGAAACTGCATTAATAAGATAAATACAACGCAATCTAAACTTGCAATTCTGACTTACCTGAGTGATGGTCATTTTTTTATGTTTCATATCTGAAAATAGATTTGTACAAAGGAACTCCTCCTGCATTTTGCTGTAATGTTTAAAAGAGTTTTTTTGTTAACTTCATATTTGTCTTACTTTAACAAAACACACATAGATATAAGAAAATGAGAATCATGGCTAGAAAATTTCACATCTTTCTGTGGTCCTTCTTTTTTATTTTTTATTATTATTTTCCTTTTTCTAAAATGGGAGTATACTAGGCATATTACAGTGTAGTGGGTCCAATCAGACAGCCCTGTTTTACACTGTGAAGCTGATTGCTTTGCAACAAAGTTGTAAAATGAATTATTATCTGACATGAAAGTGATAAAGCTGTGAGTTTATTTTTCTCATGAATCTACTGAATCTACTACAGAAAATAAAAATGTAAGTTTTATATTTTATACATATATAAATATATATAAGATCAGAATTTGAAATTTATGCTAATATGAAGGTGTGCATTCCAGTATGCCCAAGCTGATACAAGAGGTGTTATACCTTACTACAGTACATAGGAGGTGTTACTATGGTACACAGCAGATGTATACCTTACTATGGTAAATATGAGTAGAAATGACCAGAAAAATGGAATAACATTATGTCTTGGGAGATTTAGGTTGAATATGTAAGAGAAAGTTTACCCAGCTAAACACTGCAGAAAAAAAAAAAAAAAGGATAAATGATGGTCCCATCCTTGGTTTTCATCCTTGAAAGTGTTCAAAATTCTGCTAATCAAAGCCACAGAGTTAACTCGATCATCCTGAAAGTAGCTATACTTTGAGTGGTGGAGGTATATCCTTGTGCGGGATCTGCATAGACTGGAGCTCAGATGAGTGGATTGAATTAATTAAGATTCTGATTCTTTTTTTATAGTATCCTAAGGAATAGACATACACTCCTGGCAGGGCAGACTAGGATTATATTCTCAACTACCTCGTAATCGCTAGCCAAGTAGATAGATTGGACTACCCTTTGCAATATGATGTTGCAATAGTAGATTTTCAAAATGGTATAAATAAAATAAATACCAGAAACCTGACAAACAGCAGGCATAAGAGACTTGGACAGGTGTTAACTGTGAGAAGTAAATGCAAATACTGTGAAAAACAAATACGGATAGCACGACAGAAACAAAATAGGGAGGTAAGTGACAAGTACATCTACTGAACTGCCACCAATAGTGATTATGTCATAATGATCAAAAGACAAGCTGGCAAACATTCGAAACAATGCAGTGCTGAGTAAAAAGTAAATGATCTTGATGCAAACACAAAATCAGCCCTTAGTTTCTGAGCAAACTGTAGCAGCAGTAGAAGTGGGAGCTGTAAGTGTTCTTGCCAGCAGCAAGGATAGCTACACGCACAGCACACAAGTGGGAGCTTGAAAGAAAATGCAATAAAAATCATAGACTACAGAAGCAGAAGAGTACAATAAGATATAAGAGTGTAACGCGGCAGCAAAATGTATGAAAGGTTATAGTGTGACTATAACTATTTCCTTACAATATTGCCTTGATTTTGATAGGTTTTTGTCCTACGACAACTAGACATAACCAATTAATCTTCTGAGATGTTATCTGTGCTTTATCCTTATTCTTTCAAATAATCTGCCATGAAACAATTTCAACTCAGAGGTGATATTTTTCTGACAGTGTCTCCCTCCTTGTTTCATGACAGAAGCTTTGACCCTTCATAGGTCAAAGCTCGTGGGACACCATGGGACCCTTCACTGAGTATCTAACCCTTTTTTCCCTGGATAATCCAGCTTTTCTAAAGGGAATCTGGTTTTCTTCAAGAGAAACTATTTCATGATTACCAACACAATGCAAACAGGCATCCACATGAAAGAAAGGTTGCCTCTCCCTTGTCCTGGATACATTCACCCTAGTAACTGTAGTAAGTGACCAAAAAAGAAAAAAAAAAATGCTAAAATGTGTTTTGTGTCTACTAACTAAACGCCTTCTGAGTAAACTGTATGGACATTGCATGACTCTTGTATGTAATATTCTTTATTTTATACCGTGAATAGAGCTCATCTATTCATATTTTTGTATTCAGGAAATATTAAGTGCATATCAATAATGAAATTTTCTTTTCTTAAACTTTGTCACTTTCTAGTAAACATGGCAAACCATTCCATGGTTTCCAGAAAAAAAAATGAAATCTAGGTTATTTTCCAGTTAAAAATTTCTATTAGAGCCATAGAAAGGTTTGCTGAATATGAATTTCACATACTGATGCCTTGAAGAGTTTTAACAATCATAACTAAGCAAATAAACTTCCAAGTTTCCTAACAAGTAGCAAATATCTGTTTGCTTCTCGCTCCTTTTCTTGCACAGATAATTGAACCTACTGTAGTAACTTTTAGAATAAAATGACTCTTATTTCCATTGAGAGTGGAATTGCTATAGTATTTGTAAGATACTGCAGTTTTTTGCTTCTTAACACCTTTTAATTACAAGGCTCATCCTGCTTACTGATAGAAAAATACAAGACATTAAGAGTCTGATTCTCATTTATGCTCAGACTTCTTTAACTCATTTTGGGTATATAGAGGATATTTATGTTGTCATGAAGGAGTAAAAGTATCCATTTGGAAAAAAAAAAAAAAAATAGTAGTCATACTTCTAATACTACTGTTGATTCCAAAGAACTTAGTTTCCTAAAGCCCCACTCAAATTGTTCAGATTCTTTTTGTAACTATTACTTTTGATTATCATGTACTTTTTATATTCAGCTTATACTGAATTTACACATTCATATACATTTGGTATACTTGATACCAATCTAATTTTCTTGCTTAGTTAACCAAATTATTTTATAATTACCAATATTTCCAACAGATATATTTAATCAGCCAATATCTAGCACTTGCATCAGAAAAAATGGTTCAAGGACAAGTATATTCATCTTAGAGTCAGATAAACATTCTGCTTCTCTTTCTGTCACTTGAGATATTAAAATATGGTTCTAATCATATAGACAAAATAGTCTGTGCTGTTATCCATTAACCCAGCAGCAAAATTCATTTACAAGCTGGGCAAACATATATTGCTAACTTAAATTCCCTATTTTCCATTTAATACTTTCAAAAGGAATTAAAATATTAATAAGAATTATGTAGACACAAGCAGACTGAAGGCACATGTTAAACATATTATTTCTGAAATGAAGAGATATCATAGGATTAATGAGATTTTTTTTGCCTGTTTTCATTCTTCAAATTCTGAGAAGTTGTAGTATCTTTTCTAACTAAGAAACAGAGCACCACAATACTATCATACTGTAGCTTAGAGATAATCTTTATTCTCTTTCAAGTACAAAAGAGAAAAAAATGCAAGAAATGAATTTCCAGGACAATGAAGGAGTAAACAATAAATGGCAGCAGACCTCTCCAGCTGTATCTAGACCTACAAGGAAGGGATTGTGGTACACCTCTTAATCATGATTATGCATTATGCATAATGTACAGCACTTCTGACTCATCCTTGTGCCTGCACTCCCTTGCAGTGGAAACTCATATTCTGTTTTGGAAGAGAAGCCTCAGATCTAATTGCAATCTGAAATCTGTCAATATCTGCAAGAATTGAGAAATATTTCTCAATTTCTTAATCTTGAAATTCTTAATCCTGAACTAGCCTGAGAGTAGAAGGTTCCAGATTCTCTTATGAGTATACCTCATACCTTTATGGTATTACTATTAGGATAGATTACTGTTTATATAACATATACAGCTTAGATAATGCACATATGCACCTTTTAGAAGTGAAAAAAAAGAATCAGGAATGTAAACTTGCCATAAAGCTAATGTCAAGTGAAGAATAATATTTTTACTATATATGAACCACAGATTAAGTTGCAAGTCAACAGTGAGATGCAAAGCAAAGAAGACTGTGGGAAGAACTTCAGACAGATTCCCTGAATGCTGTATATCTAGCTGATAAGAAAGAGAAGTCACCTTTATATCATATGAAAAGAAGCATAATTCTCACAGGACTATCAAGAAGATAATGAAGAAGGAGATTTTATGTGACAGTCTGTAATTTTGCAGGGTACAGCTGTTTCTTTGAATGGATGAGTCACCACCTTAAAAAAATTGATGTGTCCCAGACATATTAGAATCAAGAACCAGTCAATACCTAATTCTTGCTCTCCCCTAACTCTGCTGAACACCTACATGTAAATCAAACTGAATGATAACTGCCCTAAAAACCTGGTCTCATTTCTATAAGTTTAGAAATTTCTAAGTGTCATATCTGTTGCCATGTGTGTCCTGGATTTTGTGGCCACGGAGTAAAAGTCAGATATATCATTCCTCTTCTTCTTATCCCAGGACAAATTTCCTTTCTCCTATGCAGAATAGCTTTCATATTGATGTGTCTTACCTCAAGTAAGACTTTGGCTTCTTTGGTAAAAAGAAGCCTTATGGGGCACCAGGCATGGTGGCACCCAATGGGATCCATCTTTCTCAAAGGGGGAAGAGGGCACTGGGTCAGGAGCTAGCTGGACTCATCGAAAGGTTTTTAAACTAGATTTGAGGAGAAAGGAGGGTATCCGTGGGGTGGCAGATGAGATGGTGGTTGATGGCCCATTAAACCATCCACAGCAATCCACCCTGTGGTATGGGTGAATTTCTTGCAGAAAATGGACATGTGAGCAATCCAGCCTTTACGGACTTTGTAAAGCCAACAACCTCCGAAAGAATTTGGGAGTCACTGAAGCTGCAGGAAGAAAGGAGATAAGACAAGAAGCAGAAAACTCTGGAAGGAATTTGGGAGTTAACTGCAGCTGCAGAAGACAAGAGATGATTGTTATCTTGTGAGATAAGATTGTTCATGCGTGGCAATTTAGTATATTAAGAGCTATCTAGGCTTTATTAAACGACATTCACTTGATCACATTGGTCGTGTAGTGGTGGCGATATGATCCTCTGCAACACTCTACCACATGCTCTAGGTGTGCCAGCTTGAGTGGGAAGGTTGGACTAGATGATCTCTGGAGGTCCCTTCCAACCTTGAAGATTCTATGATTCTAAGTAAAATTAAAGAAAACAAGATGGTATCTGTGAAGATACATTCTAAGTCATAAGATGCAAGAACAGAAGGAAATCTTTAAATTATAATTGCAGAGATCATCTTCTTATTTGTTGGTTTGATATTGAGGAAGATCCACGAGGGACAGTGAGATAAGGATAACAGGACATATGTTGTAAGAGACAAAAGAGAAAAATAGTCTTAAAATATATTAATGTTTGCAATTAATTCCAATCTGCACTCTTAAAACTTGTTGAGGAACAGAAAGGCTGAGATTTTTCCTTCTGTGATAGACAACCATGACTACTTTTGAATCGCAGGAGCTATTATACTTCAAATTTATTAATGGAGAGAACTCCTTTCCTTTCCTGACACTCATATCCATATAAATTAAGGAACTTCTACAAGGTAGCAATTCTTTCTTAAGTTTTTCAGGTATTTTATATGCTCTTTGAAGCTGCTTAGGAAATTGGAATGTTAAAATAAATCCAAGTGGACAAGGTTCAGTGGTTAGGAATCAGGTGAGTTAGCCACAGATGTGTGATAAATGTAATTTGTTGTTGCGGCTTGAGCCGGGCCAGGAATATCAGAGCCAACATTCAGGGAGGTTAGACACTGACTTTGTTTATTCTGTGTTCATGTGGTATTTACATAGTCCTTGAACAGCAACAGTTCGGCAGAATATCAGAGACTGGCAGAGTGCAAGACGCGGCCTACTCTTATTTGTCGCTAAGCTAGTTGCTAGGTGGCCGACCGCAATACCCACAGGGACTTTCCTGCCAATCAGGCAGGGACTTGCCTTGACTTGCCTGGACTGGACTGCTTTTCAGCCTGGTCAAGGACAGTCAAGGACACCCCCCTTGCCTGGGTCCCCAACAATTTGTTACATTGTTCTGCAGTTTAACACATGGATAGCCTCACACTATATGTATTACAAATGCAGACACAAACACAGACCACTAACTTGTGCCAGTTGGTGCCATTTCTGCAGATATGTATAAACTTCAGAATTCTTTTAAATCAATATGCGGAAATATTTTAACAAAACTGCATATGTAGTTTTGGGCAGAGAATTAATAGGAATTTTGTAAGGTATACCTCATCCACATGTTCAGGAACTCATTCTTCCTGTCTGCAGTGATTGCCATATGAATACAGTCATAACCTTATATATTATTCTAATAAGTAAAAGCAAATAAGATTGCAAGGAATTTCTACCTCTGAGATCTGATGAATTAAAATATCATTGTTAACACCATTGAAATTTCTTCCTCTGAACAGGATCAATTTAAGCTTTATATGGCTTAGTTAATATCTTTTTTTGTAAGCATAGTCTTATAATAACATTATCAAATTCACATTTTATCTCATTTGCTCTATAAGCTTATATGTATAACTGTGGATTGTTAGTGACTTAGTTTCTTGAATGTATTCATGGTTTCTTAAAAATGTTCAGATAGCTACTCTGAAACTTGAGAAAAAGTAGATATAACAATATTCCAGTTCAAAGATTCCAGCTTGATAAAATGAAGATAATATACCTTCAGGCGCACAACTGCTGATTTAATTTCTTTCCAGAAATGGTCTCATGTGCAGTCTACATTTCATTTCTAGGAAAGTATTTTCTTCAGAGAAGTTTTTGATTGATTTACTGTCATTTTCCTAGCATTTCTTGACAGCGAAAAGTTTTTATAGAGGAGAAGGTACAATTTGATAACTGCAGAACTGATTACCGCAGTATAGAATTCCTGAATTGACTAGTGTTTCATGATGCAAAAATAAATGTAAATTGTCCTAATTATACTACAAGGAAATTAAACCACAAGGTTTTTAATAATCTTTATGAAAGAAATCTAAGAAATATAAATGAAATTATGTAAAAAATAAGAATACCATCTAAAAATAGTAATAATTAAGAAACTCATTTTACCATATAAATATTAGTCAGTTAAATAAGACTGTCATATCAGCAAAATATATATGAGACTGAAAATTTCTTTCCCTGCATAAATGTGACATTGAGTATAATTTTTATACGAGTATATAATAAAGACTACATTCATACAAGTAAAGACCATCTTGTTATGCAAAAGAATGACAAAAACAGATGCTGATTCATAATGGAAGAATGATTTGACTTTCGGTTGTCACTGTTATAAAATTACAAAAGGTACTTGTTGTGATCTAATTATTATTATACGTGAAGAGGGTAGAAATTATGGCTTGTATAACCTTATAATTTATTACTAAAAAAAAAGTCTAGTGACAAACCTCATCTATTTTCTGTTTTCCTAAAAGTGGTACTACTTGATAAAAAACCATTTCCCATCTGTTTTATACTTTTTTAAGAATCTTATTGCCATATGTTGAATTGGACCAGAGTCCTTTATTTTGTTCTTTATGCATTGATTGGTGAGTGAATTCATTAAGGAAGTATGAATTCAGTGGAATACATTTAATGAGGTATGCTAATATGCAGTGATTCTAAACTGCCACATGGTGGTGGGAGACTCACTTCCCACTGCATTTAGCTAATTTGCAGAACTAACTGCTGTCCTACATTCCCAGCTTATTCAAATCCGTTTTTGGGATATTTCTGTAACATTTCTATAGCTCAAAAATGGGCAAATAAAAACTAATAGGCAAAATTATGCCTTTATCACCTGCACAAGAATGCTGGGAGAATGGCTTAGCATTTTTTCAACAGATGTCTAAACTTCATCTCTACTACCACAGTTTTTATTCCAGTTTCTTTTCTTCAGTGTGAACTGTATGCTACAGATTACATTGCAGACATCCTTTAGCATTGGTCCTGTGAAAATATATAAATTATGCTAAAATATACTTAGCTTATGTAAGAATTAAGAAATGTTTCTAGTTTATAAATATTTTATACTTAGTGGCCCTCTGGCTAATAAGCCCTGATTATGGCTGCACATAATTCAGTGCTTTAACAAACAGGTCAGGCAGTGAGAGTGGTGAGAGTGTAAAATATGAAATGACAGAAGCCATTGTAACTACCTCATGTAAAACATACTATTAACACAGTTTCTCAGTGATAGGTAACATAGTTATGATCACTTAATTTGGACATTGCTAATAGTAGAATGTCCATTTTAACATAAACATTTTGGAAACAAAATGAAAGTGAGCACACTTTTGTTAGCTATACATCTCAGTGCAGAACTAACAAGTTTAAAAATATTAAGTCTATGATCAGCAACTCAACTAATATAATAAAATCTCTGAAAATGTGTCTTTTATAAGACTGTGTAATAGCTGTAAAGAGAAGCAACTGGCAGAGAAGCCATTAAAGAAATGATTTTTCTAAATGTTGTAATTTACACATCAGATCCTAATATAACACTTAACTTGTTGGTAACCTTTTAAAGTGAAAGTAAATGACTTGCGATCTGAAGGATGGATATTGCAGATAAAACAAGGCAGTGTAATATATAAGTCCATGAGATAAGAGTATTCTTTTTCTAAAAAAAACACGCTGTAATAAAGTAGTTTAGTCATGGTTGAAGGGATTTATCTTAGAAAACTGCAGCTACCTTAAAGCTTGTCCCCTAGAATGGAATTCATTTTATCTCAACACATGCTGTTACTGTGCAAACTGGATCCTAGTGTGTTTGCATAACCAATGACAAGAAAAAGGCATTTGAATCTGCTTGTATCTTAGGAGAAGATGAATAAAGCCATTGAAATGCTTATTTTGCCGTGTTGATTATAAAGGAGTTAAAAACACTGTCTGCTTTTTAGGTATCTAAGGTTACATAGCATGAATCACACAGGTTTTATATTCATGGTATAGTTAATGGAAATATACGGACATCTTGAGAAGATGAATAAATTTTCTGTTAAGATAATAGAAATAGGTAATTCTTTTAGGACAAAACAATTTCTGAAGATGTTTATCTCCTCAGTTTAATGAAGTAGTTACTAAATAGCTCATGTGGCTAACTTTTAGATAGCTAAATTTAGATGAGATGAATCAAACTGTATGTTACTTAGACTTAAATAAAGTAAAATAAAGCAGAAAGAGCTATCCTGTATCATGATATGCATATTGTATATAATTCTGAACTCTACAAGAAGATAATGTGGGCAACTTAGCATAATAAAAGTGTAGCACTATCCATCTGTCTGAACAAAGGAAATTATATTTCTTAATAAATTAGTAACAGCAAGAAAGCGTTAGTTTCAATGTTTGAAAAAGTATAGACTGTGATTATTCTTTATTTATATCAAATAATTTTAGGAATAGATCATATCTGTGTTTAGATTGTGCCATGGTACAATCTTAAATGCACAATATCCTAAATCTATAGTATCTATTTTACTATCAGAAAGTTTTTGACATTTGACTGAAGTGAAAGCCTTGAAAGCCTTGGAAAAAATTTAAAGCTCAAGTGCATTATTTTTTAAGAAATTCAACTAAAAAGTTATTTCTCAGTTATATTTGTTTTAAAATTATTTCCATTTATAGATAAATATGGGTCTCTTTGGACTCATTTGAATAAGAATGATTCATTTCATCCTTGCAGAAATTGTTTTTTTGATATACCCCTATACTGGAAATACTGTTCAGAAATGTCTCTCACTTTCTAATAAAAGAGAATTTCAAATGCAAAATATGTCAGAAAAACTATTGTTTTTCTGCTAGCCATCCCTCTATGGAAGCTAAAAAAAAAATTATAACTGGTTTCACATCAATTCATTTTTTTAAGAAAAACTTGTCAATTTAAGGTACATTTTCCACTGTTAAAATACTACTATCATACTACTATCTTCCTCAAGGTATCTATATATTCTTTCCTTGCTTATTGTATTACAAAGATAGACTTTTACATGCAGTCATTCTCCATTTATACTAATATGTCAATTAACTTCACATTTTTGAATATGAAAGCACTTTAAGAACTATATATTTTCCAAGAAAATTACCACAGACACCATTAATGTTGTTATTTGTTCTTTCAGCTTCTTGTCACCAAGAAGCCACATAGTATGATGAAAAGATAATAAATTGTTTTTGTAGAAAAGGAAAGGTAATGTTGCCACAGTGTCAAGTGCTAATGTTATGCACATAAGAAGAAAAAAAAAAAAAAAGAAAAGAAATATTTTTTTTTCTAAAATGGTAGCTCCAAAGAGTCAGTTAGGAAGATCATCTTAAGCTTAATTCAGCTTGAAGATGACTGGTAAGTGATCCCTTTGTGATCAAGAGTATTATCCTGGCCAACTATCTTCTAGCTATTAGTACTCAAGCAACAATGTATGTATTCTCAAGTATATTATATTGTTGCAATTTCAAAATATTAATATTCTAGGTTCTGTAACTCCTGTTTGCTCATGAATACTTAAGCTTTGCTAGAATAATTTTCTGTCTGACAGATGGAATACAGAATATTTGTTTAGTTGTCATTGGGTTTCTGGAAAACCATACCTATTGGTTTTCCTGTGTAGTTTTTTAAGTTGAAAAGTCTCTGTTAAGTCCTTTTGTTTTTGAAAACAGGTGAAGTTTTAAAAACTGTTTTGCAGAAAGCCAGCAAAGTGAAAGTTCATGTGACTGCTAGGTTTAAATGTGACTATGCTTTAAGAATTTGTCCCAGAATGATATTAGGGAAGATCATGCTCTCAGGCACAGTAGTAGGAGATGCCAGCCTGATTGATGCTTTTTCTGTTTCCAAGTCCTCCTATACATTTTGTCTATTGTCTTTTTTTCCTTTAAAAAAAAAAAAAAGAAAAGAAGAAAGATGTTCTCTGTATTCACATGTGTGTCATGAGAGACATTTGTTGTTGCTGTTTACTCATTTTTCTTGTCACAAGGCCCACTGCTGAAGTTTTGTTTGGATGTGAAAGAAATTGTGATTCACCTTCAAGGTTAGTTATAGTGTGGATAGAATGAATTTCGTATTATATGCCCCACTATATACCAGCATAGTAGATATTTGCTTCTATGTTGTGATTATGACTGAAGATTTAAACTGTAATTGGTTGGGGTAGGCTATAGTAGTTACTATATCATTAAATACCAGTCCTGCCCTGGCATTCTACTGATGCAGAGCAGGAGGATTTTTGAGGAGCACATCTTGTTTCTTTCCTGGCCCAACCTTCAGTCTTTACCAAGTAATTTGCAGGACTCTCTGGCCCTTGATGATAGGTCCTGACCTTGAATTTAGCATTGTTCCAGCTTCATTTTTCAAGTGGATTTGTTTCTGTGGCAGCATGAGGATGTCTGCTACTCCGTCTTAACAGCTGGGAATTAACCATTAATAGAAAATAGATGCTGAACAGTTCATAAACAAATAACACCATTTAAAATAGAATTGTAATACTGAAAATTCCTGTCAGTTATGCAACCTTAT
This sequence comes from Nothura maculosa, assembly GCA_032353885.1. Taxonomy (NCBI): domain Eukaryota; kingdom Metazoa; phylum Chordata; class Aves; order Tinamiformes; family Tinamidae; genus Nothura; species Nothura maculosa. The sequence goes on along the minus strand of JAUBOD010000243.1, from coordinate 569,423 downwards.
TTGCTTATTTGGGAGTCTAATTTACCTCCTCACAATCCCCATTTTATAGTAGCCTTATACTTCTTTTCCTGTAGAAAGACATTAAAAAGAGGAGCTGCTTTATTTATAATAATATAGAATAATCATTCACAGTATATTTAGTAATCCTAAAAACTTGTTTTTTTCTACTTTTTCATTAAGGAAAGACTGTTTGTCATTAAATATGCTGATCAATTGCAGAAGCACTAAGAGGCAAGATGTTTTTTACATAACCGTCTCTTTTGAACATTTATATAGGAAATTATCACAAACAGGCATCTCACACAAGGACATACAAAAATCAATATTTAAATAATGATATTATTAGTTTTTTATATATGTTTAATTACACAGAATTTAAGTGTGTCTGTCAAATACCCATTAACAAGTGAAAAAGATTAATCTTTCTACCTAACTTCTGTACAGAATTAATTCCATAGACATTATGTAAGCATGTGATTAGTTTCAGAACAGCTATCTGGAGAAAAATTCTAACCCCTCTTTTCATCTTAGTGGGAGGAAAAAATAAAATGGGAAATCAGATAGTTTCACATATGGATGTCATAAATATATTTATTTTTTTCCTTGTTTAACCTTTGCATATATTAATAGAAAAGAGAAAGAAAAAAAATACTACTCTAGTCTGATTACTGTTCCATTGCTGATGCAAGACACTTAGTCCAGTTATTCATAGTGCATTATCTGAAAAATGCTCAGTACGGAAGGACATAGTTCTTCATGCTGACCATTAAGAATTTTAAAATTTGCTTCTGTATGACACAGAAGGACAGATATAGAGAATGTATCTGGTATCTGGTACTGATATGAAACAAGAAGCAGTCTTGTGCTGATGTTAACAAAGAAACTTCCAATTCATTCATCTCTTTGCAAGATTAAAGGACTAGTATTCTCTACTTCTCTGCTGAAGTTTCCTGAGTGAATTTAAGCTTCCAACTATCCGACTAGTTAGCTTCACAGTTATATGTATACACATTTCTCTTTCAGGTTATTGTTAAGTATTGAGTTGCATCAGATTTGTGTCTCTAATTAAGTATTGTAAGCATTGAGGAATTTCAAAATAGTTTTTGCATTATGGACTGGTCTATATTCCACAAATACCATTGGAAACTGATTTTTTATGATGAAAGGAACTTAAATTTCCCAAAAATGCTTCCAAAAATTTCCACACAATCCAATGCTTCAGATTAATAGGGATCAGAAATTATCAGAAAGTTGAGAAAGTAAAATTTGAGATACTTTTATTCATACCAGAAGAAGAAAATTTAATAATATATGAAGAAATATCTTGTATAATGTTGTGTGCTGTTGTACACTAAAGATGTTTATGTAAAGTTTATATATATATTAGAAGCTTTGAACTTGTGCAGTAGTTCTGCTAATAAAATCTTCAAATATGATATGTGTTAATTTTCTTGAGTCATTACCTAAATACGTTTTTTATACTGACAAATATGAGTTAATATTTTAAAGAATAGAATTTTAATAGTTCATGGTAGTTTTCTAGACATAATTCAGTTCCTATATTTTCAAAATATGTAAGCCAATAAACAGTAAAAATTCATGATGTTGTAATGTTATGATGTAGTCATGATGAAGTAAAAATTCAATAAAAAAGATATTTCATCACAATACACCCATACTTCGTTTGTACAACGAGAATAGCTATTTTAACCACATATGATAATTCTTCACGACTCGATATGAAATATTCTATAGCACACTATAAAGTACACATAAAAATTGCACACTCTATAAAGCACAGTACAGATTAGGGGCTGACCTGCTGGAGAGCAGCCCTACAGAGAGGGACCTGGGTGTCATGGTGGATGACAAGATGACCATGAGGCAGCAATGTGCCCTGGTGGCCAAGAAGGCCAATGGGAACCTGGAATGCATTAAGAAGAGCGTCTCCAGCAGCTCAAGGGAGGTGATTGTCCCCCTATACACAGCCCTGGTGAGGCCACATCTGGAGTACTGTGTCCAGTTCTGGGTTCCCCACTACGAGAGGGATGTGGAGCTGCTGGAGGGAATCCACCGCAGGGCTACGAGGATGATCAGGGGCTTGGAACATCTGCCCTATGAGGAAAGGCTGAGAGAACTGTGCCTGTTCAGCCTGGAGAAGGCTGAGAGGGGACCTGATCAGTATCTGTAAATACCTCAAGGGAGGCAGTAAGAAGGAGGGGGCTGTGTTGTGGATAAACCAAATTGTAAAATGTTGCAATTTGAAAGCTGTAGTGGTGGCGAGGCGGTGGGAGGGAAGGAGATATCAAATTAGTATCAGATTCACAGTCTATGGACCGTAGGTCCGATCGCCTTCCTAGGAGCTAATTGAGTTCCCAAATACTGCAATCAACTATAAGCTCAATTCTGGCAATATTGGATTCACGAACAGTCCGTGGACTGTAGGTCCAATCGCCTTCCTAGGAGTGAATTGAGTTCCCAAATAGCCTGATCAGCTATAAGCTCAATTCTGGCAGTATTGGATTCACGAACAGTCCATAGACCGTAGGTCCGATTGCCTCCCCCCAGACAAGTAGCTGAGTTCACAAACAGTATGATTTATTCAAATGCAACATTTACAAAGCAGGATTCGGATGTCAGTATAGGAAATTCTCTACTACAGCACGAGGGTGTTTTTAGCTAGCTCTGATGTGCAAATGTGCAATCATCACTCACCCCAGAAGATGGGAGAGGGCTCTCAGTCTCGAGTCTCCTCAGGTGATGTTCCAGTCCAAGGGGAGGGAAGAGGGATCAGCCCGTTGACTGATCCAGGAGTTACGATGGAGTCTTCCCCTCTCAGTTCTTAGTCTCCTCAGATGGCGTCCCAGCCCGAGGGGAGAGAAAGGGGGGGTCAGCCTGTTGACTGACCCACAAGTTGCGATGGAATCTTCCCTCTCGAGTTGTTCATCCTTAGTTCACCTTTTATACCTTTCTTTATGTTCAGGTGGAGGTTAAGTGACTAGAGTCATACTTAATATTGTTATTGATTGGTGAAAAAGTCTCTTGCTTTCATTTAAAGATACAGTGAATCGAAAATCTAGAGCGCATGCTCAGTGAGGGGTGGTCGTACCTCGGAGGCGGGTAACTTTTGGGATGGAGGTGTGTTTTGGCATTAAAATGAGCGTATAATGAGCAAAGTTCAATCAAAGTTCATCCAAAAGGAGTGATTTGCCACTTTTCTGGCTCAGCACCGGACTTTTCATCATATATCTCCCATTAGACAGCTGCTATGTGGCTTATCAGCGGCCCAGCCCAGGGAGTGCAACAGAGTTTGGCCATGGGGTCTTCACTCCACTCCATCCTCTGTTACTCCCATTTGCAGCTGCGAGGAGGGCAGATTGTGTTGCCCAGGCAACCATGGAGGAGCTGAGTCCTTGGGTGCTAACCATCCTGGAAGTGGCAACTGTGTATCACACCAAGCAAGATTCTGTAATGACAAAACTCCTGTTAGGCCCTAGTTCTCCAAACAATTCTTCCACAGGCTGGCCTCTTTTCTGTGATGGACAGCAATAGGATTAGAGGAAACGGCCACGAGCTGAGGTGCCAAAAGTTCCACAGTAACTTAAGAAAACATTTCCTTACATTGAGGGTGACAGAACATTGGAACAGGCTGCCCAGAGAGGTTGTGGAGTCTCCTTTGGAGGTCTTTAAAACCTGCTTGGATGCATCCCTGTACCACATGCTCTAGATGACCCCATCTGAGCAGTGAAGTTGAACTAGATGACCTCTAATGACTTTCCAACCTTAAGTATTCTATGATTCTATGATTCTATGAAACATACTGTAATTAAATCATATTCTTAGATGACTTTATATATTTCTGAAAAACTCAGAATTCTTCACAAACATGAATAAACTTAGGAAGAAGCAATAGAATATCAGATTGGATCAAAAAGAATATGCATAAATAACAGAATTTTTGTCAACCTTTCTGGTCTTAGAGAGCTAAATGCAAATCTGAATGCTATCTATCTGTCTCACCTAGTGAGAGTAAAATAACAAAGCATAATGTTCCTTAGAGATGTTTTAGAAATCACTGCTTAAATGAAATGTGTCAACATGACTAATTGTCTAAAATGATATTGATGTGAATTTGGCTCAAGGAGTTGTCACAGATCCCCACATCATGGGTTTGCACACCTTATAGGCAATGTCAATAATATCTCTAGATGTACTTAAATACTCAGGTACTCAGGTACAGATACTCAGATGTTAAAACAGCATCAGTGCATTCTAAACACTTTTCCAGTAGCTTTTTACTTGCTTTAAGTAGGTTCTGTAACACTGATTCAGATGGAATAATCAAAGGACCAAAGCCAGGAAAAAGCAACAGCTGCTGCTGAAGGTGAGTGAACAGCTAGTAATCATATTGATGACCTTACTAATTTATTTAGTTGATAGAATTTAAAATAGGAGTGAAAACTCATCTGTCATAATCATAGCATCCATCATCTCTATGGTGTTCTGTGTAGAGGGCAGGCTGTTAATAACTTTAACATTTTTTAGAAGCACAGTTTGGTTGCCATTCCATTTTATTTTGGGAGGTTTTATTTTTGCTGCTGCTGCTGTTAGTTTTAAGACTCAGCAAAAACAAACCCTTTATAGTGACAAATATGGATATTCAGATTTTCTGTAGTGAATGAGCAGATAAAGAAAAAAGAAGTAAATTCTTATTTTCTAAAAAAGCACAAACTTTCTTCTTCTTCTTCCTCTTAAGAACAGATTTTTAGAGAATCGTCGTATGCTAGCTTGCTCCGTACATTGCTCTGAAGCAGTTTTATTTACTTTTTTATTCTGTTGAAGGATTCAAGTTCTGTGCAGATATTTATTTATTAATCTGTCTGATTATTAGATAGAACATGCATGGTAGTAGGAGGGTTATCAGTCATTAAACAAAAATAGCAAAAAATAATAAAACACAATTAAGATAGTTTCAGAATATTGGTTTAAAAATAAGGCTAAGATTGAGCTATTAATTCAGGAACCTATATGTCAGATAGACTATGTGAGATAGATCTATAAGTTTCCATAATTGTCTCTGCAAATCTAGTTAGCATACTCATTGGAATATATAGTTATTATTCTTATTCTAATATAGACTCTGTGTAGCTTACTAGTTTAATTTGGATATGAAACTATGAGTATGCCAGATCTCCTTTGCCCATAAAGGAAGCTTAAATATGGAGATTTTGTGTAAATATGAATATCGAAGATAAATTTGCAGTTTATTTGATGTTTGAATACGGCGTTTAATTCTACTCCATACCTTTTATCAGATAAGACCGCTGAGAAAACTTTTGGACAGAGTTTAGGGTAAACTTGAGTCTAAGAAAGATTTCTAGATAGGATTGGTTTCTTTTTCTTTATTTATTTGGTTGGTTTGGTTTTGTATGTGTGACTATAACAGTAAAGACCAGAGAATCCCTTTCCATATGATAAATATGTTGTTGACATGGAAGGTGGGAAAGACTGTTGATTCACTGATATCAATGAGACATTGATTCTAGTTTGGGGAAAGACATTGGCTGCCATGAGAGATTTGGGGGATTTTGTATATTTGTGGGGTTTTTGTTGCTTTTAAGCAAGCAATAGACTGTACTTACACATTATTGTCATCCAGTTGTTACTGTTATGTAGTTTAGGCTTTCTTATATATGATCATATGAAAGTTAATCACTGAGTTGTTAAAAACTTCACAACAGTACGGCATAGCATAACGCAGCACAGTCCCACCTGATCTTTCACACATAACCCTATTCAAATCTTAACCACCCTTAGTATTATCTAATCATGGTGGCTGCCCTCCTGATCTTTTCCTCCACTTCAACAATAACCAGCAATAATTGTTCAGATGGTTGCCTCCTGCTGGGGGCATTCTGATGGGCTGGGAGAGACAGACAGCACAGTAGACACGGACTAACTGAGCTTGAAGAAGCCAAAATTTGTCTGCTAAGTGAAAATGATTGTAAGTCAATCATCCCATAAATATGAGGATAGCCTAAGACCCTACTGAGCGTTCCTTGCAAGGCATTGGTCAGCACATCAGAATCTCCCCTTGAGAAAGGACATCTCTGAAGCTTGTTTTTTGGGGTAAAGAGATTCTTACCAGTTACATGATTCTCACCAGTTACAGGGGTGAGAGTGGCCATTGCACTGTGCACAATTTGCTAGAGAATCTGGAAAACGTATACTAGAGAGGTGGTGCTCAAGGGAAGAGTGAGAGCAATTGTTGTGGTATGCACCTGTAATTTAACTGTGGAGCTCTGCTATATGCATACCTATTTTCAGTTATGTTATTTCCAGCTTTGCTACCCTTCTGGCTTTGTTATAACTCTTAGCTCTATTAAATTCTCACACTTGATGAATGAAGATCTCTTGAGTTCTCCTGGAATCTGAAAGAATCCCAGATGTGCCTCTGCTAGTGTGTCGCAAAGCCCGTGTAATACCAGAATATATATAATCCATTTTTCTCTACCTATTACAAAACATAGAATAAAATGAGATTCATCTCACATGATTTATTCCTGATGAATCTGCGTTACCTTTTATTCTGTCATATATTTAGGTGCTTGCAAATATTTTTGTTTTATAAGTCTATATCCTTCCCTATACAATAAGATACACTGCTCAAAACTGATTCCTCTGTCTTTTATTAAACTAAGTCTTATTTTGTCTCTGCAGATGTCTAGTTTCAAGTTTTAATATGATTTGTCAGTTAGTCTGGAGAATCAAAAATAATCAAATACTCATTCTTCACATAAGTACTTGTAGTTTGTAGTAATTACACAGTGATCTTCCATTTAATAAGCTTTTTTTTTTTTTTCCAAATCTTGCTTTGACATTTTATTCTTAATGTTTTCAGTGTTTTCCTTCATAAGCCAGAATCCTCTGGGTCTTTTTCTCTTACACTTGTTGAGTTTCCACCGGCATTCTCTCTTCATCTCTCAGAGCACCTGGAAAGGCCAAAGCTCCTCAGTCTAGCTGCCTCTGAACTGTAGAGATGTAAAGTGTCAAGCAACATGGAAAAATGTAAACTGAAAGGAAAATAGAGCTAATCTAAAGAATTAGTTTTATTTTTCCCCCACTTTTGTGAACAAAAACTCCATTGGAATGCTTTCCTCAGTTAGAGATTTATTTTCCCTAGAATTCTAATTCTATTTTAAGAAAAAAAGTTTTTCTGTGTAATTATGTCTTTCTAACTCACACAGGTTCTTATCTTCTGTTCCACTTTCATTTTCTTTCCTCATACCAATTCCTTCTCCAAGAAAATTTTGGTGCCATGTTTACAAATGGAACAAAGGAGGATCTAGAACAATTTTTTTCATCCCATTTCATATAATTGTAAAAGGGGCTCTGACCTATAATGAGCCACATAGGCTCACACAAGCCTGCCAGATCTTTTGAGTGTACTTGTGTTTTACTGTTGTTCTTTGAGTACAAAGGAGTGAAGATGTCAGTTTAGCAGTTAAGCGAATGTCAGTGTCACAGAACGAGTGGTGGGGGGGTGAATGACAAAATGCACTTCACTCATATGAAAGAAATAATAATAGGATTTATTAATATGGACAATGATTTCACAAGATTCTATGGCAAGGTCACTTATTATTTACTGCATGGAGATTCAAGATAACATACAATTATCTTGGGATACCCTCCCTTTGGGTCACGAGGTTCAGATTGGACCCCCTTGCTTTCCAGGCTCTTTCTGAGAGGAGTCTGGGTGCAGCTAGATCCAATCCTAGTCCATGACCTGGTCAACAATTTGTAACTACGGGTTCTTGTGCACGGTTACAAAGTAAAGTTAAAGGAAGAGAGTGCAGTATATTTACTTACCACAAATCTGTTGTGGAAAGAGGATCTCTTAACCTCAAGGAGTATCCTTGAGAGGCGTCCCTGCTCAAGGGGAGATCCTGCGGTGCAGCTCGCTGCCATGTCTAGAGAGCTCAAGGGGCTCTCGGGCTGTCCACCTATTTATAGGATGATTGACTTATAGTCATTCTTTCGTTTCAGAGGATCATTGGCTAGTGTATTAGCCTTACCTCCCTTTTAGGATGCAGCCTTCAGGACTGTTATGTTGAGTCTAAGTGGGAGAAGAAATCAGAATGGTGGCGCCGACCAGGATTAGATAAATCACTGGTGGTTAGCAACTGAACAGGGCTGCATGTAAGGTACAGGTCAGGTTGAACTGGGAAAAGAGCATATCTGTCACACTTATAACAAGTAAGTGACACCAGCTATGTTTATTTAGACAACTGAATTCTGTGCAATGAATGCTGTTTTCCTTTCTCTCCACCTGTCATTTTCTCAAGGAGATAAAATCTCTAAACTCTTTCCACTGTCAGATATGATCACTTACTTTTCAGGTAGAAAGAAATCTCTATCTTCTTTCAGTGACTTCCATCTTATCTAGTCACTCTTCTTAAAGAAATATAGCATATGACTGACATGAAAACATGGAGTTTTCAGTTCAGTGTATGAAATGGAAGTTTAGGAAGAAGAATTATTATTGTTACTGTATGTTGAAACATATAGTGCTGTGATAAAATTTTTTAAAAAAGGCATTTATTTTGATCCTAATTGAAATATGTAATCAAATGCAATTTTTAGAATTCAATCCGTAAAAATCATTAACCATGAATTTCTAGTTTTCATAGATATGACTTTGATTTAAAAATCTCATCTTCTGAAATAATTATTATGATTGTATCACTTTTATGCCCTGGGAAGAGGGTTTTCTTCTTTATCATGTGGATTTTTTTACACTCTGTACAATGTTTTTATGCTAGAATTTAGAATACATGTAGAGTACGTATCTACATGTAAAGCATGTACATGTACATTATCTCATGCTCTCTGTATCATGTGGAACACTTTGTGCCTGCACTTAGACAGTGAATAGTGAACTAGTGTCACTAGAGCTGAAATCTGAATCTTATTATTTTCTACTCTCTTGATCCCATTACTAAAGCTAAGGAATAAAAATAAGTAAATAAATAAATAAATAAGACTCGAGCCAGAAAAAAAAAAAGGAAGCCAAGAAGTAAATAAGTTAGAAACAGGAACCACACTTGTGAGTTTGCTACTGAAATTATGATTTTAACTATTCGCTATTCTTCCTCCAGATCTTTTTATGATGTATTCTTGTCTGTTTTCTTTTAGTTCATTTTTCCTTATAATTTGATGAAACATGTATTATGATATGCATTTCTTTTTAGTAATCTCATTTGTATTATTTAATCAAGAGTAGTATTTATTTAACTTAGATAAAGTATCTGAAAGTTTGGTGTTTAGTCTAAAGTAGTCTGCAGGTGTCCTTTGGAAACAAAATATTGCACCTCCGTAAAGCAATTAACCTCATCTGTATAAGGACACTGACGCTAATTGTCTATACTGGAATTGTACTGCGTAAGTCATGCCTGTTATTAAAATAAAATTTCAAGAAAACTTATACTGTTAGCTCAATATAAATGCTAATTTAAGTTTCTAAACCTGGATACTGCCTGGTCAGCATTTACGTATGCCAACATTTTTCATTCTGATTGATGTTAGGTGCTGATTAGCCATTTACAATATCCTCATGTCTTCATTCAGGCTAATGGCAAATGACTGCATTACTTCTTGCCAGGAGCAAGATGGAGAGAAGAGAAGGGGCTGTTCTTTAGATGTATAATACAGTGATTGTAATATGCAGATATAAACTGCTCTTTTACAATAAAAGTCAAGAGAAAGAACTTCCTAACCATTGCACCTTCAGATTTAGGTGTGTTGTTTCTCTGAAATTATTGAATACACATATCTTTATCAGGCAATATCCAAAAAAAATAAAAGAAAGAACAAAATATTAACATCCAGGAAGATCCTTAAATTATTTAATTCTGATTATTATTACACTTTAAGTAATTCCCAAAATCTTAGTATTCATTATGCTCATTACTCTGCCTGTTGTGAGGTGGTAGGACCAATCTCTCTCTCTTACACACACTCTCTTTCTTTTTTTTTTCTATAATAAAAACACTATAAAGTGCAACTTTAATTTGGACATATCCAATTATTTGGAAGCACGTGTAACAAATATTCACCATTAAAACAAATAATTGTGAACGTGCATGTAAACTTATTGCTTGCAAACTCCACTGACCCTTTCTACGTTTCTGAAACTTTTACAAAGGTCTCCATAGAATTGCTCGCACTTTATTTTTGAATATATTTGTTAAAGGATGACAATGCTGTGATATGTAAAGCTTAGGATGAAGATTTTACATGATAAATCAAGAGAGCAAGGGATTGAAATATGGACAGTTTTCAAGAGAAAAACAAAATTTCAAGAACATTGGAGAGGAAAACTGAAGTTATCAGAAAAAGAATGGAGACTAAACATGAAAACAAAAGATTCTGAGAAATTTCAGATTAATATAACAGTCATGAGATCAAAGCATATTTCTGATATGTTACATAATACTCATAATACTCTCAATAATACATAATACTCTCAATAATACTTTTAATCTCTCACTCAAAGTTGATTCATAATTAAATGGGAGACAAAAAGGACAAAAATTTTAGTCTATCTAATGAAGCTTTATCTCATGTAATGTTAATTATAGATAGCTGATGTGTAAGTTGGGTTCCATCTGTAAATTCTCATTAATCATCAGACAAAAGGGTACAAAGTATCTAAATAAATATGTCATTTGAAATATAAAAATAAATGCAACAGTAGTTATATGTCTTTATACAGGTGCCATCATCATACATACCAATGTATTCATATTCATGTCATATGATCAATTAATTGAATGTTTAGAATCCATTGATTCAGTGTTAATTTTGCTGATACAAATAAAATTAATCTTTTCATAAGAAAATATAAATTCTTGTGTAGTATATATTATCTTTCAGAATGCTTCCTTTGAAAAATACCCAGCTTTCCCTCCAAATCATAGAATCATAGAATGCTTAAGGTTGGAAGGGACCTCAGAGGTCATCTAGTCCAACCCTTCTGTTCACGCAGGGTCACCTAGAGCACGTGGCACAGGGCTGCATCCAAGTGAGTTTTAAAGATCTCCAAAGAAGGAGACTCCACAACCTCTCTGGGCAGCCTGTTCCAGTGCAATGTCACCCTCAATGTCAGGAAATGTTTTCTTAAGTTCCTATCGAACTTTTGGTGCCTCAGCTTGTGGCTGTTTCCTCTACTCCTTATGACCAATGTTATCTCTTTCCAGGGTGTCATTTCCTTCTTAAGGCACTTTCAGTTTCAGATACTAGTGTTCTCAAAATAACAGTTGCAAAGCCATGAGTCAGTATTTAAATGACCAGCAACTCCATCTCTGCCAGGTAAAAACATCAGCTTTTACAATCTTTCAAACACTCTTTATTTTATGTTTTCATGTTTGTTTGTTTGTTTTTCCAAATAGCTTTTACTTAGAGAAATAGAAAAGTAATCTCATATATATTCTGAATAAATGTAGGTAATCTGCCCACATCTTCATCCAGTCACCACTGTAGTTGTGTAGCTTTGTTGTAGAAATTAATTCAGAATATGACAAACTGAATTATACACTTAAAATTTATCAAATAATATTTTTGCTGTTTTCCTTAAATAGAATATGGAATGTACATTCCCTGCTGTAATATTGCAGTTTGCCAATATAGAAACTTGTTACCCTCACTACCAGTGCCAGGACTGGCTAACTGAAGCACAGATAAGCATAACATAATTATTTTATGCTTACTTTACTTTAAAAAAATATACTATGGGCTAATTTCAGGAAAAAGAAAATAAGAAGAATGACTTATTGATGTAAAGTGGCCTTATAGAATCTCCTTCTTTATCATTACGGAATAAAAAATTTGAACTGTATGCTATTGCTTGATCTTACACTGTTTACAGGATATGAAATATTGTGGGTTTTTTTTCTGTGGATGAAGAAATAGTTGGTAAAAAGATAGCAAATAGTTGGTAAAAAAATAGGCTCTGGGTTCATGATGCACGGTTAATACACCGTGAGTCAGCAATGTGTCCTTGTGGCAAAGGCAATGAAAAAAAGTATCTTGAGCTGGATTGGGCAAGGTGCTGCAAACAGTTCAAGAGAGCAGATCCTCTCCCTCTATGCAGCAGCAGCAAAGTCACATCTAGAGTGCTTTGTCCTCTACGCTCGCCAGCACCAGAGGGACCTGGACATGCAGGAGAAAGTCCAGAGAAGGGCTCTAATGATGGTAAGGGGATGGAGAGTTTCAAATATGAATGTTTGAAATATGAGCATTGAAATATTTGAAATATGACCTCATCACAGCTTGGAGGTGAGTAGGACGAAGCCACATCCTTTTCAGTGGTGCCCAGTGAAAGGACCAGAAGTAAAGGGCACAAACTAAAATACAGAAAATTCAATTTCAATATATTAAAAATATTTTCACCATGAGTATTCAAACAATTGAACAAATTTCTGATAGAGGCTGTAGAGTCCTGAACACAGCCCTGAACAACCTGCTTTCCGCAGGTGATTCTGCTTTCAACAGTGTAGTTTTGACCAGAGATTCCCTCCTATCTTGTCCGTGCTATTATTTTGTGATTCTGTCGTAACAATTTCATAAAGGTATAGCAATAGCAAGTGTTCATTACAGAATATTTTTCCTTTCTAAATCTTCTCTTTCCAAAAAAAAAAAAAAAAAAATCTTAAAATATCTGGATAAGGATCAATCAATATAATATAATTAATCACTTCTCTGATAATCAGTGAAATGTAATATTTTAAAGATTCTCTTTCAAAAAGAGAGTAATCACACAAATTAATCTGAAGATCAAAAGGAAACAATGGTGACTTTATGTAAATAAAATTAAACTTTTGATCTGGAGTGTCATAAAATTTCTCTTTTATTTCAGTGCTCATAATTTCTGAATGCATTTTTTTATACTCAATTGCCTTGAAGCTAATTTGATTTAAAATCACATATATGATAATTTTGCTGTTTTTTTAATATATTACAGCCTCTCCTTTTTTTGCGATAGTAATAAAAAATAATAGTTTTTTTCAGAAATTATGTTTAAAAATCTAAAGCATGTCTTTGAGGAAATGAAGTAGAGCTTTACTGGTCAGAGAAATACCTCATTTGAACACAAAATGCCTACAAAGGGCAGATCTCATAGTCTTATAGAGAAAATTGGAAACTTAGTATGCTTATCACTCTTTAAATCCCAGAAGAGATAAACATTTCCTGCTCAATTAAGATTCCTGATATAGCCAAAAAGGCTTTTGTAGAATAAATTTGTTCTGTGGTTTTAATAGGATGTAGCTGGAAGTCAAATGTATAACCTAATTACAGTGTCTAGGAATGGTGTTTATTGTATGCTTCCATTTCTGTTATTCAAATGGGAGTAGTTTAACAAGGGAGGAACTCTTCCATTTGCCTTTTCTCTCATACTGTGTTAAAACATTAAACTATAATAAAGAACTTACTTTTGCCCATTTTCTCAAAAAACGAATTTTTTTAAATTATAAGTATATGAAACTAGTATTCAGATGATTGTTCATTTCTCTGTAACTCAAATCAAAGCTTGACATGCAAGGTGGAAATGATCTTGCATTTTTTACAGGTGCATAACTTTCAGAGATAAAGTAACAAGAAAATTTAATCCTCAAAACACTTTAAAGTAAGTGCCTGCAGCTTTCTTCACTAACCTTGGAATCAATGTGTATTCTTCTTACTTTCAAAAATACAGTATCAGTTTCATTTCATCCTCCTCAGAAGAGAGTTTTAAGAGCAAAGTGAAAATGTTCCAGGAGTTTCACTAAATTAATAGATTTCATATTTATTATAATTTCAAAAGGATTATTTTTAAAATTAAAAAAGTGCATCACCACTACCATAAAAAGTCACTTTCTTTTTTTAACCAAGTAGCATTTTTATTGTAAGTATATTTATATGAGCATGCTTCTTTCTCTATCTCTGATATATTTCATTTGACTTAAAGTCTTGGTTCTTTCTCTGTTTTTGTGTACATTGTTTTAACAATTAATTCCTGTGACGGTAAATCTCTTTCCTAATTTAAGTTCTAATATATTGTGGAGCTTTTCTAGCAGGAGCACTTCTGGTTCTCAGGAAAGATTTTGAAGAATATAGTCTTATAAACTGAAAACAGCATCTTATGAAAAACAAAGAAAATCATATTAGTAAGTTCATGGACATAAGCTTATAATAAGTTGAAATATTTAGATTAAGAATCTTCCTCTCTCAAGTACCTATTTTAAGAGGTTGATATTTCATGGTTATGTAGAATTTCATGTGTAAGATATACATCATAAAGCATAAAAATAACAACTATCATGTTGGATCACAGCAAAAAATCCATACAAGCTTCCATCATATCTCCAACAGATCCAGTTGTGATGCTTAAAGAAAAAAAAAGTATAAATGAGAAATAAATAGGAAAGATGAAGATATTTTCCTGGATAGTTTCTCAGTTTCTGGGACAACTTCACTATCACTGAAAAAAAAAAAAAAACCTACAAGTCCTTCTTCCATTTCTAGCATGTATGAGGATGTAGCACAGAAATCTGAAATTATCTTCACTTGTTTTGACTTGCTTTCCATGAGCCTACAATCCTAAATTTGGTTTGTAGAGATTTCTGTACAATTAACCATGTGCATGAGGGAGGAAATGGCTACCCTCTTTGAGAGGAATTATATATGCTGAAAGAGTGAAGTTATTTCCACTGACTGTCTTTACAAACAACCTTCTTTTACTTTTTTTTTTCCATATGTGTAATTAAAGGTATTATAAAAATCTTTTTGTTAATATCTCCTGCACAGAGATCATCATACAGCATTTTTATATATATATATATGTATATGTATATGTATATATATAAAGGCATCAGTTTGTTTCAGATGAATTATCATGCTGCATGAAGGCTACTTTCTAGAAATAGATAAAGAAGATAGAAGAATTAAATCTGGGGAACTACAGGTAGTCAGCCTCATTTCTATTCCTGGGAAAATGATTGAACAGCTCATCCTGGACGCTATCTTTAAACAGATAAAGTATTTATTAGAAGGTAATCAGGAGTAGTCAGGATAGATGGACCAAGGAGAAATCATGCTTAACCACCTCAATAATCTTCTATGATAGAATGACTGGATGGGCAAATGAGGGGGTAGCAGTGAATGTTGTCTACTCTGACTTCAGCAAAGCTTTTGACACTGTCCAAAGCTATCTTCATAGTCCACTATCCTTATAGACAAATTCCAAAAATTGAGTTCAGATGAATGGACAATGAGATGGACAGAGAACTGACGGAACGATAGAGCTCCAAGGGTTGTGATCAGTGATGCAACACCTATTTAGTAGCCTGTAGCTACTGGTGTTCCCCAGGGTTCAGTATGGACTCTGATTCAGCTTATTCATAAATGACCTAGATGAAGGGACACCCTAAGCAAGTTTGCTGATTATACAAAACTGTGAGGAGAGGCCAGTGCATCAGAGGGCTGTGCTGCTGTTCAGAGGGACCTAAACAGACTGAGAGGAGTCTCATGAATTTCAACAAAGATAAATTCAGAGTCCTACATATGGGGAGGAGTAACCCCAGGAATGCTAGGGATTGGCCTTCTGGATAGCAGCTCTGTGGAAAAGACCTGGGAATCCTGGTGGGCACTGCATTGACCACAAACCAGTAATGCGATCCTGTGGACAAGAAGGTTATTGGAATGGAGTAGGCAGAGTGTTGCCAGCAAGTCAAGAGAGATGATTCTCTCCTTCTACTTAGTCCTGGCGAGGCCATCTCTGGAGTGCTGCTTCAGTTTTGGATTTCTCAATACAAAGGAAACATAGAGCTACTGGAGAATGTCCAGCATTCACCCTTACGAGGATAAACTGAGAGATCTGAGCAGAGGTTGTTTAGTTTGGAGATGACTGAAGGGATATTAGTGTATACAAATATCTCAAGGGAGGATATCAAGAGGATAGGACCAGACTATTTTCAGTGGTGGTCATCAACAGGACAAAAGGCAAGAGCCAGAAGCACAGGATATTTTACCTGAATTTGAGGAAAAACTTGACTGTGGTGATGACAGAGCACTGGAACAGATTGCCCAGAGTGATTGTGGAATTTAATTTGGAGATATTCAAAATTTACCTGCGTGTGATCTTGTGCAATGTGCTTTAGGTGACTGGACTTGTGCAGAAGAGTTGAACTAGATGATATTCACAGAACCTTCCAATCTCAACCATTCAATGGTTCTAAGAATCTGTAATTTCATTTATTTTTCCACTCACCTATTCTGCTGAACTGAGGTCATATATATAAGGAACATATATATAACTGAGGAATATATATAAGAATTCCTTCTTGTGACACCAGTTAGCTGAAAAATAAATAAATAAACAAACAAACCAATAAAAATAATAAATAAAGATCAAGACAAAGTTATGAGAGGCTCAGAGGAATTTATCCTGAGACTTTAGAGTGCAATCGTATCTTTTGATACATATATCTTGTAAGATTTATAGCAAATCACAAATGAGCACCTTTGAGAATCTATGACTTATCTTTCCAGAAAAAAAGAGATTAAACAAAATACTTCTTTATTCTATAAATACTACAGAGAGTAATATATAAAATATTACAGGGTTCCTGAGTATTTCTGTCATAATAAAAAGCAGCATCTCTTAGCCAGATGACATAAATGAATCATGAGGCATCTGATAATTAAATTATTCTTCATAAATTGAAAGCAGAAGGTACTTTCTAGGTTGTAGTATTTCAATTTTTGAAAAGTTTTGTTTTCCAAAATCTTAAATACCTAATAGAGATTAAGTGCCTGCCACATTTGATTATTATAAAGTTATCAATGAGGAAAAATGCTGTGAGATAAAAAATGCATTGTGTAAAGACACAAAGCATTTCTGCTATCCTACAGATACAGAAGTGGGTTTTTAAAAGTTTTTTTTTATTATTTTTATCCTGATTCTTTTTAAAAAAAGTTTATATGAAAACCAAGATAGTTCTGGAAAAAAATTCTAGTCTTATACAGCTTAAAAACCTTGAAAATGTGGTCTTATATTAGAAGTGATGACAAAATATTGATTATTTTGTTGTGGATATGGCCTTGCAATTACTGACGCTACATACACCAGCTGTGATGAGCATCTATGAATGTGGGTTGGGTCTCTGCCACGTTATGTCAGGATATGGAAATTTGGAAGTCCATTTCACAGTACTGCCTACTGGACAAAATGTACATCCTTTTACTTCTTTTTTATTATTTTTTGTTTGTTTGTTTGTTTCTTTGTTTGTTTTGTTTTTACAGTTCCTCCTAGTGAGGAAATTGAAGTCATAAGCATTGATCCACATACAAACTGTTAGATTGTAACTAAACTCTCCACAAACTAAACTGTTTGTGAGTGGAGTGGTGATAGTGGAAAATAAACAAAAGCATTGTCCATTTGGTGCTATTTATTGAGCAACACAATGTGCTGTATGCTGCACACAAAATACAGTGCAATAATGAGTCATTTGGATAACTTGCATAATTGAAATCAATGACCACATTTATCCTAATGGAACTCTACCATCTTCTGAGAACTTATTCTAAAGTTAAATTTGTACCATTAGGACATCTGTTTCTTGTAGCTATATGAGTCATTTGAAAATATTTTTAGTTTTTAAGTCTGTGTTGCACAAAAGGCAACCTCAGGAGCAAAGAGAATAATATGTTTTTATAGTCTATTTATTTATTTAAGCTATTGTTTGTTCATCTGTTTATGACTGAATTATTGTTGGAATGAATGAACACCAAATATATTATATTCTAGTCTTTAGAGCTTCATGCAGCCTCCATTTTTATCTGTAAATTTACAAACAAAGCAATTTAAACATTGCCCCACTAAAAATAATTCAACCTGACTGTTTAAATTATTTGTACATCGATAGTACATGCTTTCATGATTGTGTTTACTTGTAAAACACTACCATATAAAATCAAATAGACAATTAAAGTTTACAAATGTGGGGAAAATATATTACTAACTTGATATTGTAATTTGGTGACAGATACTGTATGGTAACATTGTAATGGCCCACAGCCAGAGAATTTTTCAGTGCAGATGGTCCCTGCACCTGCAAGCTATTGGAAGGTACCCTTTTTTGAAAGCTATGTTTAGATCTCATGAGAAGTCCTTTTTTGAATGTTAATGCAGTGCCTAGAAATTCTGGCTTGTAGTAGTTATTTGTGCTGTGGTGAAACTAAGTTTTGTTTATTCCTCTCCAAAAATAAATGATCCTGGTGGAAACTTACAAGCAGAATAAAGCTTTAACAGGCTATAAATATGTGAAGATAATTAAGGAAATTGTTGAATTAAAAAATAATGTCCTGGATACTCCAGTGCTTTGTGTATTGGCTCATCATTGATACTTGCTCAAATTGAGTTCTGCACAGATTTTATGTGCTGCCCTACTAGCTTTTACATTTCTATAGCTATTCTGAAAGAATTTCTCACAAATATCTATTAACCCATAACAATTTTTAAAATGAAGGGTTTTTTTGTATTTTAAAAGTTTATAATCTTATTACTGTGTCAGTACTGTTATTCAAAATAACATTTTAAAAAAGCAGGTTGTAAATTATCACATGTAGAAACTCCTTTTCAAAAACTCTGGACTGTGTTTCTACTTACATTTTATACCTACCTATGTTATATTTCTTAAATTAAAAGGAAGCAACAATTTCAGTATATAGGATATGCTTGTATAATATATATAACAGAGGAAAAAATCATACAAAAAGTAACTGGCTCTTCTTCTAAATGCCACTAAGCCATGGGTGTGTTTATTATATCCATTTTCCGTAATTTGTCTTTTTATTTGCTGTTTTGCCTTTTTTTCCCCTGTGTGTGTGTGTTGGTGTGTGTGTTTGTGTGGAATAGACATTAACAAATTGCTATGGTAAAATGTAATTTCTTTGTTACCAATTAGTAAAGAGTGGATTTTAACCTAGCTATCACACATAAAACTTTTATATGTTAAATTACTACAAAAGTAACTGTTCAGATGTTCAAGGCTTTATCTTATTCTTCTTTTTAAAACGGTAATGTGTTTTTAAATATATACCTTTCATTTTGTTCTTAGTTAAAATTTATTGAAAGTATGTTGTCCAGTTGCTGCACTTTTGAAATACTTTTTCCAGAGTACTTTGAAAATGTTTTCAATTAATTTAATGCTACTTGCCATTCTCACTTTGAATGATATATTTTATTTATATACCTTGCAGGTTGTAGAAGTCAGGCATCTTACACACGTAATGGGCAAGATTTGTAGAACAATGTGATTTTCTTTCTCTTTGAATATTGCTGTCATGTTGAAATGATATTTTTTAGTTACTGTGGAAGAAGTGCTTGAAAAGAGGGAACTTAGAGGAAAACTAGGGCCTAAGAGAAGTTATGGCATTACAGAGGCTTGTTTGGGGTGATGAACAGTTGCCATTTCCAGGATGGTTGGTATGCATGGACTCTACTTCTCCATGGTCCCCTAGGGAACAAAATGTACCCTCCTTGCAGCTGCAAAGAAGAATAGCAAAGGGTGGAGCAGAGTGCAGACACTGCAGCCAAACTCTGTTGTACTCCCTGAGTTAGATCGCTGATAAGCCACACAGTAGCTGCCCGAGGGGAAATATACAATGAGATGTCCAATGCTGAACCAGCAAAGGTGGCAATCACTCCTTTTGGATGAACTTTGTTTGCATTTTTCTCATTTATAGCTTATTATAATGTCCTAAAAGTTACCTGCCTCCAAAGCAGAATGCTCTGCACTGAACATGCGCTCTAGATTTTCCATTGACTATACCTTTAAATGAAAGTGAGAATTTTTTTTTACCAATCAATAACAAAAGTTAGTATGACTATAGTCACTCAAGCTCCACTTGTATGCAAGAAAAAAAGAATAAAAGGTGAGTTACAGAATGAAGGAGTTGAGGAAATATTCCATCGTAAATTCTGGATCAGTTGACGGGTGAACCCCCTTTCCCCTACTCTGTTTGGGATATCTCCTGAGGGACTCAAGAATGAGTCTCCCATATTCTCAGGTGAGTGATGATTGTACCTTTGTACATCAGAGCTTGCTGAAATCCCTGTGCTGTAGTAGAGATTTTCCTGCACTAACATCCAAAACGTGTTTTGTAAAGGTTGTATTTGAATAAAAGATGCTGTTTCATGAACTCAACTCACTCCTTGGAAGCGATTGGACCTGCAGTCGACAGACTGTTCATGAAACTGATACTGCCAGATTCAGACTTGTATTGACCATGCTATTTGTGTACTCAATTGGCTGTTTTTAAGTTAACAAAATATACAATCCACAAACTGTTCTTGAAACTAATACTGACAGAGTCAGGCCTATAGTAACCACAATATTTAGAATTCCTCATTAAGAGATGAGTCCAGCTGCAGCCAGTCCCTCTAACCCCTGAGGATCAGCTGGAATGCAAGGGGATTTATCTAATACCAAATTTGCACCCCCCCAGCCTAACTTTCAAGCTGCATCAGTTAGAAAACAAAGAATGATTTTATTGAAATAAAAAGCTATAAGTGCAAAAAAAGCAAAAATATATATGCATGCATATATATATGCATACTTACATAAATATATATATTTGTTTTATGCATTTTTAGTACTGGGCCCAGTGTTGTTCAACTTTATCAATGACTTGGACAAGGAGACAGAGAGTACATCAGTAAATTTGCAGATGATACCAAATTGGTCGACACTCCAGAGGATTGTGCTGCTGTTCAGAGGGACCTGGATAGGCTGGTGAGTTGGGCAGAGAGGAAACTCATGAGGTTCAACAAGGAAAAGTGTAGGGTCCTGCACCTGGGGAGGAATAACCCCAGGCACCAGTACAGATTAGGGGTCAACCTGCTGGAAAGCAGCTCCGTGGAGAGGGACCTGAGAGTCCTGGTTGGCACCAAGTTAACCATGAGTCAGCAGTGTGCCCTCGTGACCACGAAGGCCAATGGCCTGCATCAGGAGGAGTGTTGCTAGCAGGTCAAGGGAGGTGATCCTGCCCCTCTCCTCAGCTCTGGTGAGGCTGCACTTGGAGTACTGTGTGCAGTTCTGGGCTACCCAAGGCAAAGGGAACATGAAGGTTCTGGAGAGGGTCCAGCAGATAACAACAAAGATGGTTAAGGCATCTATCTTATGAGGAAAGACTAAGCTAGCTGGGTCTGTTTAGCCTAGAAAATAGAAGATTCAGAGAGGATATTATCAGAATGCACAAATACTTGAGGGGAGAATGTAATGAAAATGGAGGAAATCTCGGTGGTGGCCAGTTAGAGGACAGGGAGTAATAAGTATAAATTAAAAGATAGGAAGTTTAATCTCCTTATGAAGAAGAGCTTCTTTACTGTGAGGGTGACAAATCCCTGGAATAGGCTGCCCAGGGAGGTTGTGGATTCTCCTTTTCTGGAGGTCTTCAAAACCCACCTGGATGCCACCCTGTGCCCTGTGCTCTAGGTGTCCCTGCTTGAGCAGGGAGTTAGGACTAGATCATTTCTAGAGGTCCATTCCAACCTCAATCCTTTTGTGATCCTGTGATTTACAGATATGTATACATACATGCATACCTATATACATATTTAGATAAGTATATACATTCATATAAGTATATTTATATGTGCATAAATATATATATGTATATTTATGCATACACACATACGGAGCCACTGAAATTCATTTGTCTGGGCAGATGGGCCCAGACTAGATGGGCAGATCTTTCCTTGCTTGGTCCAAAGCAGTAGAAGAAAAGAGCTAGAGAGATGTGAATTCAGAACGAATTCTCAACTCACAGGGTTCATCTGAACTGACTACCTTTTTAACTGACACAAAGGCTTACAGAGGAGATTCCTGAAAGGGCAAAAACACATAGATGTTACTTAGATAGCAGCCACAAAGCTAATAAGCTATAATCTTTTAAAGGTTTGCAAGTCATTACTATATGCTATCTCAGTGAGTAAGAGCAATTTTGTGAGGTATATCCCCATGATTTTAAAATCTTGGCAAAATTCCAAAACTCTATACAATTAGAAACTAGCGCAGCTGTATGCTACAGACATACAGTCTAATTGACTATCCCTCAGTTACATGTGAGAGCAATAACACAAAGATGGGATGTGGCAGTTACCTATGAGAGCAAACAGCACAAAGATCCAGGACCCTGTGCCAAATGCTGTAGGTATACCTGCTTGAGCAGGAAGGTTGAACTAGATGATGTCTAGAGGTCCATTCCAACCTCAACCATTCTGTGATTTTAGTAAAGTAAGGATATGGAAGTCAATTTGAATACATTGATTTGTAGTTAAAATAAAATGGATTATATTCTCAAGGATTTATATTACGAAGGAAATACCAAAGATAGGAAATAGTCTCTGCTTCCCTTTTTGTTTTTTTTTTAACTATTTGTGAAATATTGTGCACACTGAGAAGAATCTAGTAGATATATTTGGTCATAAAAAAGTATTTTTTTTTCTGAAAGCTTAATGCATGATCCTTAAAAAGTATATCATTTATATAATATTTGCCTTTCTGATAGTGTCCTTTAGTATGTATTTATCACTGTGTGTGCCTCTGCTCCTTTACATCTTTGCTACTCCATACAGGAACTGATGCAATCAATACTAGGATGTATGTAAGGAGAAAAGAAAGAGAAGCACATAACACAGTTTGAAGCTCTGTTATTTCTTGTGTGGAAGCCAATAGCAATTTTCCATTTGTTAATTTTTTGACAGTATGAGAGTCAGAATTTTATGTATTCCTGAGATATTTATTTACAATTTTGAAAGAGAAAGGAATAGCAATTTGTTAAAATTGTACTGTCATTATACTGTCCTTCAACTTTTCCAGTTGTCACTATGGCAGTTTGAATTATTTATAAACACATTTTTTCTGTCTTTTAATCAAGTAATCAGAGAACGTCTCTCTTTCCTCAAAATTGAAACACAGTACAGATTTCACTGTTGTAAAAGAAAGGCAAAGAAAAAGAAAACTAAAATTATATTTGCAAATGTTATATTGTTTTCCTCCTTTCATCCCCACAAATATTTGTAACAAATGGCACTAGCATGCGATTTTTGTCTGCATCCTTTATACCACCTTTTATCTGTAGTTTTGACAGAGAGTAAAACTGAATATGGTAGGGGAGCATTATGAGATGTCAAATAGAAAACACTAAAGCAACTTCCATTTGCAAAAGAGTTCCAGTGCAGTTGTATGCACTTCAGAAACTTAATAATTACCAAAACTGACTAAGAACTTTATGAAAGATTGATTTTTTAATGTAGAATATTATTTCAATGAGGTATAATTTCCATTTACAATTTCAATTAAAACAACGTCTTTCAAGCAGAATTAGTGATTGGAATAAGAAAGTAAAATTGACAAGGCCAACAGTCAAGAGATGAGATTGAATGTCAGGAAAAAATATTGGAATGAACAGAAGGGCTGAGTGGTCCAGCTATTCCTTTCTTAACCTGGCTGACTGCATTCTTCAGCCTGCAAATTGGTTCATATTGAAATTCTTTGCTCAAAGACACTAATTAATATTAATAAATGTTTCATATACCAAGATAGCATTTCCTAACCAGATTTTTTGATAAATTATGTTGTTAGAAAAAAATATGTTGTGGGATACAATTTTTCTTTGTCTTTTTAATTTCTCCAAAATGTTGACATGTTTCATTGGAAAAAAAATCTATTTATCGGTTAGCTTCTGCACAGTTATATCTATGTAGCCTGCTAAACATATGCAGTAACAGAGCAATCACCTGAGGCAACTGAAGGCAAGGAAGCTCAGGCATCAAGACGTATACAGCTTATCTTACTTTGTGTTTTAGACTATTGCAGATTGTTTTTCAAGATATCTTTGCTTTCAAAAGCCTAAATTGCTTCTTGTGGATGCAGATCTTTGGAGCTAGGTCATGTAAGTCCATGCAACAGTGCTTTATTCAATCTATTCTCATTTTGATTTTAGGAGAAGCAATAAATACAGAAAGTTTTCCTAGATTAATAAATACAAAATTTGGAGGTCCTGATGTTCTGGAATTTATTTTGTATAATGTGCTTGTTTTTATTACAAAGATGCAGGTGAAAATTTGGATCCTATTTCAAGACATTAATAATTTGTGTGCATATGTTTCCGTTTACATTGATGATTACAATGCTTTTTCTGCATTGCTTTACAGTGTAAAGATAGCAGAATTAGCTGTAAACAAAGGTATCTTATGTATAGGAAACAATCTGTTTCAGCAATACTCTAGACAGCATTGCAAATTAGGTAATATTGAGGATGGTATTGCTGCAGATAAATCACTCTTGATACCTAAACAAGTTTCCTTATGGTCTGTGCACCTCTGTACCTTTCTTCTTCCAAACTGAAATTATGCTCACAGATAACTGAAAAAGTTACAAAAGATTTGAAAATGATGTTAGTAAGTAACCTGTGTCTTTAGAGACAATACATTTGCTGAGAATAGTCTAACCCATGATATATCAATAAGAGAAATGTTTGATCTCAGCTTGAGATTGCTAGGTTGAAGCATACATATATGCTCATATATATGATATTCTGCCTTAATGAGAGCTTACAAGTATTAACATAGAAAAATATGTTTTGATAAAAGCCCAGAAAAATATTATCATTTCTTTTCACAGGAGATTTATTCATTTTACAATATGGTTCAGAAGGAATATTAAGCATGTGTGTATTTACTATCACATAGAAGAACAATTCCCTGAGTACTTTGGGAAATATTTGTAGGTAAAAGAATCTGATCTAAATAGAGTCTTATCTAAAATAGATGATCAGCAGACCAAAGGATCTATTTAGATCAGACTATTCAAACTGATCTAAATAGAGACCTGAATTTGTCAAGTGAATCTGCTGAGTGGATGCTAAGTCTCCTTTGGCTATATTGACTAAATTTTAATTGACTGTAATAGTAGCTTAAACTTTCAGCTCACAGGTACACATCCATATCAGCTATCAGTGCTAAGGATATCTGGATTCCACTTTGAGTATGAATTATATGAAATATATAATGAAAGGTAAACATCAAGGAGTGAGTTGTGTAAACAAAGTTGTCTAGCATAACAACACAGATGCCCTAGGATAACATCATCTCCAGCTGGCAGTCCAGAAAGTTATGGATCTACCCTAGCTGCTGTATCGTATTTGCCAACCATGCACAGATGTCTTGGATACCCTCAGGCATCTCAAATTATCTATTTATTCAGCTGAATTGAGTTTGAAGAATCAGAAAGCATTTTATCAAAAGCAATAGTTATGATAATGTATTACTTAGGAAGTTGCATGTTTGTGACTGAAACAGCCTGAGAACACAGCAAGTCTGGAGCCTGCCTTTTAAGGTAGTTATCCAAAATATTATTGAGAAAGGGAAAGAGCATAAAAAAAGCCTACCATGATCATGAGATAGACTATTACCTGAAGATAAACAATCAAGAATTACCCAAACATCAAATACACGTTTTTGTTTGTTTCCTTTTTCATTTTTAAATGGGGTCAGTGAAAAAGCTGAATCTTTCTTTCTCTTGATTAGAGAAGGAGAGGGACATTTGGCACATCTGTTGTTCTTATGAAATGTCTTTGAACACATGAACAGAAATATTTAAGAAACTTTCAGATTACCATACTTGGCTTTTTTAAAATGATCCTAGGGAAAAAAAAAAAAGAAAAAGAAAAAAAAGATATACCATGAAAAGATATACTATGAAAAAAAAAAACAATCATCATTCTTTGTGAGTATGAGAAAAATAATAGAGGAGTGCAAACTCAATTCCAACGTAGTCTAGTCAGCATTGTGAAATTTGCAGGAGTTAAAGAGGAAACATCCTTACAGGATGTTTAAAACTTGATTGAATGTCATATTGTGTGATCTAAACTCACTCTGCTTGGAGCAGGTATCTGAAACAGGTGGTCTCCTTACATTTGTTCCACAATTTATGGCTCTGTGGTTCTGTTTTGATAACTCAGAATTGGATGACAAGTTGCTAGGTTATAAAAACATTCAGCTCAGTAGCTTTAATCTGAGCTTCCTCTAGAAGCAGGAAATCTGAAGGCAGAGATATTGTATTTAAGACTCAAAACTTCCTCATATAAATAAATATCCCATAGGTTATATTTGTTTTTAGCTATATTTCTTTCCAAGTTTACATCACAAGTGTGATAATCTTCTGCTTCTGCGAGGCAGAAACTAAGTAACGAAACTGCAGAACTAAAAATGTGGGTTTCTGCAGCTCTAGCTTTAGAATAGGAGCAATTAGAAGTTCAGAGTTATCTAATGTCCTGGCATGAGAGTAGTGAACTATCAATACCAAATTAAATGGCTAGAATTGACATAGAGTTATTGGAGACAGAGATGAGAATCTAGTCAAATGAGATATTTTTCTAGACCTTTACATTAATTATTCTTAAATTGGATTATCTTTTGCTGTCATCAGTCCTACCTCATAACTCTAGTAGACACTGCCTGTTAGACAGGCATGAATTGTTGACCAGGTACATTCATAAGAATATCTAAACTTTGTAAAATATATTCATTTCTTTCACACATATTTCAGTAGACATGTCCCTTTCCCAGTCAAAATAGTGGTCTTGAACATGGGGGCTCATAAGATCCAGAGACATTTTAATTTATATCTCTTAAAAATTCTTAAGAACCTTGAGCTTTATAATTGAGAAATATATGAAATCTAAAAAATATATGAAATCTAATCATCTACAGAATGTACAGAGAAATAAAAACAAACTCTGTCCAAACTCTCTTTATTAAAAATTTAAGATGCGCTACAAGAGAGCTACAAAGATGATTAAGGGACTGGAACATCTCTCGTATGAGGAGAGACTGAGTGAGTTGGGCCTCTTCAGCTTGGAGAAGAGAAGGCTGACATCTTATTAACATGTATAAATACATGAAGGGAGATTGTAAGGAAGAGGGGGCCAAGCTTTTTTTCAGTGGTGGCCAGTGATAGAACAAGGGGAAATGGGTTCAAACTGAACCACAGGAGGTTCCATCTGCAGGTGAGTGGGAACTTCTTTCCTGTGAGGCTAACAGAGCAGTGGAACATGCTGCCCAGGGAGGCTGTGGAGTCTCCTTCTCTGGAGGTCTACAAAAACTGCCTGGATGCCACCCTGTGCCGCATGCTTTAGGTGTGCCTGCTTGAGTGGGAAGGTTGGACTAGATGATCTGTAGAGGTCCCTTCCAACCTTGAAGATTCTATGATTCTGTGTATGTGTATGTGAAGTGCTTTTTAACTAATGACTGTTGATCATAAATATTAAACAATTGTTCATATGAAATAAGCTCTAAATTATGTCCAAATACTAATAAGAATGCCTTATATTTGACAGAACAATAAAGCCTATAAATATTTCAAAATTGTGTGTTTGACAGGTGGAAGCTGAGAAGACATGTGCTTCTTGTTGTTTTAGTCTGACACTGCAACCTTCAAGTCTGCACTTTCTAAGCTTAATAGGAACAAAGAGCTTTTTTACCAAAGCCAATATCAGAGCAGATAGAAGATTCCCTTTGGAGTTTGTTCTCAGGCAAGTACGAGTTGCAATATCAAAATTATGGGGCAAGACATTCAAAGCACGTAAGCAGTAGCACAATCCATCCTTGTGCTTAATGTCTTCTTCATATCACTTATCTTTACCTGGAGTAAAATTCATAGGAAGTTCACAGGATGTTGACTTCCCATTCCCTTCAAAAGGGAATTAATTGATTGCCCTCAGGAAGTGCTCAGCATCTGTTGCAACAGTATCTTTAAGGGGGGAAAAAAAAAGCGTCTACTACACTGGGAAATAACTGATAACAATATAATTGTAATTAAAACAACTGCTAATGGAGGAAAAGGGGAAAAGCATTGAAAAATTGTGTAATAACAATTTTTTTAAATATATTTAACCCTTAATAGTACCATTTAAATAACTGAATGAATACACCTATTATGTTTTCTTTTTCTTTTTTTTTTTACATTATTTTAAGTAAAGGACAGATAAGTACAGGAAAAGAGTATGATGTAGTTGAACGGAGAGAGGTACAGAAAGCTGCACTCCAGCTTTCTACTGGTTCAGGTAGTGACTTTGAGAAAGATCTGCTCTTCCATTTCCTTATGAAACTTTTTTTCTATTTTTTTTCCCTCTTAGTAAGGTAAGAAATACTCCCGAAACAACTCTCTAGGACCTGTGAGACCTCTGTGCCCACTGCAGTATAACTGAGGTGGCACCATAAATGGACAAGATTTTACATAATTCTGGGAAAAAAATATTAGATGGAGGAATCCATAATAAAGTGCAAAGTAAGTGTATTTATGTATTTATCTCAGGAGAGAGATTCCAAAATATCACAGGTTTCTGAATACTTCAATTCAGGGAGAAAATCTCAGCTTTACTGTAGCCACTGATGCCTCTGTCACTTTGACAGTAAAGACAGCATTTCACCCAAGGAGTACGGAACAACTAGAATATTCAGCCTGTTCTGCCAAAAGATTATTTTCAAAGACTTCAACTTGCTTTTCTTCCTTTCTCTAATGGATCTCACAGAGTGTACAGCAGATATTTGGGTGTAAAAGCTTTTTAAAAAATGTTCCTTTCCCTTATGAAAACATCAGCCTTAACTGTTTTACGAAAGACCTGTAGGGCTTCCACCTCTATTCACTGAGGTCTCTCACTACCAGAAAGTAGTTCTTTGATCTTCATATTTCTCTTTACTGCTTTATAATGAGTGTTTGGAAGCAATTTTATTCCTTCCTCTCCTCCCATCTCCATCTGAACTGAAAGCTTTATTAGTCCTTCCTTTATAGTCCTCTTTTTGGAACTACTTAACATGTCTTAGCCAAGTGAATCTCCCACAGCTTGCAGTTGACAATAATGCTAAGGAAATTCCCAAGTCTGCAGTACTTTTCATAAGAGTGTATCTAGTTAGAAGACTCTACTAAAAACGAAGACTCTAATGCAAATTTGTGCTGTGTTATAAGGCTGAAGCAACAGTGCAAAGGAAAGCAGTGCAGAGTGGACGTACTTTGATTAATTTGAAAATATTTTAAGGAGCATGAAATAATATCTATAAGCACATTTACTTTTTGTAGTATTGTTTTATCTGATCACAAATTTAATGATTGGAAAATTTAACAGTAAATAATATATGCTAAACTGTTTTATGTTTATGACTTTATGTTGATTTTATGCTTCAGCATAAGCAGTTCACAGAATCACAGAATCTACAAGGTTGGAAGGGACCTCTAGAGATCATCTAGTCCAACCTTCCCGCTCAAGCGGGCACACCTAGAGCA